>CM060314.1:78024828-78109828 GCA_030674185.1 Monoplex corrugatus | reverse complement strand
TTCAACTTACCAAGATAAGCAACCAGCTTTAATCATAACAGAATTGCTTATCTAAGTGGTTATTCAGGTAAGTTACCGATGTTTTACTCCATTTCTTTTTATCCGCTGTGCTTTCCAGCTGCAATTTTATACCCTCTTCCTCAATGTTTTCATACGCATGTATCCCTCGCTGCCCCCCCCCCCCCCCCTCCTTTGTACTTCCCCCTTTTATTTATTTGTTTGTTTGTTCGTTTGTTGTTGTTTGAGTAAAGTGAACAGACATTAGATTAGCGACCGTCACCACGTAAAACAATCTCCTCCTTTTATAAGAGCACCGAAATAAACAAGCGATCACAGTAATACGGTGTTGCAGGGTCGTCACTCGTGGAGCAAGATGGAGCTGTTCGAAGACTGCAAGAAATGTCTATGGACACCGTCCGGCTCTGCCAAGTCAAAGAGCTGCAAGATTCGACCAATAATCAAAGTCCTGCCATATAGGCCCGGACCTGCCCCAGGAATATAATGTCAGGTCCACTATCGCACTGAGTCAGTCACACGTTTCGAATCAATCGTAAGAAAACCATTTAGTGCATGGAATGAAGTCTAATATAGTTTTCATTCGGAGTTTGTAATGGGTAAAGTGGCCCAAGAGCCCATTTTCACGATGCAATATTGTATGCACGGCTGTTTATAAACTTAAAGATGTCTATCAATTCACCGTGAGAGACTCCATGAGTTTTAAAAATTGGGTTACCAATGATAACTGCTGCTTATGAAAAAAAAATCTGTATAATGTCCAGATGGGCATGACTATTTTCCAGATTACGACAATCAAATAAGCGGGAAAAAAATGGAATAAAAAGGAAGGAAAACATGAGTATGAATTGACCATAATATTGTTACTTTCTTTCTTTGTTGCTATTAATTTGATTAAATAATTTCAGATAGGCAGTACACATATTAACGGTACACATATAGGCAAATATAAGAATTCGCAAATGGAGCAACTGAAATATACATTATCCCCTTTGTTTGTTCATTGATTTGTTTATTTGCCTAATCGGTGATACTTGAGATGCTTGGTAAGTAAGTGTGTGTATCATATATAAAACACACATATGTATATGGCCATACTGAATGTTACTTTGCTTTCCGAGCTGTAGATAATATAAACAATTTGATCAATCTTTGTTGACTGTTTCTTTATGTGTATACCCATCTCTGTTTCTCTGTGCAAGTGTTGTGTGTGTGTGTGTGTGTGTGTGTGTGTGTGTGTGTGTGTGTGTGTGTGTGTGTGTTGTGTGTGTGTGTGTGTGTGTGTGTGTGTGTGTGTGTGTGTTGTGTGTGTGTGTGTGTGTGTTGTGTGTGTGTGTGTGTGTGTCCCGAGATGTCTTGGAGGTCCCGTGATTCCTTCAGCTATGTCGACGGGGGCTACTGACACGAAACGTTGTGTCTTTACCGGTCATGGTCCTAATATAACTTTGCGCTTAACTGGCTACTAATTGACTGAGTTTAGATTGATGCTTTTGGTACGGTTACCGATGTAGGACTGGCAAGGAGAGGATGAGATTAAGCGTGACCCCAAGTTCATCCCCATTTTCATCATTTTCATTTTCATGTTCACGAGTGGTTTCCGTAAGCAACCATTAATCCCACACTCGAGTTATTTTGCCACGATATGTATGGCTGTAGGTTGGTCAATACCGAAAGTGCACTATCTAGATTCATGCGGGACAGTTTTAAGAAGATGGACGCCATATGGATGGCCATCCATTGTACCCTACCCAGCACAGCAGCTCTCCTGGGGTGACAGACTAAATTCTGCCATCGTTGAACCTACGCCTCATTCAGAATTAAACCAAGAACAACAGAAAAGGAACAAATATAACTCAGAAGCGAGATGTCCGTGAGGAGTCCGGTTTTGGGGCCACATGACTGGTGGTTGAGGCGACTGAAGAAGACAAATTGTTGTCTGTGCTCATCCCTTTTGCTATTTGAAAGGGGTTTCAAGCCATCTTTTCCAACGTTGCAACGGTTGGTCAAAGTAAAGTATCTAAACATGAAGGCCGCTCTTTATACCCGCGGGCCCCAATAGCTCAGTTGGTTTGAGCGTCGGATTCACATAGGCCTACTAATAGTTGTGGGTTCGACTCCCGGTGTCCGCCACATTAAAACTGGACTTCTCACCCTCCCATCTTAACATCATTGTTGTTCTGGTGGTGTCAGAGTAGGATTAGATAAGTCCCCCTTCCCCCACTTCCCCGGGATGGTTATCCCCGTCGGCCATATCACCTGAGGTGGGTGGAGACGTAAAAACTGAACCAAACCAACCAAACCAAACTTTATACCCCATCTCAGTGCGCTACTTCAAATGCCAGAAGTTTAGATATGTCGTTAGATCGTTGTCTAGAAACAGAAAAATATGCTCAGAAGAAGCTCATTAAAAATCCTGGGAAGGACAAGCGCTCAGTGTCAGTTGTGGGGGAACCACCCCTCCTCCTCACGAAGCAGCCTCAAACGACGAAAACAAAGAAAAAGGCGCAAATGATATCAACAAGTTGCCAGATTAATTTATCCTGCAGAAAAAACATTCACGGCATTGCAAAATCAATTGAGCACCCTTGGTGGGGATGTAAAAGTTGTCTTACCCCGGAGTATCCAGCAGTCAAAAGTCTTCACTGCTTTGCAGTCTGGGACACTGCCCCTACCCTCTGGGAGTAGTTCCTCTGCAGGCAGAGGGCTTTCCAATTTGGTGAAGGTGAAAATGACCAAAAAAAAATCGCTATCTTCCACAGAGCCAACCTTTACGATCAGCTGGTGGGTTGTTTGATTTTTTGAAATTTTCGTTCCTATTTTCTTATCCAAGAGATTGTGGAGCGAAATTTTCGAAATCAGTTCCCTTGCAGATAGATTTCTAAGACACTGATATGGACTAAGTTGTCTACCGTTCATGTCATCAGAAATGCAGATTATCATAAATGAATAGAACATAAGAGGTCAAAACACCGATTTTGAGGAGCTACTTTGTAAAGACCTGCAACTTATTGTGCTGACTCTGCGGGAAACGCTATTGAGAAATCTCCAACCCAACCCCAACCCCAACCCCCTCGATAAAACGATTAAAATTATAAAGTTTTCCAAAAAGAACAGAAATTAGTTCAAAAGATCATCACATGTTCGTCTTGTTCGGAACTAAACCGCCTTGTGTCCCATGCCTAGGAACTGCAGTTTGCAGAGAGTACAAACTGCGTGACACAAACGATAGGGAGGCAGCATTTGAATTTGCGGAATATTGTGGACAGGTAGACAGACCCACAAATGCAACGACCAATGTTGCAGTCGGCTAACAAATCCAAACAACCTGTGCCAATTAGCAGTCACAGCTGGCGTGATAGGTCTTTACGCAAGTGTTGGAAGGTGTCGCCCTCTTTTCCGACAAACAACAGTGTTATCTTCTAAGGAACACTTTCTCCATGACAGATCGGAGACCACCAAACGAGACAAATCCAGAGAAGTTCTCAGCTCGAAAGAGTAAATGGAAACGCAGCCCCAGCGGTATGACAGCCTTGAGGTGAATGAGTCTAAACAGGATCCTGACTGCTGAAAATCAGTGCTAGTAGTAACTAGCTGACTACTGACTGACCTTACGACGGCTTGAATATTGTCAGGACAAAAGAATTGAAAAGACAGTCCCTAACTGCATCACTGCGATATAAACTACCAAAAACAAACTACCTCCACAGACAAATGTTAACTAAATTAGTGAATGCGTATGCACCTACAAATTAACAGAGAAATTAGCATTCTTTAACAAACTTTAGGAATTCTTTGAATATTGTAAATAAAACGTTTTTGGAAGATTTCAACAGAGTGATAAATAATCTCAGTATAATCTAAGGTTTACTTTATTAAGATATCAAAGTTAACAATTTTAACTAGACAATAGCGATTTAGAATTAACAGATGTCTCAAGAGCACTTCACGCTGGTGAGATAGATTTTACATGGAGCAGACTCACTTACTGCTTGTCCACTTGCTGTTTCGTTTCAGAAAATATGTCTCTCCCTGCTTTTATTGTGAAGATATAAAAGTCCCAAACTCAGACCATGAACCAGCAATAACGGAATTTAGTACAGCCCTTTCTCACGGTAACCAGGGTATTGGAGTAGAGTAATTACAGAATCTTCTGTGGAATCTTCTGAAACAGGAGAATTAGCATATACTCAGAAGCAAAGTATAATAACGTTATTACACAAAGGATATGATCTAGAGAAAGGCATGTTAAATAACTGGAGACTTACTCCGATTATAAAATATTTGCAAAAGCTTTGCCAAGTAATAAATCAGTTGGTGACAGCAGGCCAACGTGCATCATTATAATTAAACAACATTATTACAAGACACAACTACAAGCTAATCAACACACGTACATGCAATTCAACACAACTGAAAGCTAAATTACACCAGTTCAAGCTAAAGTACTCCACCACAAGATAAACTACACTAATACAACCTAAACTGTACAACAACAAACCTACATAACTCCATTACTGGCTAAACTCCACAATTACAAGCTAAACCGCATCATTACAAGGTAAACAAAACCATTAGAAGCTACAGGACACGATTACAAGCTAAACAACATAATTACAAGTTAACAAAAACATTACAAAAGTACACTATTACTAGGAAGAGAACACCATTACAAGGAATACACCATAACTAGATAAGCTACACAACACCATTACTAGAGAAACTACATCAGGAAAAAATAGACAGTCAGCGACATACCGAGACAGAGAGAGACAGAGACATACATGTAGAGAGAGACAGAGAGAGACAGAGACACAAATAGAGGGAAAGACAGAGACACACATAGAGAGACAGAGACATACATAGAGAGAGACACACTCACATAGAGAGACAGACAGAGAGAGACAGACACATAGAAAGAGACACAGAGACACATAGAGAGAGAGAGAGACAGTGAGACATAGAGAGAGACAGAGACACACACAGAGAAAGAGACAAAGACACACATAGAGCAACAGAGACAGAGACACACATGGAGAGAGACTGGGACACATACATAGAGAGAAAGAGACAGAAACACACATATAGATAGAGACAGACACACACATAGAGAGAGACAGAGACACATAGAGAGAGACAGAGAGAAAGAGAAATATAGAGAGACAGTGACACACAGAGACAGACACAGAGACATACAATGAGAGAAAGACAGACAGAGACAGATGCACAAATAGAGGGAGACACATTTGCATACATACAGAGACAGAGACACACATAGAGACACACACATATAGAGAGAGACAGAGACAGAGAGAGAGACATACATGGAGAGAGACATATAACGAGAAAGACAGAGACACGTAGAGAAACACACATACAGAGAGAGAGAGAGAGAGACGCACACACACAAATAGAGAGACGCAACACACACACACACATAGAGAGAGACTGAGACACACATAGGGAAAGAGAGAGAGATAGAGACACACACAAGAAGAGAAAGACAGTGACACGCATATAGAGAAAGAGAGAGAGACAGACAGACATACATGGAGAGAGGCACATAGTGAGAGAGACAGAGACACGTAGAGAAACACACCACACACACACACACACGCACGCACGCACGCACGCACACACACACACACACACACACACACTATCTTTCTCTTCTTGTGTGTGTCTCTATCTCTCTTTCTTTCCCTATGTGTGTCTCAGTCTCTCTCTCTCTCTTTTCCTATGTGTGTCTCAGTCTCTCTCTCTCTATGTGTGTGTGTGTGCGTTCTCTCTCTATTTGTGTGTGTGTCTCTCTCTTTGTCTTTATCCGTCTAATATCACTTATGGTGAAAAGACGTTAAATCAAAGAATGAACGAACGAACACACACACACACACACACACACCACACACACACACACACACACACACACACACACACACACACACACACATGGAGAGAGAGAGACACACACACACACACATAGAGAGAGAGAGACACACACACACATAGAAAGACAGACACACACATATTGAGAGATAGTCACAGTGAGATAGAGACATACACACATAGAGAGAGACAGAGAGAGAGAGACAGAGAGAGAGCACACACACACAGACAGAGACACACAGAGACAGAGAGACAGAGACACATAGAGAGAGACACACACATAGAGAAAGAGACAGAGAGAGACACACATAGAGAGAGACAGAAAGACACACACACATAGAGAGAGACAGAGACAGACAAATATGCACAGAGAGACAGAGACCAAGAGAGACACACACATAGAGAGAGACAGAGTGAGACATGCATAGAGAGAGAAACAGAGAGACACACACACATAGAGAAAGAGAGACAGAGAGAGACACACACACAATAGAGAGAGAGACAGAGATTGACACACACACATAGAGAGAGAGACACACACACACATGGAGAGAAAGAGACAGAGCCAGAGACAGACACACATTGAGAGTGAGACAAAGAGACACACACATAGCCAGAGAGACAGAGAGAGACACACACATAGAGAGAGAGACAAAGAGGGACATACACACAGAGACAGATTTCAGATTTCAGATAGTTTATTCATATAGGCCACAGCCCCTTTGAAGGGGGATACACATAATTATGCATTCTCACAATCATATAAACATTAACAAAGCAATAACCATATTTCTAATTTGAAATATTTTGTACAAAAGCATAACAAATAAGCGAAAAGAACATAAGATACAAACATTCTATTCATGTTCGAGCCTTGCATCCGTTGGGTAGAATTAATTCTAAAAAGACTCAAGAAATTGCTGTCTCTCTAAACTTAAATGCTTTGTATAGAAATATAGCTAAATTTCGAACAACTTTAATAGAAGTTGATGACATCAATAAAGTGAATTTAAATAAGGAAGGTTGTCTATAATATTTTGAGCTGATGTATTTCTCACGAATAGAATGGAGTGCTGGACAACATAATACAAAATGTACTTCATCTTCTTTTGATATTTTGCACAATGGACATAATAAGCTACGCACAAAAAGTTAAGGATCACTATGAGAAAACAGGTGCGTAATAAACTCAGTTCGCTACTGTTATTTATTTCTCAGTCCAGCCAAATTGTTATGAATTCTTGTTCAGCTGTAAGTGGGCGATGTTGTGTTAGTGCGAAAATTGCACGGGATTCTCTACTAGTGAGCTTGGCCGCAAACGGAAAAGCGGAAACTTGCGAAAAAGGACCTTGTTTTGGACCGTTCTGCCTGAACACATTGCACAAGCCAGATGGAAAAACCATTATGCACGTGCAAGCACTGCTGTTTATGTGTGAGATGCTGTCTCTTGCTTGGCTTTATAAGAAGACATTCCACCAGTAGTAGGCCTGATCTGACAATGCCTCCACGACGAAAATTGAGCGAGTTTGAGAGGGGACGAGCTGTTGCATGGTTCCAAGATGGTGTTCCCAAGCGAGAAGTGGCCAGGCGACTTCAGGTGTCCATCTTGGTCATTGTCAGACTGACTCAACGCTTCACAGCCACTGGGAGGGTCCATGAAAGACGCAGATCTGGTCGACCGAAGAAGACAAACCCACGTGAAGATCGTCTCATTGAACGACAAGCCCCGCAGACAAGAACAGCCTCTTCCAGCATCATTCGAAGGCAGCTGAGGGTGGCTACTAACATCAACATCAGCCAGCAGACCATACGGAACCGCCTTCATGGGTTTAACCTCCGTTCTCGTCACCCAGCTGTACGGCCACGCTTAACTCCAGCCCATAGGGCAGCACCCGCGCCTTCTGCAGACGTCACGTGAGGTGGACACGTCAGCAATGGTCCCAGGTCCTGTTCAGTGATGAATCACGCTTCACCATGAACCACAACGACAGCCGACTGAGGGTCTGGAGGCGCCCAGGGCAACGCTTTATTGACACCACTGTCCAAGAAAAGGTGGCCTTTGGTGGAGGTTCTGTAATGGTCTGGGGGGCCTTCAGCCTTCACCACAGAACACCCTTGTATCATGTACAGGGTAACCTGACTGGCCCCGATACCGGATGAGATCCTTCGACCGCTGGCTGTGCCTACACTGCAGCAGATGGGACCGACGGCTGTCTACCAGGATGACAACGCTCGCCCCCACAGGGCAAGGGTGGTCAACGACTTCCTGCAGCAGTCTGGAGTCAACAGAATGGAGTGGCCAGCATGCAGTCCCGATCTCAACCCGATTGAAAACCTCTGGGATGAGCTGGATCGCAAAGTATGTATATGTTTCTCTCTCTCTCTCTCTCTCTCTCTCTCTCTCTCTCTCTCTCCTCTCTCTCTGTGTGTGTGCGCGTCTCTCTCTATGTGTGTCTCTGTCTGTATGTGTCTCTGTGTGTGTGTGTTTGTCTGTTTGTCTCTCTCTCTCTCTACCTGTGTCTCTGTCTCTCTCTCTGTATGTGTGTGTGTCTCCCTCTACATGTATATGTGTTTCTGTGTGTGTGTGTGTGTGTGTGTGTGTGTGTGTGTGTGTGTGTCGTGTGTCTCTGTCTCTCTATGTGTGTTTCTGTCTCTCTCCATATATGTGTCCCTGTGTCTCTCTTTGTGTCTCTCTTTGTCTCTCTCTCTCTCTGTCTCTCTTTTTCTATTTATGTCTTTGTCTCTCTCTTTCTATTTGTGTGTCTCTGTCTATGTGTGTCACTGCCTGTCTCTCTATGTGTCTCTGTTTCTCTCTCTATGCATCTCTCTGTCTCTATGTATGTGTCATTGTCTCCTCTCATTATGTGTGTGTCTGTCTCTCTCTTTCCCTATGTGTGTCTCAGTCTCTCTCTCTCTGTGCGTGTCTCTCTCTATGTGTGTGTGTGTCTCTATGTGTGTCACTGTCTCTATGTGTCAATATGTGTGTGTTTGTCTCTCTCCATGTGTGTCTCCCTCTATCTGTCTTTCTCCATGTGTCTCCCTCTTTATCTATCTCTCCTTGTATGTGTCTGTCTCTCTGTCTCTCTCCATGTCTCTCTTTCTCTCTTTGTTTCTCTGTCTATATCTGTCTGTCTGTTTCTCTCTCTCTCTCTGTGCTTGTGTGTTTGTCTCTCTCTGTGTCTCTCTGTGCATCTCTCTGTCTCCCTCTCTGTCTCTGTGTCTGTGTGTGTGTGTCTCTCTCTCTGTCTCATAGTGTGTGTCAGTGTCTCTTTCTCTGTCTATCTCTGTCTCCTTCTCTCTCTGTCTCTCTCTCTCTCTCTTTTTCTGTCTTTCCCTCTCTCTGAGTCTCTGCATGTCTCTCTCTGTTTCTCTGCCTCTCTCTGTATCTGTGTGTATGTCCCTCTCTGTCTCTGTCTCTATGTGTGTCTGTCTCCCTGGGTATGTGTCTCTCTCTGTCTCTCTCTCAATATGTGTGTCTGTCTCTGTGTATGTGTGTCTGTCTCTCTCTCTGTCTTTTTCTCTCCGTGTGTGTGTGTCTCTGTCTTTCTATGTGTGTGTGTGTGTCAGTCCTCTGTCTCTATGTGTGTGTCTCTCTCTGTCTCTCTCTCTGTGCGTGTGTGTCTCTCTCTGTCTCTGTCTCTCTGTGTGCGTGTGTGTCTCTCTGTCTGTCTGTCTGTCTGTCTGTCTGTCTGTCTCTCTCTCTCTCTCTCTGTATGTGTGTGTTTCTCACGCTGTCTCAGTCTCTATGTATGTTTGTCTCTCTCTGTGTCTCTCTCTCTATGTGTGTGTGTGTCTCTCTCTGTCTCTGTATGTGTGTGTGTCTCTCTCTGTCTCTTTCTCTGTGTGTGCGTGTGTGTATATCTATATGTGTCTCTGTGTCTCTCTCTATGTCTCTCCATCTCTCTGTCTATGTGTGTCTCTCTCTATGTATGTCTCAGCCTCTCTCTCTGTGTCTCTCTCTAGGTGTGTGTGTGTTTCTCTCTCTATGTGTCTTTATCTATGTATGTATACATCTGTCTCTCCCTCTATTTGTGTCTCTGTCTGTCTCTGTGTGTCATTGTCTCTCTATATTTGTCTCTGTCTCTCTATGTGTCTCTGTCTCTCTATGTGTGTGTCTGTATCTGTCTATGTGTGTGTTTCTGTCTCTTTCTCTCTATGTGTGTGTCCCAATCTCTCTCTTTGTGTGTGTGTGTCTCTGTCTCTCTCCTTATGTGTCTGTCTCTCTCTATGTGTGTGTCTTTCTGTCTCTCTCTGTCTGTCTCTCTGTCTCTCTCTCTCTCTCTCTCTCTCTCTCTATGTGTGTGTGTGTGTGTGTGTGTGTGTGTGTGTGTGTGTGTGTGTGTGTGTGTGTGTGTATGTGTGTCTCTGTCTGTATGTATGTCTCTGTCTCTCCCTCTAGTTGTGTCTGTCTGTCTCTCTCTCCCTGTATGTCTCTGTCTCTGTATGTCACTGACTATATTTCTGTCTGTCTGTCTGTCTGTCTCTCTCTCTGGTGTTACTGTCTCTCTCGATGTGTGCGTGTCTATCTCTCTCTATATGTGTCTCTCTCTGTCTCTATGTGTGGTTGTCTCTCTCTGTCTCCATCTCTATGTGTGTGTGTGTCTCTCTATATATGTGCGTGCCTCTGTCTCTCCCTATTTGTGTCTCTCTCTGTCTCTCTCTATGTGTGATTGTGTTGTCTCTGTCTCCCTCTCTATGTGTGTGCGTGTGTGTGTGTGTGTGTCTCTATGTGTGTCTCCTTTTATCTCTCTCTCTCTCTCTCTCTTTGTGTGTGTGTGTCTCTCTCTCTATGTGTGTCTTCTTCTCTCTCTCTCTCTCTCTCCTCTCTCTATGTGTGTGTGGTGTGTGTGTGTGTGTGTGTGTGGGGTGTGTGTGTGTGTGTGTGTGTGTCTTTGTCTCTGCTTCTATGTGTGTCGCTGTCTCTGTCTCTCTACGTGTGTCTCTGTGTCTCTCTCTGTGTATGTGTCCCTGTGTCTCTCTTTATGTGTTTCTTTCTGTGTCTCTCTATGTGTGTCTTTGTCTCTCTCTTTCTATGTGTATGTCTCTGTCTCTCTCTATGTGTGTCTCTGTCTCTCTATGTGTCTGTGTTTCTGTCTCTCTCTATTGTGTCTCTGTCTCTCTGTCTATGTGTGTCTCTGTCTCTCTCTCTCTTTATGCGTGTCTCTCTCTCTATGTGTGTGTGTGTCTGACTATGCGTGTCACTTCTTTGTCTTTGTCTATGTGTCTGTTTCTCTCTATGTGTCTCTCTCTATCTCTGTCTCTTTCTCTATGTTTGTGTCTCTGTATCTCTCTATGTGTTTCTATCTCTCTATATATGTGTGTCTGTCTCTGTCTCTGTCTCTTTATGTGAGTGCCCCAGTCTTTCTATGTGTGTGTCTCTGTCTCTCTCTATATGTATATGTCTGACTCTCTCTATGTGTGTGTCTGTCTGTCTGTCTCTCCACGTGTGTTTCTGTCTATGTGTGTCTGTCTCTCTCTCTCTGTATGTGTGTCTCTGTCTCTTTCTGTCTCTGTCTCGCTATGTGTGTCTTTGTCTCTCTCTATGTGTCTCTGTCTCCCTCTATGTGTTGCTGTCTCTCTCTCTATGTGTCTCTGTTTCTCTCTTATGTGTGTCTCTGTCTATCTCTCTCTTTGTGTGTGTCTCTGCCTCTTTATGTTTGTGTCTGTTTCTGTCTCTGTGTGTATGACTCTCTATGTGTGTCTCTGTCTCTCTGTCCATGTGTGTCTCTGTCTCTCTATGTGTTTCCTGTTTTCTCTCTCTCTCTCTCTATGTGTGTGTGTCCCATTCTCTCTGTCTATGTATCTGTCCCTCTGTCCATGTCCGTCTCTCTACGTGTATCTCTGTCTCTGTCTTTCTATGTGTGTCTCTGTCTCTTTCTATGTGTGTCACTATCTCTCTCTATGTGTCTCTGTTTCTCTCTTTATGTTTGTCTCTGTCTCTCCCCCTATGTGTATGTCTCTGTCTATGTGTGTCTCTGTCTCGCTCTATGTGTCTCTGTATGTGTGCGTGTCTCTCTATCTTTATGTGTCTCTCTATGTGTGTCTCTGTCTCAATCTCTTTCTCTTTCTCTATGTGTGGTGTCTATGTATCTCTGTGTGTCACTCTCTCTCTCTCTCTCTCTATGTGTGTGTGTTTCTGTCTCTCTTTATATGTGTGTCTCTGTCTCTCTCTCTATGTGAGTGCCCCAGTCTCTCTCCCTATGTGTGAGTCTCTGACTCTCCCTCTATGCTGCCGTCTCTATCTGTCTCTCTGTGTGTCGCTGTCTGTCTGTCTATGTGCCTCGGTTTCTCTCTCTATCTGTCTCTCACTCTATATGTGGTGGTCTTTCATTTAATGTCTATTCACTTAAGTGATTTTAAACAAACTCTCTATATGTGTGTCTGTCTCTATGTCTATGTTTCTCTCTGCCTCTGTCTCTATGTGTGTGTCTCTCTCTATGTGTGTCTCTGTCTCTCTGTCTATGTGTGTCTTTCTCTCTCTCTCTCTCTGTCTCTGTTTCTCTCTCTGCTTTTGTCTGTCTCTCTCTATGTGTGTCTCTGTCTCTCTCTATATGTGTTTCTTTTTCTTTCTCTCTATATGCGTGTCCCAGTCTCTCTATCTATGTACCTCTGTCTCTCTCTATGTGTGTCCCTGTCTCTCTTTACGTGTATCTCTGTCTCTGTCTCTCTATATGCGTCTCTGTCTCTCTCTATATGTGTCTCTGTCTCTTTCTTTATGCGTGTCTCTGTCTCTCTATGTGTGTGTGTCTCTCTATGTGTGTGTCTCTGTCTCCCTCTATGTATCTTCGTTTCTCTCTGTATATAACCTTGCCGATGAATTCTATACTACTCTCCACCATCTTCTGGACACTCATGCTCCAGCCACAACTCGTCTTTTACCTGACCGCCCCCCTACCCCCCTGGCTCACTCATGAGATTGCCTGTGCAAAACGTGCCCGCCGCAGAGCAGAGCGCCGCTGGCGCAAATCCAAACTCACTGTACACAGGCAACTTTTCCAAGCCTCTAAAACAAAAGTATCCACCCTCGTTGCATCTGCAAAAACAAGCTATTTCCAAACCAAAATCCTGAATGCCTCTTCTTCAAAAGAACTCTTTACAACCATGAATCATCTCCTTGGCACACGAAAAGATTTACCTCTCCCAACAAAACATACAATTGAAGAACTCCCATCTGTATTCTCCAAGTATTTCACCACCAAAATACAAACTCTTCGTGACAGGCTTGACAGGACACCCTGTCAACCATGCCCACCTGACCCTTCCTTCTCTGGCACACCTCTTACTACTTTTACCCCAGTCTCACAAGAAGAAATTTTCAACACAATCAGATCCATGTCGTTCAAAACCTGCGAACTGGATCCTCTTCCAGGTTCTCTCTACTCCGACTGTCTCCCTACTCTCCTCCCATTCATCACTGACATCATCAACACATCTTTTCAAACTGGAACTGTCCCAGATTCTTTCAAGTCTGCTATTGTTCACCCTCTCCTCAAGAAACACAATTTAGACCCAAATGAACTGAAAAATTACGGCCTATCTCTAATCTCTCTTTCTTGTCAAAACTCCTTGAAAAAGTCGTCCTCAACCAGCTGAACTCTCACCTGTCTGCCAACAATCTCCTCAATCCTTTCCAGTCAATCTCCTCCTTGCAACTGATACTGGCAAAGTCTCTCTCCTCACACTCCTTGATCTGTCTGCAGCCTTCGATACCATTGACCATGGTATTCTCCTTTCTAGACTTCATCATACTTTTGGCATCTCTGACATTGCTCTCTCCTTTTTCACTTCGTATTTATCAAACAGAAAACAAACTGTTCTCATCAATGGCACTTACTCTCAACCTGCATACCTGACCTGTGGTGTTCCACAAGGATCTGTCCTTGGCCCTGTTCTTTTCACTCTTTATACCTCCCCCCTGTCCACCATCATCAACTCCCACTCTATAAAACACCACTTCTATGCTGATGACACCCAACTTCAAGACAGTGACTCACCTGATAATATACAGCGCCTGTTGACTCGCACACTGAGTGTTACTCGGACATTAAGAACTGGATGACGTTCAACAAACTTCAGTTTAATGACGACAAGACAGAAGCTATCCTCATTGGCACCCGTCAGAAACTTTCTCAGCTGCCTCCTCTTTCTCTCCCATTATGTAACACATCAGTCCCAATTTCTGATTCAGCTAAAAACCTTTGTGTCTGCATTGACTCTACCCTCTCCATGAACAACTTTTGTTTCTCAAACTGCCAGATCTTGCTACTATCATCTCCATCGTATAAGCCTGATCAGGAAGTATCTCTCTGTGGAAACAACTGCAAAACTCGTTCTCTCCTTCATAATGTCTCGCATTGACTATTGCAGTTCACTCCTGTCTGGTCTTCCTGCCTCCACCATTCACATCCTACAGCGCATTCAAAACAATGCTGTACGCCTTGTACTCAAAAAGAAAAAAGCTGACCACATATCTCCTCTCCTGGCACAACTTCACTGGCTCTCTGTATCAAAGCGCATACAAATACTTCCTGCTTCCCTCTTATTTCTTTGGTATTCCCTACATGCCTACGAAGCAGCCCTATATATGTTCTGTCTTGCCTATGTGTGTGTGTTTGGTCAGTTCAAGAACAAAAGACTATGTCAATATTTATAAGACCAATACATTGTATGTATGAATTCAATATTTCATAGTTGTGTGTAGCGTAGTTGCAGAGTATAAAGGTAGACTTGGGCATTCCTTTAAAGAAGAAAGTACTGGGTTTACGGCTTTTGTGTTTTGTATCTGCTTTTATACGATCTGAATGGGTAGCGGAAATTGTGTTAGAATTGAGAAGTTTTACTACATGGGAGATAATTCCTACATGACTCTCAAGAGTTATGTTTACTGATTAGTATCATAAAACTTTTCCCTAATTCCCTGTGATTTCTTTGGTATTACGTATATGCCTAGGAAGCAACCCTGTATATGTTCTGTCTTTTCTATGTGTGTGTGTTTGGTCAGTTCAAGAATGAAAGACTATGTCAATTTTGAGCATAAGACCAATATATTGTATGTATTAATCTTCTCTTTCATAGTTGTGTGTAGGGTAGTTGCAGAGTATAAAGTTATGCTTGGGCATTCCTATAAAGAGGAATGTTCTAGGCTTACGGTTTTTGAGCTTTGTGTCTGCTTCTATACGAGCTGAAAGTATTTCGCATACTGTTAGATTTGAGATCCTACGTGACTCTCCGGAGTTGTGCTCTTTTGATTAATATTATAAATATTCTCCCTAATTCCCTCCTATTTCTTTGTATGTGTTCACTCTTCTCTATGTGTGTGTGTTTGGTTAGTTCAAAAATTAAAGACTATGTCAATCTTTGACATAACACCAATATATTGAATGTATTTCCCCCCCCCCCCCCCCCCCCCCCCCCCCCCCCCCCCCCCCCCCCCCCCCCCCCCCCCCCCCCCCCCCCCCCCCCCCCCCCCCCCCCCCCCCCCCCCCCCCCCCCCCGCTCTGTCTTGTCTATGTGTGTGTGTTTAGTCAGTTGAAGAACAAAAGACTATGTCAATATTTAAGATAAGACCAATATATTGTATGTATGAATTCAATCTTTCATAGTTGTGTGTAGCGTAGTTGCAGAGTATAAAGGTAGACTTGGGCATTCCTTTAAAGAAGAAAGTACTGGGTTTACGGTTTTTGTGTTTTGTATCTGCTTTTATACGAGCTGAATGGGTAGCGGAAATTGTGTTAGAATTGAGAAGTTTTACTACATGGGAGATAATTCCTACATGACTCTCAAGAGTTATGTTTACTGATTAGTATCATAAAACTTTTCCCTAATTCCCTGTGATTTCTTTGGTAATTACGTATTTGCCTAGGAAGCAACCCTGTATATGTTCTGTCTTTTCTATGTGTGTGTGTTTGGTCAGTTCAAGAATGAAAGACTATGTCAATTTTGAGCATAAGACCAATATATTGTATGTATTAATCTTCTCTTTCATAGTTGTGTGTAGGGTAGTTGCAGAGTATAAAGTTATGCTTGGGCATTCCTATAAAGAGGAATGTTCTAGGCTTACGGTTTTTGAGCTTTGTGTCTGCTTCTATACGAGCTGAAAGTATTTCGCATACTGTTAGATTTGAGATCCTAGTGACTCTCCGGAGTTGTGCTCTTTTGATTAATATTATAAATATTCTCCCTAATTCCCTCTATTTCTTTGTATGTGGTCACTCTTCTCTATGTGTGTGTGTTTGGTTAGTTAAAAATTAAAGACTATGTCAATCTTTGACATAACACCAATATATTGAATGTATTTCCCTCCTCTCTCACAGTTCTGTCTAGGGTAGGTGCAGAGCATAAATGTAGGTTTGGGCATTCTTGAAAGATTAATGTTCTGGGCCTACGGTTTTTGTGCTTTGTATCTGCTTCTATGCTAGCTGAATAGGTAGCGCAAGCTATGTTCGATTTGAGAAGTTCTACTACATGGGAGATCATTCCTACGTGACTCTCAGGTGTTATGTTGCTTGATTAAATTAATATTATAAAATTCTCCCTAATTCCCTCTTATTTCTTTGGTATGAACTAAATATGTCTTGGAAGAAACCCTGTAGATTTTCCGTTTTGTCTATGTGTGTGTGTTTGGTCAGTTCAATTATAAAACACTATGTGAATCTTGAACATAAGACCAATATATTGTATGTATTTCTGTCCTCTCTCCCAACTGGGTGTATTGTAGTTGCAGAGTATAAGGGTAGGCTTGAACATTCGTTTAAGGATGAATGATCTGGGCTTACGGTTTTTGTGCTTTGTATCTGCTTTAATCATAGCTGAATGGGTAGCTCAAGATATGTTGGATTTGAGAAGATGGGAGATAATTCCATGATGACTCTCAAGAGTTATGTTCCTTGATTATTATTATAAAAATACTTCCTGCTTCCTCTTATTTCTTTGGTATTCCCTACATGCCTACGAAGCAATCCTATATATGCTCTGTCTTGTCTATGTGTGTGTGTTTAGTCAGTTGAAGAACAAAAGACTATGTCAATATTTAAGATAAGACCAATATATTGTATGTATGAATTCAATCTTTCATAGTTGTGTGTAGCGTAGTTGCAGAGTATAAAGGTAGACTTGGGCATTCCTTTAAAGAAGAAAGTACTGGGTTTACGGTTTTTGTGTTTTGTATCTGCTTTTATACGATCTGAATGGTAGCGGAAATTGTGTTAGAATTGAGAAGTTTTACTACATGGGAGATAATTCCTACATGACTCTCAAGAGTTATGTTTACTGATTAGTATCATAAAACTTTTCCCTAATTCCCTGTGATTTCTTTGGTATTACGTATATGCCTAGGAAGCAACCTGTATATGTTCTGTCTTTTCTATGTGTGTGTGTTTGGTCAGTTCAAGAATGAAAGACTATGTCAATTTTGAGCATAAGACCAATATATTGTAGTATTAATCTTCTCTTTCATAGTTGTGTGTAGGGTAGTTGCAGAGTATAAAGTTATGCTTGGCATTCCTATAAAGAGGAATGTTCTAGGCTTACGGTTTTTGAGCTTTGTGTCTGCTTCTATACGAGCTGAAAGTATTTCGCATACTGTTAGATTTGAGATCCTACGTGACTCTCCGGAGTTGTGCTCTTTTGATTAATATTATAAATATTCTCCCTAATTCCCTCCTATTTCTTTGTATGTGTTCACTCTTCTCTATGTGTGTGTGTTTGGTTAGTTCAAAAATTAAAGACTATGTCAATCTTTGACATAACACCAATATATTGATGTATTTCCCTCCTCTCTCACAGTTCTGTCTAGGTAGGTGCAGAGCATAAATGTAGGTTTGGGCATTCCTTGAAAGATTAATGTTCTGGGCCTACGGTTTTTGTGCTTTGTATCTGCTTCTATGCTAGCTGAATAGGTAGCGCAAGCTATGTTCGATTTGAGAAGTTCTACTACATGGGAGATCATTCCTACGTGACTCTCAGGTGTTATGTTGCTTGATTAAATTAATATTATAAAATTCTCCCTAATTCCCCCTTATTTCTTGGTATGAACTAAATATGTCTTGAAGAAACCTGTAGATTTTCCGTTTTGTCTATGTGTGTGTGTTTGTCAGTTCAATTATAAAACACTATGTGAATCTTGAACATAAGACCAATATATTGTATGTATTTCTGTCTCTCTCCCAACTGGGTGTATTGTAGTTGCAGAGTATAAGGGTAGGCTTGAACATTCGTTTAAGGATGAATGATCTGGGCTTACGGTTTTGTGCTTTGTATCTGCTTTAATCATAGCTGAATGGGTGCTCAGATATGTTGGATTGAGAGATGGGAGATAATTCCATGATGACTCTCAGAGTTATGTTCCTTGATTATTATTATAAAAATACTTCCTGCTTCCTCTTATTTCTTTGGTATTCCCTACATGCCTACGAAGCAATCTATATATGCTCTGTCTTGTCTATGTGTGTGTGTTTAGTCAGTTGAAGAACAAAAGACTATGTCAATATTTAAGATAAGACCAATATATTGTATGTATGAATTCAATCTTTCATGTTGTGTGTAGCGTAGTTGCAGAGTATAAAGGTAGACTTGGGCATTCCTTTAAAGAAGAAAGTACTGGGTTTACGGTTTTGTGTTTTGTATCGCTTTTATACGAGCTGAATGGGTAGCGGAAATTGTGTTAGAATTGAGAAGTTTTACTACATGGAGATAATTCCTACATGACTCTCAAGAGTTATGTTTACTGATTA
Organism: Monoplex corrugatus; assembly: GCA_030674185.1. Classification (NCBI taxonomy): domain Eukaryota; kingdom Metazoa; phylum Mollusca; class Gastropoda; order Littorinimorpha; family Ranellidae; genus Monoplex; species Monoplex corrugatus. The sequence continues at coordinate 78,091,199 of CM060314.1, read as the reverse complement.
ATATCATAAAACTTTTCCCTAATTCCCTGTGATTTCTTTGGAATTACGTATTTGCTTGGAAGCAACCCTGTATATGTTCTGTCTTTTCTATGTGTGTGTGTTGGTCAGTTCAAGAATGAAAGACTATGTCAATTTTGAGCATAAGACCAATATATTGTATGTATTAATCTTCTCTTTCATAGTTGTGTGTAGAGTAGTTGCAGAGTATAAAATTATGCATGGGCATTCTATAAAGAGGAATGTTCTAGGCTTGCGGTTTTGAACTTTGTGTCTGCTTCTATACGAGCTGAAAGTATTTCGCAAACTGTTAGATTTGAGATCCTATGTGACTCTCCGGAGTTGTGCTCTTTGATTAATATTATAAATATTCTCCCTAATTCCCTCTTATTTCTTTGTATGTGGTCACTCTTCTCTATGTGTGTGTGTTTGGTCAGTTAAAAAATTAAAGACCATGTCAATCTTTGACATAACACCAATATATTGAATGTATTTCCCTCCTCTCTCACAGTTCTGTCTAGGGTAGGTGCAGAGCATAAATGTAGGTTTGGGCATTCCTTGAAAGATTAATGTTCTGGGCCTACGGTTTTTGTGCTTTGTATCTGCTTCTATGCTAGCTGAATAGGTAGCGCAAGCTATGTTCGATTTGAGAAGTTCTACTACATGGGAGATCATTCCTACGTGACTCTCAGGTGTTATGTTGCTTGATTAAATTAATATTATAAAAATTCTCCCTAATTCCCTCTTATTTCTTTGGTATGAACTAAATATGTCTTGGAAGAAACCCTGTAGATTTTCCGTTTTGTCTATGTGTGTGTGTTTGGTCAGTTCAATTATAAAACACTATGTGAATCTTGAACATAAGACCAATATATTGTATGTATTTCTGTCCTCTCTCCCAACTGGGTGTATTGTAGTTGCAGAGTATAAGGTAGGCTTGAACATTCGTTTAAGGATGAATGATCTGGGCTTACGGTTTTTGTGCTTTGTATCTGCTTTAATCATAGCTGAATGGGTAGCTCAAGATATGTTGGATTTGAGAAGATGGGAGATAATTCCATGATGACTCTCAAGAGTTATGTTCCTTGATTATTATTATAAAAATACTTCCTGCTTCCCTCTTATTTCTTTGGTATTCCCTACATCCCTACGAAGCAATCCTATATATGTTCTATCTTGTCTATGTGTGTGTGTTTAGCCAGTTGAAGAACAAAAGACTATGTCAATATTTAAGATAAGACCAATATATTGTATGTATGAATTTAATCTTTCATAGTTGTGTGTAGCGTAGTTGCAGAGTATAAAGGTAGACTTGGGCATTCCTTTAAAGAAGAAAGTTCTGGGTTTACGGTTTTTGTGTTTTGTATCTGCTTTTAACGAGCTGAATGGGTAGCGGAAATTGTGTTAGAATTGAGAAGTTTTACTACATGGGAGATAATTCCTACATGACTCTCAAGAGTTATGTTTACTGATTAGTATCATAAAACTTTTCCCTAATTCCCTGTGATTTCTTTGGTATTACGTATATGCCTTGGAAGCAACCGTGTATATGTTCTGTCTTTTCTATGTGTGTGTGTTTGGTCAGTTCAAGAATGAAAGACATCCCAGAAAACATCCGAACAATGCTGAGGAAGTATTTCCAAGGGTTCTCAATGCGTACACCACGGACTGGATAGACCTAGAGGTGGGCATTGCAATGGGCTGTGCAATCTCTCCCATACTGTTCGTGTTGGCAATGGAAGTCATCTTGAAAGCTGCAATGAAGAGTTCAGGTCCAGTGAATCTGGGAGATGGATACCAGATGCCTCCTCTGAAAGCTTTCATGGATGACACAACAGTCTTGTCACGGATGAGGAAGAGACACACCAAATCTTAAAGCAACTGGATGAGCTGATGGCCTCTTCAAGAATGAGGTTCAAACCTAAGAAATCCCGAAGTCTCTCACTGCGAAAAGGAAAAGTGGCAGATTCAGTCAAATTCATGGTAGCCAACCAAGCCATCCCCACTGTCACAGAAGAGCCAGTTAAAAGTCTCGGAAGATGGTATGATGACTCCCTGAAAGACACACAAAGGGGATGTGAAACCAAGCAAACAGCAGAAGAAGGCCTGAAGAAAATAGATAACTGCGGACTGCCAGGCAAATACAAAGTCTGGTGTCTACAGTTCATGCTGATACCAAAGCTGCTGTGGCCACTGCTAATCTATGACATTTGCACCAGCACAGTCGAAGCAATGGAAGCCAAAATCAACAAATACACAAGAAAATGGCTCGGTGTCCCACCTGGTCTCACTGATGTTGCATTCTACTGTCGTCAAGCAATGCTGAAGCTACCTCTCAAATCCATAGTGGAGGAATACAAAGTTGGAAAAGCAAGACTGTTGAGCATGCTGGAGGAATCGGAAGACAATATCGTGAGATCAGTTCATCCAAAGCTGAGAACTGGCAGAAAGTGTAAAGTCCAAGAGGCTGTAAACAATGCCAAGAGAAACCTCAGCATCAAAGAAATAATTGGACACACGCAAACCAACAGACAGGGACTGGGAGCAACAAAAATGCAGTGGTGGTCCAAAACCACAGGGAAGGAAAAAAGAGACATGATCATACAGGAGTTGAAGGAAGAAGAAGATGTCAAAAGAGTGCAGAAGGCAGTCCAGCAAGGTCAACAGGGGCAATGGACAACATGGGACAGTGCACTCCAAAGAAGTCTCAGCTGGAACGATATGTGGCACATGGCTCCTCTAAGGATAAGCTTCCTCCTCAGATCTGTATATGACCTGCTCCCCTCGAATGCAAACTTAGTGAAATGGGGGAAATCAGACGACCCAGCATGTCCGCTCTGTCAGAAGAAACAAACAGTGGAACATGTCCTAAGCTCTTGCAAAGTAGCGCTAGCCCAAGGAAGGTATACATGGAGGCACAACCAAGTTCTGAAAGTGATCACAGACGTGGTTAGCGAAAAAACCATGACCCCCAAACGCACCAATTGCTATGACAACGTTCTACAAAGCAGGAGGGAAACAGGTCTGGCCCGAAAGTGCTATGACAACCAGCACATTGCCAAGGGTCTTCTGGATGGAGCAGTCGACTGGGAGTGTACAGCAGACCTCCCAGAGTGGAGAAATTACCCAGATGTCATCAGCAAGACAGGCATGAGACCAGACATCGCTCTCCACTCTGACTCCTCGAAACAAGTGATTCTGATAGAACTCACTGTGCCATACGAAAGCAGAATGGAAGAAGCACATATCTACAAGACCGAAAAATACGCCGGTCTTGCCAGCACCCTGAAAAAAGCAGGTCTGCGGGTCAAAATCTTCGCCATAGAGGTCGGGGCAAGAGGGTTTGTGGGCACCTCCGCTTATGATCTCATGAAACAACTCGCCATTTCTGGGAAGAAGAGGACTAGAGCCCTTAAAGCGATGGCAGAGGCAGCAGAAAGGAGCTCAAGCTGGATCTGGGCAAGGAGGAACCAAAAGTGAACTTCATAAGGATTAAATTCCCTACAGATGATGTGTGCCCCGTTAGCACATTGGTAAAACCGCGTACCGCAGTTCTGAAGCGCAGAATCGCCCAGGTTCGCTCCCCGGCGTGGGAAAAAAAAAAAAAAAAGACAACAGCAGAAGGGCATCCAGGAGTCATGACCGGATGGGCCCGGCCCGAGAGTGTAAGGAATTCAGGGCCGAAACACTTGTCTAAAGGGGGTTACTTCTCTGAAGACCTTCTGTTGTCTAGCTCTCCCTAGAGTTTCTTTCTACCTATGTCAATTTTGAGCATAAGACCAATATATTGTATGTATTAATCTTCTCTTTCATAGTTGTGTGTAGGGTAGTTGCAGAGTATAAAGTTATGCTTGGGCATTCCTATAAAGAGGAATGTTCTAGGCTTACGGTTTTTGAGCTTTGTGTCTGCTTCTATACGAGCTGAAAGTATTTCGCATACTGTTAGATTTGAGATCCTACGTGACTATCCGGAGTTGTGCTCTTTTGATTAATATTATAAATATTCTCCCTAATTCCCTCCTATTTCTTTGTATGTGTTCACTCTTCTCTATGTGTGTGTGTTTGGTCAGTTCAAAAATTAAAGACTATGTCAATCTTTGACATAACACCAATATATTGAATGTATTTCTCTTACAGTTCTGTCTAGGGTAGGTGCAGAGCATAAATGTAGGTTTGAGCATTCCTTGAAAGATTAATGTTCTGGGCCTACGGTTTTTGTGCTTTGTATCTGCTTCTATGCTAGCTGAATAGGTAGCGTAAGCTATGTTCGATTTGAGAAGTTCTACTACATGGAAGATCATTCCTACGTGACTCTCAGGAGTTATGTTGCTTGATTAATATTATAAAAATTCTCCCTAATTCCCTTTATTTCTTTGGTATGAACTAAATATGTCTTGGAAGAAACCCTGTAGATTTTCCGTTTTGTCTATGTGTGTGTGTTTGCAATTATAAAACACTATGTGAATCTTGAACATAAGACCAATATATTGTATGTATTTCTGTCCTCTCTCCCAACTGGGTGTATTGTAGTTGCAGAGTATAAAGGTAGGTTTGGGCAATCGTTTAAGGATGAATGATCTGGGCTTACGGTTTTTGTGCTTTGTATCTGCTTTAATCATAGCTGAATGGGTAGCTCAAGATATGTTGGATTTGAGAAGATGGGAGATAATTCCATGATGACTCTCAAGAGTTATGTTCCTTGATTATTATTATAAAAATACTTCCTGCTTCCCTCTTATTTCTTTGGTATTCCCTACATCCCTACGAAGCAATCCTATATATGTTCTATCTTGTCTATGTGTGTGTGTTTAGCCAGTTGAAGAACAAAAGACTATGTCAATATTTAAGATAAGACCAATATATTGTATGTATGAATTTAATCTTTCATAGTTGTGTGTAGCGTAGTTGCAGAGTATAAAGGTAGACTTGGGCATTCCTTTAAAGAAGAAAGTTCTGGGTTTACGGTTTTTGTGTTTTGTATCTGCTTTTACACGAGCTGAATGGGTAGCGGAAATTGTGTTAGAATTGAGAAGTTTTACTACATGGAGATAATTCCTACATGACTCTCAAGAGTTATGTTTACTGATTAGTATCATAAAACTTTTCCCTAATTCCCTGTGATTTCTTTGGTATTACGTATATGCCTTGGAAGCAACCGTGTATATGTTCTGTCTTTTCTATGTGTGTGTGTTTGGTCAGTTCAAGAATGAAAGACATCCCAGAAAACATCCGAACAATGCTGAGGAAGTATTTCCAAGGGTTCCTCAATGCGTACACCACGGACTGGATAGACCTAGAGGTGGGCATTGCAATGGGCTGTGCAATCTCTCCCATACTGTTCGTGTTGGCAATGGAAGTCATCTTGAAAGCTGCAATGAAGAGTTCAGGTCCAGTGAATCTGGGAGATGGATACCAGATGCCTCCTCTGAAAGCTTTCATGGATGACACAACAGTCTTGTCACGGATGAGGAAGAGACACACCAAATCTTAAAGCAACTGGATGAGCTGATGGCCTCTTCAAGAATGAGGTTCAAACCTAAGAAATCCCGAAGTCTCTCACTGCGAAAAGGAAAAGTGGCAGATTCAGTCAAATTCATGGTAGCCAACCAAGCCATCCCCACTGTCACAGAAGAGCCAGTTAAAAGTCTCGGAAGATGGTATGATGACTCCCTGAAAGACACACAAAGGGGATGTGAAACCAAGCAAACAGCAGAAGAAGGCCTGAAGAAAATAGATAACTGCGGACTGCCAGGCAAATACAAAGTCTGGTGTCTACAGTTCATGCTGATACCAAAGCTGCTGTGGCCACTGCTAATCTATGACATTTGCACCAGCACAGTCGAAGCAATGGAAGCCAAAATCAACAAATACACAAGAAAATGGCTCGGTGTCCCACCTGGTCTCACTGATGTTGCATTCTACTGTCGTCAAGCAATGCTGAAGCTACCTCTCAAATCCATAGTGGAGGAATACAAAGTTGGAAAAGCAAGACTGTTGAGCATGCTGGAGGAATCGGAAGACAATATCGTGAGATCAGTTCATCCAAAGCTGAGAACTGGCAGAAAGTGTAAAGTCCAAGAGGCTGTAAACAATGCCAAGAGAAACCTCAGCATCAAAGAAATAATTGGACACACGCAAACCAACAGACAGGGACTGGGAGCAACAAAAATGCAGTGGTGGTCCAAAACCACAGGGAAGGAAAAAAGAGACATGATCATACAGGAGTTGAAGGAAGAAGAAGATGTCAAAAGAGTGCAGAAGGCAGTCCAGCAAGGTCAACAGGGGCAATGGACAACATGGGACAGTGCACTCCAAAGAAGTCTCAGCTGGAACGATATGTGGCACATGGCTCCTCTAAGGATAAGCTTCCTCCTCAGATCTGTATATGACCTGCTCCCCTCGAATGCAAACTTAGTGAAATGGGGGAAATCAGACGACCCAGCATGTCCGCTCTGTCAGAAGAAACAAACAGTGGAACATGTCCTAAGCTCTTGCAAAGTAGCGCTAGCCCAAGGAAGGTATACATGGAGGCACAACCAAGTTCTGAAAGTGATCACAGACGTGGTTAGCGAAAAAACCATGACCCCCAAACGCACCAATTGCTATGACAACGTTCTACAAAGCAGGAGGGAAACAGGTCTGGCCCGAAAGTGCATGCAACCAGCACATGCCAAAGGGTCTTCTGGATGGAGCAGTCGACTGGGAGTGTACAGCAGACCTCCCAGAGTGGAGAAATTACCCAGATGTCATCAGCAAGACAGGCATGAGACCAGACATCGCTCTCCACTCTGACTCCTCGAAACAAGTGATTCTGATAGAACTCACTGTGCCATACGAAAGCAGAATGGAAGAAGCACATATCTACAAGACCGAAAAATACGCCGGTCTTGCCAGCACCCTGAAAAAAGCAGGTCTGCGGGTCAAAATCTTCGCCATAGAGGTCGGGGCAAGAGGGTTTGTGGGCACCTCCGCTTATGATCTCATGAAACAACTCGCCATTTCTGGGAAGAAGAGGACTAGAGCCCTTAAAGCGATGGCAGAGGCAGCAGAAAGGAGCTCAAGCTGGATCTGGGCAAGGAGGAACCAAAAGTGAACTTCATAAGGATTAAATTCCCTACAGATGATGTGTGCCCCGTTAGCACATTGGTAAAACCGCGTACCGCAGTTCTGAAGCGCAGAATCGCCCAGGTTCGCTCCCCGGCGTGGGAAAAAAAAAAAAAAAAGACAACAGCAGAAGGGCATCCAGGAGTCATGACCGAGTGCCCCCCCGAGAGTGTAAGGAATTCAGGGCCGAAACACTTGTCTAAAGGGGGTTACTTCTCTGAAGACCTTCTGTTGTCTAGCTCTCCCTAGAGTTTCTTTCTACCTATGTCAATTTTGAGCATAAGACCAATATATTGTATGTATTAATCTTCTCTTTCATAGTTGTGTGTAGGGTAGTTGCAGAGTATAAAGTTATGCTTGGGCATTCCTATAAAGAGGAATGTTCTAGGCTTACGGTTTTTGAGCTTTGTGTCTGCTTCTATACGAGCTGAAAGTATTTCGCATACTGTTAGATTTGAGATCCTACGTGACTATCCGGAGTTGTGCTCTTTTGATTAATATTATAAATATTCTCCCTAATTCCCTCCTATTTCTTTGTATGTGTTCACTCTTCTCTATGTGTGTGTGTTTGGTCAGTTCAAAAATTAAAGACTATGTCAATCTTTGACATAACACCAATATATTGAATGTATTTCTCCTCTTACAGTTCTGTCTAGGGTAGGTGCAGAGCATAAATGTAGGTTTGGCATTCCTTGAAAGATTAATGTTCTGGGCCTACGGTTTTTGTGCTTTGTATCTGCTTCTATGCTAGCTGAATAGGTAGCGTAAGCTATGTTCGATTTGAGAAGTTCTACTACATGGAAGATCATTCCTACGTGACTCTCAGGAGTTATGTTGCTTGATTAATATTATAAAAATTCTCCCTAATTCCCTCTTATTTCTTTGGTATGAACTAAATATGTCTTGGAAGAAACCCTGTAGATTTTCCGTTTTGTCTATGTGTGTGTGTTTGCAATTATAAAACACTATGTGAATCTTGAACATAAGACCAATATATTGTATGTATTTCTGTCCTCTCTCCCAACTGGGTGTATTGTAGTTGCAGAGTATAAAGGTAGGTTTGGGCAATCGTTTAAGGATGAATGATCTGGGCTTACGGTTTTTGTGCTTTGTATCTGCTTTAATCATAGCTGAATGGGTAGCTCAAGATATGTTGGATTTGAGAAGATGGGAGATAATTCCATGATGACTCTCAAGAGTTATGTTCCTTGATTATTATTATAAAAATACTTCCTGCTTCCCTCTTATTTCTTTGGTATTCCCTACATCCCTACGAAGCAATCCTATATATGTTCTTCTTGTCTATGTGTGTGTGTTTAGCCAGTTGAAGAACAAAAGACTATGTCAATATTTAAGATAAGACCAATATATTGTATGTATGAATTTAATCTTTCATAGTTGTGTGTAGCGTAGTTGCAGAGTATAAAGGAGACTTGGGCATTCCTTTAAAGAAGAAAGTTCTGGGTTTACGGTTTTTGTGTTTTGTATCTGCTTTTACACGAGCTGAATGGGTAGCGGAAATTGTGTTAGAATTGAGAAGTTTTACTACATGGGAGATAATTCCTACATGACTCTCAAGAGTTATGTTTACTGATTAGTATCATAAAACTTTTCCCTAATTCCCTGTGATTTCTTTGGTATTACGTATATGCCTTGGAAGCAACCGTGTATATGTTCTGTCTTTTCTATGTGTGTGTGTTTGGTCAGTTCAAGAATGAAAGACATCCCAGAAAACATCCGAACAATGCTGAGGAAGTATTTCCAAGGGTTCTCAATGCGTACACCACGGACTGGATAGACCTAGAGGTGGGCATTGCAATGGGCTGTGCAATCTCTCCCATACTGTTCGTGTTGGCAATGGAAGTCATCTTGAAAGCTGCAATGAAGAGTTCAGGTCCAGTGAATCTGGGAGATGGATACCAGATGCCTCCTCTGAAAGCTTTCATGGATGACACAACAGTCTTGTCACGGATGAGGAAGAGACACACCAAATCTTAAAGCAACTGGATGAGCTGATGGCCTCTTCAAGAATGAGGTTCAAACCTAAGAAATCCCGAAGTCTCTCACTGCGAAAAGGAAAAGTGGCAGATTCAGTCAAATTCATGGTAGCCAACCAAGCCATCCCCACTGTCACAGAAGAGCCAGTTAAAAGTCTCGGAAGATGGTATGATGACTCCCTGAAAGACACACAAAGGGGATGTGAAACCAAGCAAACAGCAGAAGAAGGCCTGAAGAAAATAGATAACTGCGGACTGCCAGGCAAATACAAAGTCTGGTGTCTACAGTTCATGCTGATACCAAAGCTGCTGTGGCCACTGCTAATCTATGACATTTGCACCAGCACAGTCGAAGCAATGGAAGCCAAAATCAACAAATACACAAGAAAATGGCTCGGTGTCCCACCTGGTCTCACTGATGTTGCATTCTACTGTCGTCAAGCAATGCTGAAGCTACCTCTCAAATCCATAGTGGAGGAATACAAAGTTGGAAAAGCAAGACTGTTGAGCATGCTGGAGGAATCGGAAGACAATATCGTGAGATCAGTTCATCCAAAGCTGAGAACTGGCAGAAAGTGGAAAGTCCAAGAGGCTGTAAACAATGCCAAGAGAAACCTCAGCATCAAAGAAATAATTGGACACACGCAAACCAACAGACAGGGACTGGGAGCAACAAAAATGCAGTGGTGGTCCAAAACCACAGGGAAGGAAAAAAGAGACATGATCATACAGGAGTTGAAGGAAGAAGAAGATGTCAAAAGAGTGCAGAAGGCAGTCCAGCAAGGTCAACAGGGGCAATGGACAACATGGGACAGTGCACTCCAAAGAAGTCTCAGCTGGAACGATATGTGGCACATGGCTCCTCTAAGGATAAGCTTCCTCCTCAGATCTGTATATGACCTGCTCCCCTCGAATGCAAACTTAGTGAAATGGGGGAAATCAGACGACCCAGCATGTCCGCTCTGTCAGAAGAAACAAACAGTGGAACATGTCCTAAGCTCTTGCAAAGTAGCGCTAGCCCAAGGAAGGTATACATGGAGGCACAACCAAGTTCTGAAAGTGATCACAGACGTGGTTAGCGAAAAAACCATGACCCCCAAACGCACCAATTGCTATGACAACGTTCTACAAAGCAGGAGGGAAACAGGTCTGGCCCGAAAGTGCTCACCATGCCAAAGGGTCTTCTGGATGGAGCAGTCGACTGGGAGTGTACAGCAGACCTCCCAGAGTGGAGAAATTACCCAGATGTCATCAGCAAGACAGGCATGAGACCAGACATCGCTCTCCACTCTGACTCCTCGAAACAAGTGATTCTGATAGAACTCACTGTGCCATACGAAAGCAGAATGGAAGAAGCACATATCTACAAGACCGAAAAATACGCCGGTCTTGCCAGCACCCTGAAAAAAGCAGGTCTGCGGGTCAAAATCTTCGCCATAGAGGTCGGGGCAAGAGGGTTTGTGGGCACCTCCGCTTATGATCTCATGAAACAACTCGCCATTTCTGGGAAGAAGAGGACTAGAGCCCTTAAAGCGATGGCAGAGGCAGCAGAAAGGAGCTCAAGCTGGATCTGGGCAAGGAGGAACCAAAAGTGAACTTCATAAGGATTAAATTCCCTACAGATGATGTGTGCCCCGTTAGCACATTGGTAAAACCGCGTACCGCAGTTCTGAAGCGCAGAATCGCCCAGGTTCGCTCCCCGGCGTGGGAAAAAAAAAAAAAAAAAAGACAACAGCAGAAGGGCATCCAGGAGTCATGACCTGGATGTGGCCCGGCCCCCGAGAGTGTAAGGAATTCAGGGCCGAAACACTTGTCTAAAGGGGGTTACTTCTCTGAAGACCTTCTGTTGTCTAGCTCTCCCTAGAGTTTCTTTCTACCTATGTCAATTTTGAGCATAAGACCAATATATTGTATGTATTAATCTTCTCTTTCATAGTTGTGTGTAGGGTAGTTGCAGAGTATAAAGTTATGCTTGGGCATTCCTATAAAGAGGAATGTTCTAGGCTTACGGTTTTTGAGCTTTGTGTCTGCTTCTATACGAGCTGAAAGTATTTCGCATACTGTTAGATTTGAGATCCTACGTGACTATCCGGAGTTGTGCTCTTTTGATTAATATTATAAATATTCTCCCTAATTCCCTCCTATTTCTTTGTATGTGTTCACTCTTCTCTATGTGTGTGTGTTTGGTCAGTTCAAAAATTAAAGACTATGTCAATCTTTGACATAACACCAATATATTGAATGTATTTCTCTTACAGTTCTGTCTAGGGTAGGTGCAGAGCATAAATGTAGGTTTAGGCATTCCTTGAAAGATTAATGTTCTGGGCCTACGGTTTTTGTGCTTTGTATCTGCTTCTATGCTAGCTGAATAGGTAGCGTAAGCTATGTTCGATTTGAGAAGTTCTACTACATGGAAGATCATTCCTACGTGACTCTCAGGAGTTATGTTGCTTGATTAATATTATAAAAATTCTCCCTAATTCCCTCTTATTTCTTTGGTATGAACTAAATATGTCTTGGAAGAAACCCTGTAGATTTTCCGTTTTGTCTATGTGTGTGTGTTTGCAATTATAAAACACTATGTGAATCTTGAACATAAGACCAATATATTGTATGTATTTCTGTCCTCTCTCCCAACTGGGTGTATTGTAGTTGCAGAGTATAAAGGTAGGTTTGGGAAATTTCGTTTAAGGATGAATGATCTGGGCTTACGGTTTTTGTGCTTTGTATCTGCTTTAATCATAGCTGAATGGGTAGCTCAAGATATGTTGGATTTGAGAAGATGGGAGATAATTCCATGATGACTCTCAAGAGTTATGTTCCTTGATTATTATTATAAAAATACTTCCTGCTTCCCTCTTATTTCTTTGGTATTCCCTACATCCCTACGAAGCAATCCTATATATGTTCTGTCTTGTCTATGTGTGTGTGTTTAGCCAGTTGAAGAACAAAAGACTATGTCAATATTTAAGATAAGACCAATATATTGTATGTATGAATTTAATCTTTCATAGTTGTGTGTAGCGTAGTTGCAGAGTATAAAGGAAGACTTGGGCATTCCTTTAAAGAAGAAAGTTCTGGGTTTACGGTTTTTGTGTTTTGTATCTGCTTTTATACGAGCTGAATGGGTAGCGGAAATTGTGTTAGAATTGAGAAGTTTTACTACATGGGAGATAATTCCTACATGACTCTCAAGAGTTATGTTTACTGATTAGTATCATAAAACTTTTCCCTAATTCCCTGTGATTTCTTTGGTATTACGTATATGCCTTGGAAGCAACCGTGTATATGTTCTGTCTTTTCTATGTGTGTGTGTTTGGTCAGTTCAAGAATGAAAGACATCCCAGAAAACATCCGAACAATGCTGAGGAAGTATTTCCAAGGGTTCTCAATGCGTACACCACGGACTGGATAGACCTAGAGGTGGGCATTGCAATGGGCTGTGCAATCTCTCCCATACTGTTCGTGTTGGCAATGGAAGTCATCTTGAAAGCTGCAATGAAGAGTTCAGGTCCAGTGAATCTGGGAGATGGATACCAGATGCCTCCTCTGAAAGCTTTCATGGATGACACAACAGTCTTGTCACGGATGAGGAAGAGACACACCAAATCTTAAAGCAGCTGGATGAGCTGATGGCCTCTTCAAGAATGAGGTTCAAACCTAAGAAATCCCGAAGTCTCTCACTGCGAAAAGGAAAAGTGGCAGATTCAGTCAAATTCATGGTAGCCAACCAAGCCATCCCCACTGTCACAGAAGAGCCAGTTAAAAGTCTCGGAAGATGGTATGATGACTCCCTGAAAGACACACAAAGGGGATGTGAAACCAAGCAAACAGCAGAAGAAGGCCTGAAGAAAATAGATAACTGCGGACTGCCAGGCAAATACAAAGTCTGGTGTCTACAGTTCATGCTGATACCAAAGCTGCTGTGGCCACTGCTAATCTATGACATTTGCACCAGCACAGTCGAAGCAATGGAAGCCAAAATCAACAAATACACAAGAAAATGGCTCGGTGTCCCACCTGGTCTCACTGATGTTGCATTCTACTGTCGTCAAGCAATGCTGAAGCTACCTCTCAAATCCATAGTGGAGGAATACAAAGTTGGAAAAGCAAGACTGTTGAGCATGCTGGAGGAATCGGAAGACAATATCGTGAGATCAGTTCATCCAAAGCTGAGAACTGGCAGAAAGTGAAAGTCCAAGAGGCTGTAAACAATGCCAAGAGAAACCTCAGCATCAAAGAAATAATTGGACACACGCAAACCAACAGACAGGGACTGGGAGCAACAAAAATGCAGTGGTGGTCCAAAACCACAGGGAAGGAAAAAAGAGACATGATCATACAGGAGTTGAAGGAAGAAGAAGATGTCAAAAGAGTGCAGAAGGCAGTCCAGCAAGGTCAACAGGGGCAATGGACAACATGGGACAGTGCACTCCAAAGAAGTCTCAGCTGGAACGATATGTGGCACATGGCTCCTCTAAGGATAAGCTTCCTCCTCAGATCTGTATATGACCTGCTCCCCTCGAATGCAAACTTAGTGAAATGGGGGAAATCAGACGACCCAGCATGTCCGCTCTGTCAGAAGAAACAAACAGTGGAACATGTCCTAAGCTCTTGCAAAGTAGCGCTAGCCCAAGGAAGGTATACATGGAGGCACAACCAAGTTCTGAAAGTGATCACAGACGTGGTTAGCGAAAAAACCATGACCCCCAAACGCACCAATTGCTATGACAACGTTCTACAAAGCAGGAGGGAAACAGGTCTGGCCCGAAAGTGCTATGAAAGGGTCTTCTGGATGGAGCAGTCGACTGGGAGTGTACAGCAGACCTCCCAGAGTGGAGAAATTACCCAGATGTCATCAGCAAGACAGGCATGAGACCAGACATCGCTCTCCACTCTGACTCCTCGAAACAAGTGATTCTGATAGAACTCACTGTGCCATACGAAAGCAGAATGGAAGAAGCACATATCTACAAGACCGAAAAATACGCCGGTCTTGCCAGCACCCTGAAAAAAGCAGGTCTGCGGGTCAAAATCTTCGCCATAGAGGTCGGGGCAAGAGGGTTTGTGGGCACCTCCGCTTATGATCTCATGAAACAACTCGCCATTTCTGGGAAGAAGAGGACTAGAGCCCTTAAAGCGATGGCAGAGGCAGCAGAAAGGAGCTCAAGCTGGATCTGGGCAAGGAGGAACCAAAAGTGAACTTCATAAGGATTAAATTCCCTACAGATGATGTGTGCCCCGTTAGCACATTGGTAAAACCGCGTACCGCAGTTCTGAAGCGCAGAATCGCCCAGGTTCGCTCCCCGGCGTGGGAAAAAAAAAAAAAAAAAGACAACAGCAGAAGGGCATCCAGGAGTCATGACCTGGATGTGGCCCGGCCCCGAGAGTGTAAGGAATTCAGGGCCGAAACACTTGTCTAAAGGGGGTTACTTCTCTGAAGACCTTCTGTTGTCTAGCTCTCCCTAGAGTTTCTTTCTACCTATGTCAATTTTGAGCATAAGACCAATATATTGTATGTATTAATCTTCTCTTTCATAGTTGTGTGTAGGGTAGTTGCAGAGTATAAAGTTATGCTTGGGCATTCCTATAAAGAGGAATGTTCTAGGCTTACGGTTTTTGAGCTTTGTGTCTGCTTCTATACGAGCTGAAAGTATTTCGCATACTGTTAGATTTGAGATCCTACGTGACTATCCGGAGTTGTGCTCTTTTGATTAATATTATAAATATTCTCCCTAATTCCCTCCTATTTCTTTGTATGTGTTCACTCTTCTCTATGTGTGTGTGTTTGGTCAGTTCAAAAATTAAAGACTATGTCAATCTTTGACATAACACCAATATATTGAATGTATTTCTCTTACAGTTCTGTCTAGGGTAGGTGCAGAGCATAAATGTAGGTTTAGGCATTCCTTGAAAGATTAATGTTCTGGGCCTACGGTTTTTGTGCTTTGTATCTGCTTCTATGCTAGCTGAATAGGTAGCGTAAGCTATGTTCGATTTGAGAAGTTCTACTACATGGAAGATCATTCCTACGTGACTCTCAGGAGTTATGTTGCTTGATTAATATTATAAAAATTCTCCCTAATTCCCTCTTATTTCTTTGGTATGAACTAAATATGTCTTGGAAGAAACCCTGTAGATTTTCCGTTTTGTCTATGTGTGTGTGTTTGCAATTATAAAACACTATGTGAATCTTGAACATAAGACCAATATATTGTATGTATTTCTGTCCTCTCTCCCAACTGGGTGTATTGTAGTTGCAGAGTATAAAGGTAGGTTTGGGCATTCGTTTAAGGATGAATGATCTGGGCTTACGGTTTTTGTGCTTTGTATCTGCTTTAATCATAGCTGAATGGGTAGCTCAAGATATGTTGGATTTGAGAAGATGGGAGATAATTCCATGATGACTCTCAAGAGTTATGTTCCTTGATTATTATTATAAAAATACTTCCTGCTTCCCTCTTATTTCTTTGGTATTCCCTACATCCCTACGAAGCAATCCTATATATGTTCTGTCTTGTCTATGTGTGTGTGTTTAGCCAGTTGAAGAACAAAAGACTATGTCAATATTTAAGATAAGACCAATATATTGTATGTATGAATTTAATCTTTCATAGTTGTGTGTAGCGTAGTTGCAGAGTATAAAGGAAGACTTGGGCATTCCTTTAAAGAAGAAAGTTTGGGTTTACGGTTTTTGTGTTTTGTATCTGCTTTTATACGAGCTGAATGGGTAGCGGAAATTGTGTTAGAATTGAGAAGTTTTACTACATGGGAGATAATTCCTACATGACTCTCAAGAGTTATGTTTACTGATTAGTATCATAAAACTTTTCCCTAATTCCCTGTGATTTCTTTGGTATTACGTATATGCCTTGGAAGCAACCGTGTATATGTTCTGTCTTTTCTATGTGTGTGTGTTTGGTCAGTTCAAGAATGAAAGACATCCCAGAAAACATCCGAACAATGCTGAGGAAGTATTTCCAAGGGTTCTCAATGCGTACACCACGGACTGGATAGACCTAGGTGGGTGGGCATTGCAATGGGCTGTGCAATCTCTCCCATACTGTTCGTGTTGGCAATGGAAGTCATCTTGAAAGCTGCAATGAAGAGTTCAGGTCCAGTGAATCTGGGAGATGGATACCAGATGCCTCCTCTGAAAGCTTTCATGGATGACACAACAGTCTTGTCACGGATGAGGAAGAGACACACCAAATCTTAAAGCAGCTGGATGAGCTGATGGCCTCTTCAAGAATGAGGTTCAAACCTAAGAAATCCCGAAGTCTCTCACTGCGAAAAGGAAAAGTGGCAGATTCAGTCAAATTCATGGTAGCCAACCAAGCCATCCCCACTGTCACAGAAGAGCCAGTTAAAAGTCTCGGAAGATGGTATGATGACTCCCTGAAAGACACACAAAGGGGATGTGAAACCAAGCAAACAGCAGAAGAAGGCCTGAAGAAAATAGATAACTGCGGACTGCCAGGCAAATACAAAGTCTGGTGTCTACAGTTCATGCTGATACCAAAGCTGCTGTGGCCACTGCTAATCTATGACATTTGCACCAGCACAGTCGAAGCAATGGAAGCCAAAATCAACAAATACACAAGAAAATGGCTCGGTGTCCCACCTGGTCTCACTGATGTTGCATTCTACTGTCGTCAAGCAATGCTGAAGCTACCTCTCAAATCCATAGTGGAGGAATACAAAGTTGGAAAAGCAAGACTGTTGAGCATGCTGGAGGAATCGGAAGACAATATCGTGAGATCAGTTCATCCAAAGCTGAGAACTGGCAGAAAGTGGAAAGTCCAAGAGGCTGTAAACAATGCCAAGAGAAACCTCAGCATCAAAGAAATAATTGGACACACGCAAACCAACAGACAGGGACTGGGAGCAACAAAATGCAGTGGTGGTCCAAAACCACAGGGAAGGAAAAAAGAGACATGATCATACAGGAGTTGAAGGAAGAAGAAGATGTCAAAAGAGTGCAGAAGGCAGTCCAGCAAGGTCAACAGGGGCAATGGACAACATGGGACAGTGCACTCCAAAGAAGTCTCAGCTGGAACGATATGTGGCACATGGCTCCTCTAAGGATAAGCTTCCTCCTCAGATCTGTATATGACCTGCTCCCCTCGAATGCAAACTTAGTGAAATGGGGGAAATCAGACGACCCAGCATGTCCGCTCTGTCAGAAGAAACAAACAGTGGAACATGTCCTAAGCTCTTGCAAAGTAGCGCTAGCCCAAGGAAGGTATACATGGAGGCACAACCAAGTTCTGAAAGTGATCACAGACGTGGTTAGCGAAAAAACCATGACCCCCAAACGCACCAATTGCTATGACAACGTTCTACAAAGCAGGAGGGAAACAGGTCTGGCCCGAAAGTGCTATGAAAGGGTCTTCTGGATGGAGCAGTCGACTGGGAGTGTACAGCAGACCTCCCAGAGTGGAGAAATTACCCAGATGTCATCAGCAAGACAGGCATGAGACCAGACATCGCTCTCCACTCTGACTCCTCGAAACAAGTGATTCTGATAGAACTCACTGTGCCATACGAAAGCAGAATGGAAGAAGCACATATCTACAAGACCGAAAAATACGCCGGTCTTGCCAGCACCCTGAAAAAAGCAGGTCTGCGGGTCAAAATCTTCGCCATAGAGGTCGGGGCAAGAGGGTTTGTGGGCACCTCCGCTTATGATCTCATGAAACAACTCGCCATTTCTGGGAAGAAGAGGACTAGAGCCCTTAAAGCGATGGCAGAGGCAGCAGAAAGGAGCTCAAGCTGGATCTGGGCAAGGAGGAACCAAAAGTGAACTTCATAAGGATTAAATTCCCTACAGATGATGTGTGCCCCGTTAGCACATTGGTAAAACCGCGTACCGCAGTTCTGAAGCGCAGAATCGCCCAGGTTCGCTCCCCGGCGTGGGAAAAAAAAAAAAAAAAAGACAACAGCAGAAGGGCATCCAGGAGTCATGACCTGGATGTGGCCCGGCTCCCCGAGAGTGTAAGGAATTCAGGGCCGAAACACTTGTCTAAAGGGGGTTACTTCTCTGAAGACCTTCTGTTGTCTAGCTCTCCCTAGAGTTTCTTTCTACCTATGTCAATTTTGAGCATAAGACCAATATATTGTATGTATTAATCTTCTCTTTCATAGTTGTGTGTAGGGTAGTTGCAGAGTATAAAGTTATGCTTGGGCATTCCTATAAAGAGGAATGTTCTAGGCTTACGGTTTTTGAGCTTTGTGTCTGCTTCTATACGAGCTGAAAGTATTTCGCATACTGTTAGATTTGAGATCCTACGTGACTATCCGGAGTTGTGCTCTTTTGATTAATATTATAAATATTCTCCCTAATTCCCTCCTATTTCTTTGTATGTGTTCACTCTTCTCTATGTGTGTGTGTTTGGTCAGTTCAAAAATTAAAGACTATGTCAATCTTTGACATAACACCAATATATTGAATGTATTTCTCTTACAGTTCTGTCTAGGGTAGGTGCAGAGCATAAATGTAGGTTTAGGCATTCCTTGAAAGATTAATGTTCTGGGCCTACGGTTTTTGTGCTTTGTATCTGCTTCTATGCTAGCTGAATAGGTAGCGTAAGCTATGTTCGATTTGAGAAGTTCTACTACATGGAAGATCATTCCTACGTGACTCTCAGGAGTTATGTTGCTTGATTAATATTATAAAAATTCTCCCTAATTCCCTCTTATTTCTTTGGTATGAACTAAATATGTCTTGGAAGAAACCCTGTAGATTTTCCGTTTTGTCTATGTGTGTGTGTTTGCAATTATAAAACACTATGTGAATCTTGAACATAAGACCAATATATTGTATGTATTTCTGTCCTCTCTCCCAACTGGGTGTATTGTA
The DNA here is from genome assembly GCA_030674185.1 of Monoplex corrugatus. Lineage (NCBI taxonomy): Eukaryota > Metazoa > Mollusca > Gastropoda > Littorinimorpha > Ranellidae > Monoplex > Monoplex corrugatus. The sequence continues at coordinate 78,072,239 of CM060314.1, read as the reverse complement.
GTTGCAGAGTATAAAGGTAGGTTTGGGCAATCGTTTAAGGATGAATGATCTGGGCTTACGGTTTTTGTGCTTTGTATCTGCTTTAATCATAGCTGAATGGGTAGCTCAAGATATGTTGGATTTGAGAAGATGGGAGATAATTCCATGATGACTCTCAAGAGTTATGTTCCTTGATTATTATTATAAAAATACTTCCTGCTTCCCTCTTATTTCTTTGGTATTCCCTACATCCCTACGAAGCAATCCTATATATGTTCTGTCTTGTCTATGTGTGTGTGTTTAGCCAGTTGAAGAACAAAAGACTATGTCAATATTTAAGATAAGACCAATATATTGTATGTATGAATTTAATCTTTCATAGTTGTGTGTAGCGTAGTTGCAGAGTATAAAGGAAGACTTGGGCATTCCTTTAAAGAAGAAAGTTCTGGGTTTACGGTTTTTGTGTTTTGTATCTGCTTTTATACGAGCTGAATGGGTAGCGGAAATTGTGTTAGAATTGAGAAGTTTTACTACATGGGAGATAATTCCTACATGACTCTCAAGAGTTATGTTTACTGATTAGTATCATAAAACTTTTCCCTAATTCCCTGTGATTTCTTTGGTATTACGTATATGCCTTGGAAGCAACCGTGTATATGTTCTGTCTTTTCTATGTGTGTGTGTTTGGTCAGTTCAAGAATGAAAGACATCCCAGAAAACATCCGAACAATGCTGAGGAAGTATTTCCAAGGGTTCTCAATGCGTACACCACGGACTGGATAGACCTAGAGGTGGGCATTGCAATGGGCTGTGCAATCTCTCCCATACTGTTCGTGTTGGCAATGGAAGTCATCTTGAAAGCTGCAATGAAGAGTTCAGGTCCAGTGAATCTGGGAGATGGATACCAGATGCCTCCTCTGAAAGCTTTCATGGATGACACAACAGTCTTGTCACGGATGAGGAAGGGGACACACCAAATCTTAAAGCAACTGGATGAGCTGATGGCCTCTTCAAGAATGAGGTTCAAACCTAAGAAATCCCGAAGTCTCTCACTGCGAAAAGGAAAAGTGGCAGATTCAGTCAAATTCATGGTAGCCAACCAAGCCATCCCCACTGTCACAGAAGAGCCAGTTAAAAGTCTCGGAAGATGGTATGATGACTCCCTGAAAGACACACAAAGGGGATGTGAAACCAAGCAAACAGCAGAAGAAGGCCTGAAGAAAATAGATAACTGCGGACTGCCAGGCAAATACAAAGTCTGGTGTCTACAGTTCATGCTGATACCAAAGCTGCTGTGGCCACTGCTAATCTATGACATTTGCACCAGCACAGTCGAAGCAATGGAAGCCAAAATCAACAAATACACAAGAAAATGGCTCGGTGTCCCACCTGGTCTCACTGATGTTGCATTCTACTGTCGTCAAGCAATGCTGAAGCTACCTCTCAAATCCATAGTGGAGGAATACAAAGTTGGAAAAGCAAGACTGTTGAGCATGCTGGAGGAATCGGAAGACAATATCGTGAGATCAGTTCATCCAAAGCTGAGAACTGGCAGAAAGTGGAAAGTCCAAGAGGCTGTAAACAATGCCAAGAGAAACCTCAGCATCAAAGAAATAATTGGACACACGCAAACCAACAGACAGGGACTGGGAGCAACAAAAATGCAGTGGTGGTCCAAAACCACAGGGAAGGAAAAAAGAGACATGATCATACAGGAGTTGAAGGAAGAAGAAGATGTCAAAAGAGTGCAGAAGGCAGTCCAGCAAGGTCAACAGGGGCAATGGACAACATGGGACAGTGCACTCCAAAGAAGTCTCAGCTGGAACGATATGTGGCACATGGCTCCTCTAAGGATAAGCTTCCTCCTCAGATCTGTATATGACCTGCTCCCCTCGAATGCAAACTTAGTGAAATGGGGGAAATCAGACGACCCAGCATGTCCGCTCTGTCAGAAGAAACAAACAGTGGAACATGTCCTAAGCTCTTGCAAAGTAGCGCTAGCCCAAGGAAGGTATACATGGAGGCACAACCAAGTTCTGAAAGTGATCACAGACGTGGTTAGCGAAAAAACCATGACCCCCAAACGCACCAATTGCTATGACAACGTTCTACAAAGCAGGAGGGAAACAGGTCTGGCCCGAAAGTGCTATGACAACCAGCACATTGCCAAAGGGTCTTCTGGATGGAGCAGTCGACTGGGAGTGTACAGCAGACCTCCCAGAGTGGAGAAATTACCCAGATGTCATCAGCAAGACAGGCATGAGACCAGACATCGCTCTCCACTCTGACTCCTCGAAACAAGTGATTCTGATAGAACTCACTGTGCCATACGAAAGCAGAATGGAAGAAGCACATATCTACAAGACCGAAAAATACGCCGGTCTTGCCAGCACCCTGAAAAAAGCAGGTCTGCGGGTCAAAATCTTCGCCATAGAGGTCGGGGCAAGAGGGTTTGTGGGCACCTCCGCTTATGATCTCATGAAACAACTCGCCATTTCTGGGAAGAAGAGGACTAGAGCCCTTAAAGCGATGGCAGAGGCAGCAGAAAGGAGCTCAAGCTGGATCTGGGCAAGGAGGAACCAAAAGTGAACTTCATAAGGATTAAATTCCCTACAGATGATGTGTGCCCCGTTAGCACATTGGTAAAACCGCGTACCGCAGTTCTGAAGCGCAGAATCGCCCAGGTTCGCTCCCGGCGTGGGAAAAAAAAAAAAAAAAAAGACAACAGCAGAAGGGCATCCAGGAGTCATGACCTGGATGTGGCCCGGCCCCCGAGAGTGTAAGGAATTCAGGGCCGAAACACTTGTCTAAAGGGGGTTACTTCTCTGAAGACCTTCTGTTGTCTAGCTCTCCCTAGAATTTCTTTCTACCTATGTCAATTTTGAGCATAAGACCAATATATTGTATGTATTAATCTTCTCTTTCATAGTTGTGTGTAGGGTAGTTGCAGAGTATAAAGTTATGCTTGGGCATTCCTATAAAGAGGAATGTTCTAGGCTTACGGTTTTTGAGCTTTGTGTCTGCTTCTATACGAGCTGAAAGTATTTCGCATACTGTTAGATTTGAGATCCTACGTGACTATCCGGAGTTGTGCTCTTTTGATTAATATTATAAATATTCTCCCTAATTCCCTCCTATTTCTTTGTATGTGTTCACTCTTCTCTATGTGTGTGTGTTTGGTCAGTTCAAAAATTAAAGACTATGTCAATCTTTGACATAACACCAATATATTGAATGTATTTCTCTTACAGTTCTGTCTAGGGTAGGTGCAGAGCATAAATGTAGGTTTAGGCATTCCTTGAAAGATTAATGTTCTGGGCCTACGGTTTTTGTGCTTTGTATCTGCTTCTATGCTAGCTGAATAGGTAGCGTAAGCTATGTTCGATTTGAGAAGTTCTACTACATGGAAGATCATTCCTACGTGACTCTCAGGAGTTATGTTGCTTGATTAATATTATAAAAATTCTCCCTAATTCCCTCTTATTTCTTTGGTATGAACTAAATATGTCTTGGAAGAAACCCTGTAGATTTTCCGTTTTGTCTATGTGTGTGTGTTTGCAATTATAAAACACTATGTGAATCTTGAACATAAGACCAATATATTGTATGTATACTAGTCACAACAAGTTAAGCACAGGTCCTTGGACACAGGGGGCTGATCCATTCCTTCAGAAAACATTATTTTCTTTTTGTTATGCGGCAACCAGTGATGGAATCTCAAACAGCAGTGTTTGGGCGAGCCTGTGGCAACTTGTAGTGCGCATGGGGGTCTTGGTGACCTCGTTGCCGCGCGGGATAAAAAGTGCAAAGTTGCGGTAAATGTGCCTGTTTTGCAGTGAGCTTGCTGGCGACACAAGATGTGTAAAATGAAAAATTCGTTATACCCGTGCAAGAGCAGTCTTTCGAGTGAGTTTTATGCCCCTTCCTTATGCTTTATAAGCGCGGGCTTGGTTACTGTCAGCCCGTTTCTCACCATGCCACCATGAAGAAAACTTAGCACCTTTGACAAAACCAGGGCGATTGCGTGGATGCAAGATGGCATTGCCAAGGCTGAAGTGGCGCGACGACTTGATGTGCATCATTCAGTTATTGTTAGACTGAACCAGCGTTTTAGGGCGACCAACAGCGTTGAAGAGAGGCCACGGTCAGGTCGGCCTAGGCAGATGACTCCAAGAGAAGATCGGTTCATCGAGAGGCAGGTCCTACTGCAGCGGGATGCCACCTCAACCAGCATCCAACGGCAGCTTCGTAGGGCAACTAACACCATCCTCAGCTGTCAAGCCATACGAAACCGTCTTCACCACTTTGGCCTCAGATCACGTCGTCCAGCTGTGCGACCACGACTGCTAGCAGCCCATAAGCTGGCTCGCCGAGCTTTCTGCCAACGTCATGCGAGATGGAACCAACAACAAGTGGTCTCAGGTCCTCTTTTCGGATGAGTCGCGGTTTTGTCTTGAACACAATGATGGCCGAACTAGAGTTTGGAGGCGTGTTGGTGAACGTTACATTGATGCAGCTGTTCGTGAGACCCGGGCCTTCAGGGGAGGATCTGTTATGGTATGGGGTGCCATCAGCCTCCACCACAAGACACCACTCTACCACATTGACGGAAACCTCACAGGCCTCCGCTATCGGGATGAAATACTGGCGCCTTTCGTTGTTCCGACCATGCAACGAATCGGACCCATGGCAGTCTTCCAAGACGACAATGCTCGGCCACATAGAGCCCGGGTGGCCTTAGAATTCCTTGTGCAGGCCGGTATCAACAGGATGATCTTCCCGGCGTATAGTCCCGACCTCAATCCCATCGAGCATCTTTGGGATGAGTTGGGGAGACGTGTAAAGGAGAACCATCCACCTCCCAGGGACCGTCAGGATCTCTTCCGAATGCTGCAACTGGAATGGCAGGGAATCCCACAGAGGGTCATCAGAACACTGGTCTACTCGATGAGGAGACGCTGCATGGAATGTCTCGCCAATCGGGGTGGTCACACCCATTATTGAAATGATTTGGTGAACTGGACAGATTTGGCAAACTTTGATTTCGACCCCTCCTCTGTTTAATTGTCTGTATATCCCAAACCGTTTGTGCGATCACAATGAAATTCAATGTACGTTTGAACAAGATTATGAAATAAATCTGTTCCCAATTGGAAAGTCATGGCTTTGATATTTGTTGAAAATATGCGGGTACATGTAAACTGTGCTTAACTTGTTGTGACTAGTTTATTTCTGTCCTCTCTCCCAACTGGGTGTATTGTAGTTGCAGAGTATAAAGGTAGGTTTGGGCATTCGTTTAAGTATGAATGATCTGGGCTTACGGTTTTTGTGCTTTGTATCTGCTTTAATCATAGCTGAATGGGTAGCTCAAGATATACTACACGTCATTATTTAAGGGCCAGGAACGTTTTTGAGTCAATTTTTGAAAGGAGAAATAACCTATTTTCTCTTACTCTTTTCTCCAATTCGTTGCCGTAACTGAATGGATAAGAGCTCAGACAACATTGCAGTTTCCTTTTGGCACGTGTTTGGGGATTTGCCGATTTGCAATGGGCGGCCCAAGGAAGACAATTTCCACACGAAATTGTCGAATCTTCAGCAGGGTCTCTCTGACGACGCAGGCAAGGTAGCGACAAAATTCGCTTTGCACGTGCAAGGCAAGCCCTTTTTGAACACTACTCCAGCCAAAGTTGCCCGCAGACGAGGATAAAAAGGACCCGTTCTTGGTTCGTTTTAACCATGCTTGCAAGACGACGGATGACGGATGAGCAGCGGGGGAGAGCCCTCGCTCTGCTTGATGAAGGCCTAGCGCAGCGGGAAGTTGCTAGACGACTTGAAGTGTCGCATTCCACAATCCAGAGACTGCTGGAGCGCTTCAATGAGACTGGAGCAGTCCAGGAAAGGCGTCACACGGGTCGAACCAGAGTAACGACAAGACAGCAAGACCGCTACCTTGCCCTCTCCGTCCTGAGGGAAAGGGCATCCACTGCGGTGACCTTGAGGGGTCAGCTGAGGGACGCAACAGGTGCTAACATCAGCTGCAGCACGGTGAGAAGACGGCTACATGAGGCAAACTTGAGGTCACGGAGACCGGCCGTCCGACCCGTGCTGTCACCGGTCAACAGAGTGCGCCGCATGACCTGGGCCAGGGAGCACGTGACCTGGACAAGGCAACAGTGGGCCCGGGTCTTGTTTTCGGATGAGTCCAGGTTCACCCTGACCTTTAACGATGGCCGGGCTCGGGTGTGGCGACGTCAAGGGGAGAGGTTCGCTGACGCCACTGTCCAAGAGCATAACCGGTACGGCGGCGGGTCGGTGATGGTGTGGGGTGGCATGAGCCGTGGTACCCGGACCCCCCTGCTCCCATTGACGGCATCCTGAACGGGGTCCGGTACCGGGACGAGGTTATGGCGGCCGTGGCACTGCCTGCGCTTGTGGACCTTGGTCAAGGCGCCATCTTCCAGGACGACAATGCACCTGCGCATCGAGCACGCCTTGTGACCGACTTCCTGGAGCAGCATGAAGTCGTCCGTATGGCCTGGCCAGCGTGCTCACCTGACCTGAACCCAATTGAACACCTCTGGGATGTGCTCGGGAGGCGCATCAGGGACAACCACCCCCCACCGGGCACCCTGGCCAGGCTGGTCGACATCCTGAAGATCGAGTGGGCGGCCATCCCTCAGGACACAGTCCATACCCTTGTGGGGTCGATGCATCGGCGCTGTGAAGCATGCATCCAGGCTCGGGGCGGACACACCCGATATTGAAAACAGATTGGCCAAATCTGACACTTTGTTTTTTGAAAAGGGGGGGATGTTCCTTTAAATGCATGTGCTGTTCACTAATGGGTCATTGTGCTAATTTCTTTTTCCAAAACAGGTGAGGAAATGATGAAATAAAACATAGAATCAATTCTAAACATTGTCAATTATTTCAACTTAAAATTAGAGAGGAAGGAAGAAGTGGCCCTTAAATTATGATTAGGAGTATATGTTGGATTTGAGAAGATGGGAGATAATTCCATGATGACTCTCAAGAGTTATGTTCCTTGATTATTATTATAAAAATACTTCCTGCTTCCCTCTTATTTCTTTGGTATTCCCTACATCCCTACGAAGCAATCCTATATATGTTCTGTCTTGTCTATGTGTGTGTGTTTAGCCAGTTGAAGAACAAAAGACTATGTCAATATTTAAGATAAGACCAATATATTGTATGTATGAATTTAATCTTTCATAGTTGTGTGTAGCGTAGTTGCAGAGTATAAAGGAAGACTTGGGCATTCCTTTAAAGAAGAAAGTTCTGGGTTTACGGTTTTTGTGTTTTGTATCTGCTTTTATACGAGCTGAATGGGTAGCGGAAATTGTGTTAGAATTGAGAAGTTTTACTACATGGGAGATAATTCCTACATGACTCTCAAGAGTTATGTTTACTGATTAGTATCATAAAACTTTTCCCTAATTCCCTTTGATTTCTTTGGTATTACGTATATGCCTTGGAAGCAACCGTGTATATGTTATGTCTTTTCTATGTGTGTGTGTGTTTGGTCAGTTCAAGAATGAAAGACATCCCAGAAAACATCCGAACAATGCTGAGGAAGTATTTCCAAGGGTTCTCAATGCGTACACCACGGACTGGATAGACCTAGAGGTGGGCATTGCAATGGGCTGTGCAATCTCTCCCATACTGTTCATCAGCTCATCCAGTTGCTTTAAGATTTGGTGTGTCTCTTCCTCATCCGTGACAAGACTGTTGTGTCATCCATGAAAGCTTTCAGAGGAGGCATCTGGTATCCATGGAAGTCATCTTGAAAGCTGCAATGAAGAGTTCAGGTCCAGTGAATCTGGGAGATGGATACCAGATGCCTCCTCTGAAAGCTTTCATGGATGACACAACAGTCTTGTCACGGATGAGGAAGAGACACACCAAATCTTAAAGCAACTGGATGAGCTGATGGCCTCTTCAAGAATGAGGTTCAAACCTAAGAAATCCCGAAGTCTCTCACTGCGAAAAGGAAAAGTGGCAGATTCAGTCAAATTCATGGTAGCCAACCAAGCCATCCCCACTGTCACAGAAGAGCCAGTTAAAAGTCTCGGAAGATGGTATGATGACTCCCTGAAAGACACACAAAGGGGATGTGAAACCAAGCAAACAGCAGAAGAGGGCCTGAAGAAAATAGATAACTGCGGACTGCCAGGCAAATACAAAGTCTGGTGTCTACAGTTCATGCTGATACCAAAGCTGCTGTGGCCACTGCTAATCTATGACATTTGCACCAGCACAGTCGAAGCAATGGAAGCCAAAATCAACAAATACATAAGAAAATGGCTCGGTGTCCCACCTGGTCTCACTGCTGTTGCATTCTACTGTCGTCAAGCAATGCTGAAGCTACCTCTCAAATCCATAGTGGAGGAATACAAAGTTGGAAAAGCAAGACTGTTGAGCATGCTGGAGGAATCGGAAGACAATATCGTGAGATCAGTTCATCCAAAGCTGAGAACTGGCAGAAAGTGGAAAGTCCAAGAGGCTGTAAACAATGCCAAGAGAAACCTCAGCATCAAAGAAATAATTGGACACACGCAAACCAACAGACAGGGACTGGGAGCAACAAAAATGCAGTGGTGGTCCAAAGCCACAGGGAAGGAAAAAAGAGACATGATCATACAGGAGTTGAAGGAAGAAGAAGATGTCAAAAGAGTGCAGAAGGTAGTCCAGCAAGGTCAACAGGGGCAATGGACAACATGGGACAGTGCACTCCAAAGAAGTCTCAGCTGGAACGATATGTGGCACATGGCTCCTCTAAGGATAAGCTTCCTCCTCAGATCTGTATATGACCTGCTCCCCTCGAATGCAAACTTAGTGAAATGGGGGAAATCAGACGACCCAGCATGTCCGCTCTGTCAGAAGAAACAAACAGTGGAACATGTCCTAAGCTCTTGCAAAGTAGCGCTAGCCCAAGGAGGCACAACCAAGTTCTGAAAGTGATCACAGACGTGGTTAGCGAAAAATCCATGACCCCCAAACGCACCAATTGCTATGACAACGTTCTACAAAGCAGGAGGGAAACAGGTCTGGCCCGAAAGTGCTATGACAACCAGCACATTGCCAAAGGGTCTTCTGGATGGAGCAGTCGACTGGGAGTGTACAGCAGACCTCCCAGAGTGGAGAAATTACCCAGATGTCATCAGCAAGACAGGCATGAGACCAGACATCGCTCTCCACTCTGACTCCTCGAAACAAGTGATTCTGATAGAACTCACTGTGCCATACGAAAGCAGAATGGAAGAAGCACATATCTACAAGACCGAAAAATACGCCGGTCTTGCCAGCACCCTGAAAAAAGCAGGTCTGCGGGTCAAAATCTTCGCCATAGAGGTCGGGGCAAGAGGGTTTGTGGGCACCTCCGCTTATGATCTCATGAAACAACTCGCCATTTCTGGGAAGAAGAGGACTAGAGCCCTTAACGCGATGGCAGAGGCAGCAGAAAGGAGCTCAAGCTGGATCTGGGCAAGGAGGAACCAAAAGTGAACTTCATAAGGATTAAATTCCCTACAGATGATGTGTGCCCCGTTAGCACATTGGTAAAACCGCGTACCGCAGTTCTGAAGCGCAGAATCGCCCAGGTTCGCTCCCCGGCGTGGGAAAAAAAAAAAAAATAGACAACAGCAGAAGGGCATCCAGGAGTCATGACCTGGATGTGGCCCGGCCCCCCGAGAGTGTAAGGAATTCAGGGCCGAAACACTTGTCTAAAGGGGGTTACTTCTCTGAAGACCTTCTGTTGTCTAGCTCTCCCTAGAGTTTCTTTCTACCTATGTCAATTTTGAGCATAAGACCAATATATTGTATGTATTAATCTTCTCTTTCATAGTTGTGTGTAGGGTAGTTGCAGAGTATAAAGTTATGCTTGGGCATTCCTATAAAGAGGAATGTTCTAGGCTTACGGTTTTTGAGCTTTGTGTCTGCTTCTATACGAGCTGAAAGTATTTCGCATACTGTTAGATTTGAGATCCTACGTGACTATCCGGAGTTGTGCTCTTTTGATTAATATTATAAATATTCTCCCTAATTCCCTCCTATTTCTTTGTATGTGTTCACTCTTCTCTATGTGTGTGTGTTTGGTCAGTTCAAAAATTAAAGACTATGTCAATCTTTGACATAACACCAATATATTGAATGTATTTCCCTCCTCTCTCACAGTTCTGTCTAGGGTAGGTGCAGAGCATAAATATAGGTTTTTGGCATTCCTTGAAAGATTAATGTTCTGGGCCTACGGTTTTTGTGCTTTGTATCTGCTTCTATGCTAGCTGAATAGGTAGCGTAAGCTATGTTCGATTTGAGAAGTTCTACTACATGGAAGATCATTCTCAGGAGTTATGTTGCTTGATTAATATTATAAAAATTCTCCCTAATTCCCTCTTATTTCTTTGGTATGAACTAAATATACTAGTCACAACAAGTTAAGCACAGTTTACATGTACCCGCATATTTTCAACAAATATCAAAGCCATGACTTTCCAATTGGGAACAGATTTATTTCATAATCTTGTTCAAACGTACATTGAATTTCATTGTGATCGCACAAACGGTTTGGGATATACAGACAATTAAACGGAGGAGGGGTCGAAATCAAAGTTTGCCAAATCTGTCCAGTTCACCAAATCATTTCAATAATGGGTGTGACCACCCCGATTGGCGAGACATTCCATGCAGCGTCTCCTCATCGAGTAGACCAGTGTTCTGATGACCCTCTGTGTGATTCCCTGCCATTCCAGTTGCAGCATTCGGAAGAGATCCTGACGGTCCCTGGGAGGTGGATGGTTCTCCTTTACACGTCTCCCCAACTCATCCCAAAGATGCTCGATGGGATTGAGGTCGGGACTATACGCCGGGAAGATCATCCTGTTGATACCGGCCTGCACAAGGAATTCTAAGGCCACCCGGGCTCTATGTGGCCGAGCATTGTCGTCTTGGAAGACTGCCATGGGTCCGATTCGTTGCATGGTCGGAACAACGAAAGGCGCCAGTATTTCATCCCGATAGCGGAGGCCTGTGAGGTTTCCGTCAATGTGGTAGAGTGGTGTCTTGTGGTGGAAGCTGATGGCACCCCATACCATAACAGATCCTCCCCTGAAGGCCCGGGTCTCACGAACAGCTGCATCAATGTAACGTTCACCAACACGCCTCCAAACTCTAGTTCGGCCATCATTGTGTTCAAGACAAAACCGCGACTCATCCGAAAAGAGGATCTGAGACCACTGTTGTTGGTTCCATCTCGCATGACGTTGGCAGAAAGCTCGGCGAGCCAGCTTATGGGCTGCTAGCAGTCGTGGTCGCACAGCTGGACGACGTGATCTGAGGCCAAAGTGGTGAAGACGGTTCGTATGGCTTGACGGCTGAGGATGGTGTTAGTTGCCCTACGAAGCTGCCGTTGGATGCTGGTTGAGGTGGCATCCCGCTGCAGTAGGACCTGCCTCTCGATGAACCGATCTTCTCTTGGAGTCGTCTGCCTAGGCCGACCTGACCGTGGCCTCTCTTCAACGCTGTTGGTCGCCCTAAAACGCTGGTTCAGTCTAACAATAACTGAATGATGCACATCAAGTCGTCGCGCCACTTCAGCCTTGGCAATGCCATCTTGCATCCACGCAATCGCCCTGGTTTTGTCAAAGGTGCTAAGTTTTCTTCTTGGTGGCATGGTGAGAAACGGGCTGACAGTAACCAAGCCCGCGCTTATAAAGCATAAGGAAGGGGCATAAAACTCACTCGAAAGACTGCTCTTGCACGGGTATAACGAATTTTTCATTTTACACATCTTGTGTCACCAGCAAGCTCACTGCAAAACAGGCACATTTACCGCAACTTTGCACTTTTTATCCCGCGCGGCAACGAGGTCACCAAGACCCCCATGCGCACTACAAGTTGCCACAGGCTCGCCCAAACACTGCTGTTTGAGATTCCATCACTGGTTGCCGCATAACAAAAAGAAAATAATGTTTTCTGAAGGAATGGATCAGCCCCCTGTGTCCAAGGACCTGTGCTTAACTTGTTGTGACTAGTATATGTCTTGGAAGAAACCCTGTAGATTTTCCGTTTTGTCTATGTGTGTGTGTTTGCAATTATAAAACACTATGTGAATCTTGAACATAAGACCAATATATTGTATGTATTTCTGTCCTCTCTCCCAACTGGGTGTATTGTAGTTGCAGAGTATAAAGGTAGGTTTGGGCAATCGTTTAAGGATGAATGATCTGGGTTTACGGTTTTTGTGTTTTGTATCTGCTTTTATACGAGCTGAATGGGTAGCGGAAATTGTTAGAATTGAGAAGTTTTACTACATGGGAGATAATTCCTACATGACTCTCAAGAGTTATGTTTACTGATTAGTATCATAAAACTTTTCCCTAATTCCCTGTGATTTCTTTGGTATTACGTATATGCCTTGGAAGCAACCGTGTATATGTTCTGTCTTTTCTATGTGTGTGTGTTTGGTCAGTTCAAGAGTGAAAGACTATGTGAATTTTGAGCATAAGACCAATATATTGTATGTATTAATCTTCTCTTTCATAGTTGTGTGTAGGGTAGTTGCAGAGTATAAAGTTATGCTTGGGCATTCCTATGTTCTAGGCTTGCGGTTTTTGAGCTTTGTGTCTGCTTCTATACGAGCTGAATGTGTTTCGCAAACTGTTAGATTTGAGATCCTATGTGACTCTCCGGAGCTGTGCTCTTTGATTAATATTATAAATATTCTCCCTAATTCCCTCTTATTTCTTTGTATGTGGTCACTCTTCTCTATGTGTGTGTGTTTGGTCAGTTCAAAAATTAAAGACCATGTCAATCTTTGACATAACACAAATATACTGAATGTATTTCCCTCCTCTCTCACAGTTCTGACTAGGGTAGGTGCAGAGCATAAATGTAGGTTTGGGCATTCCTTGAAAGATTAATGTTCTGGGCCTACGGTTTTTGTGCTTTGTATCTGCTTCTATGCTAGCTGAATAGGTAGCGCAAACTATGTTCGATTTGAGAAGTTCTACTACATGGGAGATCATTCCTACGTGACTCTCAGGAGTTATGTTGCTTGATTAAATTAATATTATAAAAATTCTCCCTAATTCCCTCTTATTTCTTTGGTATGAACTAAATATGTCTTGGAAGAAATCCTGTAGATTTTCTGTTTTGTCTATGTGTGTGTGTTTGGTCAGTTCAATTATAAAACACTATGTGAATCTTGAACATAAGACCAATATATTGTATGTATTTCTGTCCTCTCTCCCAACTGGGTGTATTGTAGTTGCAGAGCATACAGTTAGGTTTGGGCATTCGTTTAAGGATGAATGATCTGGGCTTACGGTTTTTGTGCTTTGTATCTGCTTTAATCATAGCTGAATGGGTAGCTCAAGATATGTTGGATTTGAGAAGATGGGAGATAATTCCATGATGACTCTCAAGAGTTATGTTCCTTGATTATTATTATAAAAATACTTCCTGCTTCCCTCTTATTTCTTTGGTATTCCCTACATGCCTACGAAGCAATCCTATATATGTTCTGTCTTGTCTATGTGTGTGTGTTTAGCCAGTTGAAGAACAAAAGACTATGTCAATATTTAAGATAAGACCAATATATTGTATGTATGAATTTAATCTTTCATAGTTGTGTGTAGCGTAGTTGCAGAGTATAAAGGAAGACTTGGGCATTCCTTTAAAGAAGAAAGTTCTAGGCTTACGGTTTTTGAGCTTTGTGTCTGCTTCTATACGAGCTGAAAGTATTTCGCATACTGAGTTATGTTTACTGATTAGTATCATAAAACTTTTCCCTAATTCCCTGTGATTTCTTTGGTATTACGTATATGCCTTGGAAGCAACCCTGTATATGTTCTGTCTTTTCTATGTGTGTGTGTTTGGTCAGTTCAAGAATGAAAGACTATGTCAATTTTGAGCATAAGACCAATATATTGTATGTATTAATCTTCTCTTTCATAGTTGTGTGTAGGGTAGTTGCAGAGTATAAAGTTATGCTTGGGCATTCCTATGTTCTAGGCTTGCGGTTTTTGAGCTTTGTGTCTGCTTCTATACGAGCTGAATGTGTTTCGCAAACTGTTAGATTTGAGATCCTATGTGACTCTCCGGAGCTGTGCTCTTTGATTAATATTATAAATATTCTCCCTAATTCCCTCTTATTTCTTTGTATGTGGTCACTCTTCTCTATGTGTGTGTGTTTGGTCAGTTCAAAAATTAAAGACCATGTCAATCTTTGACATAACACAAATATACTGAATGTATTTCCCTCCTCTCTCACAGTTCTGACTAGGGTAGGTGCAGAGCATAAATGTAGGTTTGGGCATTCCTTGAAAGATTAATGTTCTGGGCCTACGGTTTTTGTGCTTTGTATCTGCTTCTATGCTAGCTGAATAGGTAGCGCAAACTATGTTCGATTTGAGAAGTTCTACTACATGGGAGATCATTCCTACGTGACTCTCAGGAGTTATGTTGCTTGATTAAATTAATATTATAAAAATTCTCCCTAATTCCCTCTTATTTCTTTGGTATGAACTAAATATGTCTTGGAAGAAATCCTGTAGATTTTCTGTTTTGTCTATGTGTGTGTGTTTGGTCAGTTCAATTATAAAACACTATGTGAATCTTGAACATAAGACCAATATATTGTATGTATTTCTGTCCTCTCTCCCAATGGGTGTATTGTAGTTGCAGAGCATACAGTTAGGTTTGGGCATTCGTTTAAGGATGAATGATCTGGGCTTACGGTTTTTGTGCTTTGTATCTGCTTTAATCATAGCTGAATGGGTAGCTCAAGATATGTTGGATTTGAGAAGATGGGAGATAATTCCATGATGACTCTCAAGAGTTATGTTCCTTGATTATTATTATAAAAATACTTCTGCTTCCCTCTTATTTCTTTGGTATTCCCTACATGCCTACGAAGCAATCCTATATATGTTCTGTCTTGTCTATGTGTGTGTGTTTAGCCAGTTGAAGAACAAAAGACTATGTCAATATTTAAGATAAGACCAATATATTGTATGTATGAATTTAATCTTTCATAGTTGTGTGTAGCGTAGTTGCAGAGTATAAAGGAAGACTTGGGCATTCCTTTAAAGAAGAAAGTTCTAGGCTTACGGTTTTTGAGCTTTGTGTCTGCTTCTATACGAGCTGAAAGTATTTCGCATACTGAGTTATGTTTACTGATTAGTATCATAAAACTTTTCCCTAATTCCCTGTGATTTCTTTGGTATTACGTATATGCCTTGGAAGCAACCCTGTATATGTTCTGTCTTTTCTATGTGTGTGTGTTTGGTCAGTTCAAGAATGAAAGACTATGTCAATTTTGAGCATAAGACCAATATATTGTATGTATTAATCTTCTCTTTCATAGTTGTGTGTAGGGTATTGCAGAGTATAAAGTTATGCTTGGGCATTTCTTAAAGAGGATGTTCTAGGCTTACGGTTTTTGAGCTTTGTGTCTGCTTCTATACGAGCTGAAGTATTTCGCATACTGTTAGATTTGAGATCCTACGTGATTCTCCGGAGTTGTGCTCTTTTGATTAATATTATAATATTCTCCCTAATTCCCTCCTATTTCTTTGTATGTGTTCACTCTTCTCTATGTGTGTGTGTTTGGTCAGTTCAAAAATTAAAGACTATGTCAATCTTTGACATAACACCAATATATGAATGTATTTCCCTCCTCTCTCACAGTTCTGTCTAGGGTAGGTGCAGAGCATAAATGTAGGTTTGGGCATTCCTTGAAAGATTAATGTTCTGGGCCTACGGTTTTTGTGCTTTGTATCTGCTTCTATGCTAGCTGAATAGGTAGCGCAAGCTATGTTCGATTTGAGAAGTTCTACTACATGGGAGATCATTCCTACGTGACTCTCAGGAGTTATGTTGCTTGATTAATTATATTATAAAAATTCTCCCTAATTCCCTCTTATTTCTTTGGTATGAACTAAATGTCTTGGAAGAAATCCTGTAGATTTTCTGTTTTGTCTATGTGTGTGTGTTTGGTCAGTTCAATTATAAAACACTATGTGAATCTTGAAATAAGACCAATATATTGTATGTATTTCTGTCCTCTCTCCCAATGGGTGTATTGTAGTTGCAGAGCATAAGTTAGGTTGGGCATTCGTTTAAGGATGAATGATCTGGCTTACGGTTTTTGTGCTTTGTATCTGCTTTAATCATAGCTGAATGGGTAGCTCAAGATATGTTGGATTTGAGAGATGGGAGATAATTCCATGATGACTCTCAAGAGTTATGTTCCTTGATTATTATTATAAAAATACTTCCTGCTTCCCTCTTATTTCTTTGGTATTCCCTACATGCCTACGAAGCAATCCTATATATGTTCTGTCTTGTCTATGTGTGTGTGTTTAGCCAGTTGAAGAACAAAAGACTATGTCAATATTTAAGATAAGACCAATATATTGTATGTATGAATTTAATCTTTCATAGTTGTGTGTAGCGTAGTTGCAGAGTATAAAGGAAGACTTGGGCATTCCTTTAAAGAAGAAAGTTCTGGCTTACGGTTTTTGAGTTTGTGTCTGCTTTATACGAGCTGAAAGTATTTCGCATACTGAGTTATGTTTACTGATTAGTATCATAAAACTTTTCCCTAATTCCCTGTGATTTCTTTGGTATTACGTATATGCCTTGGAAGCAACCCTGTATATGTTCTGTCTTTTCTATGTGTGTGTGTTTGGTCAGTTAAGAATGAAAGACTATGTCAATTTTGAGCATAAGACCAATATATTGTATGTATTAATCTTCTCTTTCATAGTTGTGTGTAGGGTAATTGCAGAGTATAAAGTTATGCTTGGGCATTTCTATAAAGAGGAATGTTCTAGGCTTACGGTTTTTGAGCTTTGTGTCTGCTTCTATACGAGCTGAAAGTATTTCGCATACTGTTAGATTTGAGATCCTACGTATTCTCCGGAGTTGTGCTCTTTTGATTAATATTATAAATATTCTCCCTAATTCCCTCCTATTTCTTTGTATGTGTTCACTCTTCTCTATGTGTGTGTGTTTGGTCAGTTCAAAAATAAAAGACTATGTCAATCTTTGACATAACACCAATATATTGAATGTATTTCCCTCCTCTCTCACAGTTCTGTCTAGGGTAGGTGCAGAGCATAAATGTAGGTTTGGGCATTCCTTGAAAGATTAATGTTCTGGGCCTACGGTTTTTGTGCTTTGTATCTGCTTCTATGCTAGCTGAATAGGTAGCGCAAGCTATGTTCGATTTGAGAAGTTCTACTACATGGAAGATCATTCCTACGTGACTCTCAGGAGTTATGTTGCTTGATTAATATTATAAAAATTCTCCCTAATTCCCTCTTATTTCTTTGGTATGAACTAAATGTCTTGGAAGAAACCCTGTAGATTTTCCGTTTTGTCTATGTGTGTGGTTTGGTCAGTTCAATTATAAAACACTATGTGAATCTTGAAATAAGACCAATATTTGTATGTATTTCTGTCCTCTCTTAGTTGGGTGTATTGTTGTTGCAGAGTATAAAGGTAGGCTTGGGCATTCGTTTAAGGATGAAAGATCTGGGCTTACGGTTTTTGTGCTTTGTATCTGCTTTAATCATAGCTGAATGGGTAGCTCAAGATATGTTGGATTTGAGAAGATGGGAGATAATTCCATGATGACTCTCAAGAGTTATGTTCCTTGATTATATTATAAAAATACTTCCTGCTTCCTCTTATTTCTTGGTATTCCTACATGCTACGAAGCAATCCTATATATGTTCTGTCTTGTCTATGTGTGTGTGTTTAGCAGTTGAAGAACAAAAGACTATGTCAATATTTAAGATAAGACAATATATTGTATGTATGAATTTAATCTTTCATAGTTGTGTGTAGCGTAGTTGCAGAGTATAAAGGAAGACTTGGGCATTCCTTTAAAGAAGAAAGTTCTGGTTTACGGTTTTTGTGTTTTGTATTGCTTTTACGAGCTGAATGGGTAGCGGAATTGTGTTAGAATTGAGAAGTTTTACTACATGGGAGATAATTCCTACATGACTCTCAAGAGTTATGTTTACTGATTAGTATCATAAAACTTTTCCTAATTCCTGTGATTTCTTTGGTATTACGTATATGCCTGAAGCAACCCTGTATATGTTCTGTCTTTTCTATGTGTGTGTGTTTGGTCAGTTTAAGAATGAAAGACTATGTCAATTTTGAGCATAAGACCATATATTGTATGTATTAATCTTCTCTTCATAGTTGTGTGTAGGGTAATTGCGAGTATAAAGTTATGCTTGGGCATTTCATAAAGAGGAATGTTCTAGGCTTACGGTTTTTGAGCTTTGTGTCTGCTTCTATACGAGCTGAAAGTATTTCGCATACTGTTAGATTGAGATCCTACGTGATTCTCCGGAGTTGTGCTCTTTTGATTAATATTATAAATATTCTCCCTAATTCCCTCCTATTTCTTTGTATGTGTTCACTCTTCTCTATGTGTGTGTGTTTGGTCAGTTCAAAAATAAAAGACTATGTCAATCTTTGACATAACACCAATATATTGAATGTATTTCCCTCCTCTCTCACAGTTCTGTCTAGGGTAGGTGCAGAGCATAAATGTAGGTTTGGGCATTCCTTGAAAGATTAATGTTCTGGGCCTACGGTTTTTGTGCTTTGTATCTGCTTCTATGCTAGCTGAATAGGTAGCGCAAGCTATGTTCGATTTGAGAAGTTCTACTACATGGAAGATCATTCCTACGTGACTCTCAGGAGTTATGTTGCTTGATTAAATTAATATTATAAAAATTCTCCCTAATTCCCTCTTGTTTCTTTGGTATGAACTAAATATGTCTTGGAAGCAACCCTGTAGATTTTCCGTTTTGTCTATGTGTGTGTGTTTGGTCAGTTCAGTTATAAAACACTATGTGAATCTTGTACATAAGACTAATATATTGTATGTATTTCTGTCCTCTCTCCCAACTGGGTGTATTGTAGTTGAAGAGTATAAAGGTAGGCTTGGGCATTCGTTTAAGGATGAATGATCTGGGCTTACTGTTTTCGTGCTTTGTATCTGCTTTAATCATAGCTGAATGGGTAGCTCAAGATATGTTGGATTTGAGAAGATGGGAGATAATTCCATGATGACTCTCAAGAGTTATGTTCCTTGATTATTATTACAAAAATACTTCCTGCTTCCCTCTTATTTCTTTGGTATTCTCTACATGCCTAGGAAGGAACCCTATATATGTTCTGTCTTGTCTATGTGTGTGTATTTGGTCAGTTCAAGAACAAAAGACTATGTCAATATTTAAGATAAGACCAATATATTGTATGTATGAATTCAATCTTTCATAGTTGTGTGTAGCGTAGTTGCAGTAGACTTGGGCATTTCTTTAAAGAAGAAAGTACTGGATTTACGGTTTTTGTGTTTTGTATCTGCTTTTATACGAGCTGAATGGGTAGCGGAAATTGTGTTAGATTTGAGAAGTTTTACTACATGGGAGATAATTCCTACATGACTCTCAAGAGTTATGTTTATTGATTAATATCATAAAACTTTTCCCTAATTCCCTGTGATTTCTTTGGTATTACGTATATGCCTTGGAAGCAACCCTGTATGTAGAGAGAGACAGAGACACACATAAAAAGAGAGACAGACACACATAGAGATTGAGAGACAGTGACACATAGAGAGATACAGAGACATACACACATAGAGAGAGAGAGACAGAGTAAGAGAGAGACACATAGAGAGAGGCAGAGACACATATAGAGAGACACAGACATACAGAAAGAGACACACATGTAGAGACACGGACGTAGAATGAGATCCAGAGACACATATAAAGACACAAATAGACAGACAGATTCACATAGACAGAGAGACAGAGACACACAGGGAAAGAAATTGACATACACGCATAAAGAGAGACAGAGACAGAGACAAAGATAGACAGAGACAGAAACAGACATAGAGAGAGATACAGAGACACACATAGAAAGAGAAACAGAGATACATAGAGAGAGAGACAGTGACACACATAGAGAGAGACAGAGACAAACACACAGAGATAGAGAAAAATAACCATATAGAGACAGAGACAGAGAGAGAGAGAGAGAGTGACAGAGACACGCATAGAGACAGACAGAGACACACATAGAGAGACAGAGACACACGTAGAGAGACAGTGACACACATAGACAGAGAGACAGAGAAATAGACAGAGAGACTGGGACACACACAAAGAAGGAGAGAAGAAGAGACAGAGACACACATAGAGAGAGACAGAGACACAGAGAGAGAGAGAGAGAGACAAAAATAGAGAGAGATGTCAAGATCCGAGTTACCCATTTGATCCAAGGGAAGCAGCCGATACGATAGGTTGTCCGGTAGGGCAGGTTGTCTCCCCTTCCTAGAAATATGTATGCGTCACCGTGGAAACACTTTGTGACGTAAAGTTATGCGTATGCATTGTCTGGGTGCTTGCATGCGTGTAACTGTGGAAGTATGCATGTGTGAGTTGAATAAATGATATTTGATGTAGAAAGATCTGGAATACCATTATGTGTAAAATAAAAGATTAGAGTAGGTCACAATTTGACCTCCCAGCGAAGCGGACGTAGGCTACGGTCCATTGTCGTTGTAATCTAAAATCTATGTGAAACCTCCCGTTCGGAGGAAGCCCTGGATCAGAGTCCTAGTCTGACTGCTGTCAGTTGACTCTATAGATAAGTGTAGAGGAGCGTGTGTGTTCCAAAATCTATTTTTCTTGCTGTGGGAACATTTAGATCTACGTCGGCAAGATCTTGTTCTAAGAATTCAGCAAGGTTTTGATCAATCTGTGTGTCGTCGTACTTGTGAGCCTTCGGACGTGAAGGAGTCAAGTGAACTGTATTATACTGTCCAAAGAATGTAGAGAGTGACCTCAGTGGGCCAGTGGCTGTGCGTTTCGGTGCTACGAGACGATGGAGAGAGAGGCACTCTGACTGTTTGGCTGCCTGTGTTTTGTATTTTTGTCCCCGACCAGTAGGAGTAGCAAGACTGGAATTGTCAGCCCCTGCTACAAAAATCTGCTGGCCCGTTGTGTTCCAGATCTTTCTGCACCAGATCTTTCTGCACGGAGCATGGCTTAGACCTGGCGTGGAACCTCGTCCCTAGGAGGAGACCTAGCTGGTAAGAGGGAATCAACCGGGGTTGCGAATGACTGAGTGTCGACCGTCACGTGTTGAATCATCATCGTTTCGTGAGACATATAATTTTGTGTTATTTTTTATTGTGCTCTTCGTCAACAATATTATTGATTGAATAGGCCCACCGCATTCGTCGCCAGCACGTCAACATTTTAAGTTGACCCCAGGAAGCAATAAATTAACTGGACATTTCAGAAAGACTGAGAGACACGGAATATAGGACAAAGGGTTAGACTTAATAATATGGTTGTGTGTCTGTAGGCCTGGTTGAGCCACAAATGTGAAGTCGCAGTGAATTAGATTTATTTAAGTTAATTCATGATTGGGATGAAAATTTGCGATTCAAAATTTTCAAAATTAGGCCTATAAACGGAGTGAGTCCGATGCAAGAAGGTGACGAACGATAAAGTGTTTTTGAGCCTAGTGGTGACTTCGAATACTCTGTCATCGAGGGCTCAGTCTCACTGAGGTCAGACCAGGGGGAGAGAGAGGGGAGAATTATTATTATTATTGTTGTTATTATTATCATTATTATCATCATTATTATTATTGAGTTCGTTCACTTTCAAATAAATATATATATATATATATATATTCTTTTTGATTTAACTTATGATGATGTAAGTCATAAGAGATTTCTGTAGCAGTGTGTTACTGCTGGGCATTGTATGTTGAGACTCTGAGACTTAGCGAGTCTATTGAGTTGAACCTGTTGAGGTTATAGAAATCCTTGTGTAGAGACTATTAAAATTTGTTATGAAACAAGTGTATGAAGAGCTCTGTGACGCTGAAATTGAATAGTAGGGTTTGAGGAAGAGGCAATTGAGGTCGTCCAGGGATTGTGGTTATGTACACTTGGGATAACCCACCCAAAACGGAACCAAGCTGTTGGTGTGTCATACCAAGACGTGTTAGTGTATGTTCCAGTCTCGGAGTGCTATTGTAAGAGTGGAAGCTCAAGTAATAACAGGACATAGGAGCCTGCTGGTACACTTTAGGACTGTAGCAATCTAGCAGTGAGGTTGACAACCGCCTTGAGCTACAGAGGGGGAAAAGTCAATGTTTTGAATACTCAGCAATACAAATTTTGTGATTGCCTAAACACAGCGAAGAGTGAATTTATCAGATCTTATTGGTTCTGCTGTGGAAGGGTTGGCACTCGATGAAGGGTGAAGAAAAATGTTCTCTATGTAAATTGTTTACAGTTA
Organism: Monoplex corrugatus; assembly: GCA_030674185.1. NCBI lineage: Eukaryota > Metazoa > Mollusca > Gastropoda > Littorinimorpha > Ranellidae > Monoplex > Monoplex corrugatus. Next base: position 78,049,884 of record CM060314.1, on the reverse strand, counting down.
TTGTTTATTTTGTGATTGCCTAAACACAGCGAAGAGTGAATTTATCAGATCTTATTGGTGCAGAACCAATATATATAGACACACAAGCAGAGACACATAAAGATAGACATGCACATATAGAGAGACACATAGATATACATATATAATGCGGGTTTAGAGCGGGTTTAGAGCTAAGAGATCAACGATCTCTCAGAGAGACAGAGACAGAGAGAGACAAACACAGAGAGACAGAGAGAGACAAACACACACATAGAGACAGAGACACACATAGACAGAGAGACAGAGACACATAGAGAGAGACACACACATATATAGGGACATCCAATTCTCTGCACTAGTGTAAACAGGCCTGCCTGCTGACCAAATCGAACGCCTTGGTCAGGTCTATGAAAGCGATGCACAGAGGACGTCTCTGCTCGCGGCACTTCTCTTGCCTTTGTTCTTGTAGAGCGTGATGATGTTGGCATCTCGCAAGTCCTCCCAGCACTGTAGCAGTTCGTGGAGGTGATCGAGGAGGCTGGTATCTTTGCCTGCTATGATGACCTCGGGGGGGGGGGGGGGTCATATACATATGTGTGTGTGTGTCACTGTCTCTCGTCTTGTGTGTGTCTCTGTCTCTGTCTCTGTCTCTTTCCCTATGCGTGTCTCAGTCTCGCTCTCTATGTGTGTCTTTGTGTGTGTGTGTGTGTTTCTCTACGTGTCTGTCTCTCTCGTTATATGTCTCTCTCCATGTTTGTCTCTCTCTTTGTTTGTCTCTGTCTCTCTCTCTATGTGTGTGTGTCTCTCTCTGTGTCTGTCTCTCTCGTTATATGTCTCTCTCCATTTTGTCTCTCTCTTTGTCAGTCTGTCTCTCTCATGTGTGTGTCTGTGTGTGTGTGTGTCTGTCTCTGTATGTGTGCAAATGTCTCTCCCTCTATTTGTGCATCTGTCTGTCTGCCTGTCTGTCTGTCTCTCTGTCTCTCTCACTGTGTCTCTGTCTCTCTGTATGTGCGTGTTTGTCTCTATCTATATGTGTGTTTCTGTCTCTTTCTCTCTATGTGTGTGTCCAGTCTCTCTCTCTATGTGTGTGTGTCTCTTTGTCTCTCTCTATGTGTCCGTCTCTCTGTCTCTCTCTATGTCTCTCTCTATGTGTGTGTGTCTCTCTCTATGTATGTCTCTGTCTCTGTATGTACGTCTCTGTCTCTCCCTCTATTTGTGTCTCTTTCTCTCCTTCTCTGTCTCTCCCTCTCCCCGTATGTCTGTCTCTCTCTGTCTCTGTATGTCACTGACTCTATTATTGTCTTTGTCCCTCTCTCTATGTGTCTCTGTCTCTCTGTATGTGCGTGTCTGTCTCTATCTATATGTGTGTTTCTGTCTCTTTCTCTCTATGTGTGTATCCAGTCTCTCTCTCTATGTGTGTGTGTGTGTCTCTTTGTCTCACTCTAAGTGTCCGTCTCTCTCTGTCTCGGTCTCTCTCTATGTCTCTCTATGTATGTGTGTCTCTCTCTATGTATGTCTCTGTCTCTGTATGTATGTCTCTGTCTCTCCCTCTATTTGTGTCTCTTTCTCTCCTTCTCTGTCTCTCCCTGTCTCTGTATGTCACTGACTCTATTATTGTCTTTGTCCCTCTCTCTATGTCTCCCTGTCTCTCTCGATGTGTGTGTCTATCTCTCTGTATATATGTGTTTCTGCCTCTTTCTCTCTATGTGTGTGTCCCAGTCTCTCTCTCTATCTGTGTGTCTCTGTCTCTATAAGTCGGTCTCTCTGTATGTGTGTCTCTGTCTCTCTCTATGTGTGTTTGTTTCTCTCTGTCTTCCTCTCTATGTGTGTGTGTGTGTCTCTCTCTTTCTATGTGTGTCTCTCTTTGTCTCTCTCTTTCTATATGTGTGTGTGTCTTTCTCTCTATGTGTCTGTCTCTCTCCTTGTGTGTCTCTGTCTATTTTTGTTTCTCTCTCTATATTGTGTCTCTGTCTCTCTGTCTATGTGTCTCATTTTCTCTCTCTCTATGTACGTGTCCCAGTCTCTCTATGCGTCTCTGTCTCTATCTCTATGTGTGTCTCTGTCTTTGTCTCTCTACCTGTGTCTCTATCTCTGTCTCTCTCTATATGTGTCCTTGTGTCTCTCTTTATGTAAGTCTCTGTCTCTGTCGCTCTATGTGTCTTTGTCTCTCTTTTTCTATATGTGTGTCTCTGTCTCTCTCTCTACGTCTTACTGTCTCTCTCTCTATGCGTCTCTGTTTCTCTCTATGCGTGTTTCTGTCTCTCTATGTGTGTGTCTCTGTCTCTCTGTCTATGTGTGTCTCTGTCTCTTTGTTTGTCTCGCTCTATGTGTGTCTCTGACTCGCTCTATGTGTCTCTCTATATGTGCATGTCTATCTTTATGTGTCTCTGCTTGTGTGTCTCTGCCTATGTGTGCGTCATTGTCTCTCTCTCCTTGTGTATGTCTCTGTCTCTCTTCATTTCCCTATGTGTGTCACAGTCTTTCTCTGTATGTGTGTGAGTGTCTCTATGTGTGTGTGTGTGTGTGTGTGTGGTGTGTGTGTGTGTGTGTGTGTGTGTGTGTGTGTGTGTGTGTGTGGCATCTCTCTCTATGTATATCTCTGTCTCTGTGTGTTTGTCTGTCCTCTCTCTCCCTATGTGTGTCTGTCTCTACATGTATGTGCGTGTCTTTCTCTCTCTCTCTTTCTCTCTGTGTCTATGTGTATGTGTGTGTGTGTGTGTGTGTGTGTGTGTGTGTGTGTGTGTGTGTGTGTGTGTGTGTGTGTGTGTGTGTGTGTGTGTGTGTATGTGTGTGTTGTGTGTGTGTTATGTGTTTCTCTGTCTCTGTGTGTGTGTGTTTATGTGTGTATCTGTCTCTGTGTGTGTCTCGCTCTATGTGTGTCTGTGTCTGTCTCTCCTTGTGTGTCTCTGTCTCTCTGTCTATGTGTGTCTCTGTTTCTCTCTCTCTCCTTGTATGTCTCTGTCTATATATGTGTCTCTGTCTTTCAATCTATACGTGTCTCTGTCTCTTTATGTATGTCTTTTTTCTCTCTTTCTTTGTGTCTGTTTCGGTCTCTGTCTATGTTTTCTCTCTATGTGTGTCTCTGTCTATTTCTCTCTCTCTGTCTCTATGTTTGTCTCTGTATCTGTATCTGTATCTATGTGTACCTCTGTCTCTCTGTCTATGCGTGTCTCTGTCTCTATGTGTGTGTGTCTCTCTCTATGTGTCTGTCTCTGTCTCTCTATGTGTGTCTCCCTCTATGTGTCTCTCTCTATGTGTGTCTGTCTCTCTCTCTATGTGTGTCTCTGTCTCTGTACTGTCTTTGTCTCCCTATGTGTGTCACTGTCTATGTGTGTCTCTGTGTCTATGTGTCTCTGTCCCTGTCTCTATGTGTGTGTCTTTGTCTCTACCTCTATGTGTGTGTCTCTGTTTCTCTCTGTGTCACTGTCTCTCTCTCTATGTGTCTCTGTTTCTCTCTATGTGTGTCTCTGTCTATTTCTCTCTGTCTCTCTCTCTCTGTCTCTATGTTTGTCTCTGTATCTGTATCTATGTGTGTTCCTCTCTCTACGTGTGTCTCTGTCTCTGCCTGTGTGTCTCTGTCTCTTGTCTATGTGTCTCTGTCTCTGTATTTGCGTCTCCGTGTGTGTCTCTGTCTCTCTCTATGTCTGTGTCTCTCTTTCTATGTGTGTCTCTGTCTCTCTCTATGTGTGTCTCTGTCTCTCTCTATGCATGAGTCTCTCTATTTGTGTGTGTGTTTCTGTCTCTCTCTATGTGTATGCTTCTCTCTGCCTATGTCTCTATGTGTGTGTGTGTCTCTGTCTGTGTCTTTCTTTCTATGTGTGTCTCTGTCTCTCTATGGTGTGTCTCTGTCTCTCTCTATGTGTGTCACTGTCCTCTCTCTCTCTCTCTATATGTGTGTGTCTCTCTTTATGTGTGTGTGTCTCTCGGTCTCTTTCTCTATGTGTGTGTGTGTTTCTCTCTCTCTATATGTCTCTCTCTGTCTCTCCCTTTGTGTGCCTCTGTCTCTCTGTCTATGCGTGTCTCTGTCTCTATGTGTGTGTGTCTCTCTCTATGTGTCTGTCCTCTGTTTCTCTCTCTATGTGCGTGTCTTTATGTGTGTGTGTCTCTATGTGTTTCTCTCTCCCTCCCCCCCCCTCTCTCTCTGTGTGCGTCTGTCTCTGTCTCTGTCTCTCTATGTGTTTTTTTCTGTCTCTGTCTCACTCTCTCTCTCTCTCTGTGTACCTGTGATCTCTCTTTATGTGTGTTTTTGTCTCTCTTTTTCTATTTGTGTCTTTGTCTTTCTATTTGTGTATTTGTCTCTGTCTCCCTCTATGTGTCTCACTGTCTCTCTCTGTGTCTCTGTTCCCTCTCGATGTGTGTGTCTCTGTCTCTCTCGCTATGTGTGTGTCTCTGTCCTCTCTGTCTATGTGTGTCTCTGTCTCGGTCTCTATGTGTGTGTGTTTCTCTCCACGTGTGTCTCTGTCTCGCTCTATGTATCTCTATATGTGTGCATGTCTCTCTATCTTTATGTGTGTCTCTCTCTATGTGTGTCTCTGTCTCTCTCTATGTGTGTCTCTCTCTCTTTGTGTGTGTCTCTCTCCTATGTGTGTCTCAGTCTCTCTCTCTAAGTGAGTGTATCTCTCTCTATGTGTGTGTGTGTGCGTGTCGTCTCTCTCTATGTGTGTTCTTTGTCTCTGAGTGTTTGTCTCCCTCCCTATCTGTCTCTCTCTCTATGTGCGTGTCTCTCTCTATGTGTGTCTCTCTCTATGTGTGTGTCTCTCTATGTGTGTCACTGTCTCTTGTTGTGTCTCTGTCTATGTGTGTCTCTGTTTCTCTCTGTCAATATGTGTGTGTCTCTCTGTCTCTCTCCGTCTGTGTTCTCCCTCTTTATATGTCTCTCCGTGTGTGTGTCTGTCTCTCTCCATATCTCTCTTTCTCTCTTTGCGTCTCTGTCTCTCTCTCTCTGTGACTCTGTCTATCTGTCTGTCTGTCTCTCTGCTTGTGCTTGTGTGTGTGTCTGTCTCTGTGTCTCTCTCTGTATCTCTCTGTCTCCCTCTCTCTCTCTCTCTATCAGTGCGTGTCTGTGTCTCTTTCTCTGTCTCTGTCTCTCTCTTTCTCTCTCTGTCTCTCTCTCTTGTCTTTTTCTGTCTTTCCCTCTCTATGAGTTTCTCCCTGTCTCTCTCTGCCTCTGTCTGTATATGTATGTATGTCCCTCTCTGTCTCTCTCTCTCTCTATGTGTCTCTCTGCCTCCCTGGGTATGTGTCTCTCTGTGTCTCTCTCTCAAAGTGTGTGTCTCTCTCTGTCTATGCTGTCTATGTGTGTGTGTCTCTCTGTCTCTTTCTCTCCATGTGTGTGTGTCTCTGTCTCTCTCTCTATGTGTGTCTCTGTCTCTCTCTCGCTATGTGTGTGTCTCTGCCTCTCTGTCTCTATGTGTGTGTTTGTCAGTCTCTGTCTCTATGTGTGTGTGTCTCTCTGTCTCTCTCTATGTGTGTCTCTCTGTCTCTTTTTCTGTGTGTGTCTCTCTCTCTACATGTGTCTCTCTCTCTGTCTCTCTCTATGTGTCTCTGTCTCTCTGTCTATGAGTGTCTCTGTCTCTATGTGTGTGTGCCTCTCTCTCTCTCTGTCTCTGTCTCTCTCTCTCTGTCTCTCTCTATATGTGTCTGTCACTATCTCTCTGTGACTGTTTCTCTGAGCGTGTGTCTCTGTCTCTGTCTGTCTGTCTCTCTCTCTCTGTCTCCCTCTATGTGTGTGTCTCCTTCTCTCTATGTCTCTCTCTCTATCTCTCTCTCTCTCTCTGTTTCTCTACATGTCTCTGTCTCTCTCGCTATGTGTCTCTCTCCATGTATGTCTCTCTCTATATATATACGTGTCTATCACTGTCTCTCTCTCCTTGTGTGTGTGTGTCTCTCTCTCTCCTTCCCTATATATGTCTCAGTCTCTCTCTATGTGTGTGTCTCTCTCTATTTGTGTGTGTGTGTGTCTCTCTCTATCTGTGTGTGTGTGTGTGTGTGTGTGTTTCTCTACGTGTCTCTGTCTCTCTCGTCATGTGTCTCTCTCTATGTATGTCTCAGCCTCTCCGTCTCTGTCTCTCTCTATCTCTAGGTGTGCGTGGTTCTCTCCCTATGTGTCTTTATCTCTGTATGTATACATCTATTGGTGTCTCTGTCTCTGTCTGTCTGTCTGTCTCTGTCTCTCTCTCTTCCTGTATGTCTCTGTCTCTGTGTGTCATTGTCTCTGTGTATGTTTGTCTCTGTCTCTCAATGTGTCTCTGTCTCGCTATGTGTGTGTCTGTCTCTGTCTATGTGTGTGTTTCTGTCTCTTTCTCTATATGTGTGCGTCCCAGTCTCTCTCTATGTGTGTGTGTCTCTGTCTCTTTCTCTGTATGTCCGTCTCTCTCTATGTGTGTCTCTCTCTGTCTCTCTCTCTCTGTGTCTCTCTGTCTCTCTCTCTATGTGTGTGTGTCTCTCCTTGTGTGTCTCTGTCTCTCTGTCTCTCTCTCTATGTGTGTGTGTCTCTCCTTGTGTGTCTCTGTCTGTATGTATGTCTCTGAGTCTCCCTCTATTTGAGTCTGTCTGTCTGTTTGTCTCTCTCTCTCCTCTCTCTCTCTGTGTATCTCTCTCCCTGTATGTCTCTGTCTCTGTATGTCTCTGACTCTATTTCTGTCTCTGTCTCTCTCTCTATGTGTCACTGTCTTTCTCGATGTGTCTGTCTGTCTCTCTCTACATATAGAGAGACATACATACATATCTATGTGTGGTTGTCTCTCTCTGTCTCCGTCTGTATGTGTGTGTGTGTGTGTGTGTGTGTGTGTGTGTGTGGTGTGTGTGTGTGTGTGTGTGTGTGTGTGTGTGTGTGTGTTGTGTGTCTGTATATGTGTGTGTCTCAGTCTCTCTCATTTGTGTCTCTCTCAGTCTCTCTCTATGTGTGGTGTCTCTCTCTCTCTCCCTCTCTATGTGTGTGTGTGTCTCTCTCTATATGTGTGTCTCCTTTTCTCTCTATCTCTATGTGTGTCTCTGTCTCTCTACGTGTGTCTCTGTCTCTCTCTATGTATGTGTCCCTGTGCTTCTCTTTATGTGTGTCTCTGTCTGTCTCTCTCTCTGTGTCTTTGTCTCTCTCTCTCTATGTGTGTGTTTCAGTCTCTCTATGTGTGTCACTGTCTCTCTCTATGTGTTTCTGTTTTTCTCTCTATGCGTGTCTCTGTCTCTCTCGCCATGTGTGTGTGTCTCTGTCTCTCTTTCTATATGTGTCGCAGTCTCTGTCTCTATGTGTGTGTGTCTCTCTCTCTATGTGTGTATCACTGTCTCCTCTTATTGTGTGTGTCTCTGTCTCTCTCTCTCGCTATGTGTGTCTCAGCCTCTCTCTCTATGTGTGTGTGTGAGTGTCTCCTTCTATGTGTGTGTGTGTGCGTCTCTCTCAATGAGTGTCTCTGTCTCTGTCTGTCTGTCTGTCTCTCTATGTGCGTATCTCTGTGTGTGTGTCTCTCTCTCTATGTGTTACTCTGTGTGTGAGTGCGTCTATGTTTGTGTCTGTTTCTCTCTCTGTGTGCATGTCTCTATGTGTGTGTGTGTCTCACTGTCTCTGTGTTTCTCTCTCTCTCTCTCTCTCTCTCTCTCTCTCTGTATACGTGTGTCTCTGTCTCTGTCTCTCTATGTGTGTTTCTGTCTCTATATACGTGTCCCTGTGTCTGTCTTTATGTGTGTCTGTCTCTCTCTCTGTCTGTCTCTCTTTTTCTATTTATGTCTTTGTCTCTTTCTTTCTATTTGTGTGTCTTTGTCTCTCTCTATGTGTGTCACTGTCTGTGTCTCTATGTGTGTCTGTTTCTCTCTCTATGCGTGTCTCTGTCTCTCTCGCTATGTGTGTGTTCTCTGTGTTTCTTTCTATATGTGTCTCTGTCTCTATGTGCGTGTGTCTCTCTCTATGTGTGTGTGTGTGTGTCTATGTGTGTGTCACTGCCTCCTCTCATTGTGTGTGTCTCTGTCTCTCTCTCTCTCAATATGTGTGTCTCAGTCTCTCTCTCTATTTGTGTGGGTGTCTCTCTCTATGTGTGTGTGTGAGTGTGCGCGTCTGTCTATGTGTGTCTCTGTCCTTGTGTGTTTGTCTGTCTGTCTCTCTCCCTATCTGTGTCTCTGTCTCTCTCTCTAGTGCGTGTCTCTCTCTATGTGTGTGTCTCTGACTATGTGTCTCTATGTGTGTGTCTCTGTCTATGTGTAAACACGAAAAAAAGAATATGAACGCGTATTTAATACAACAAAACAAGACAGGCGCAAAATACGCGTTCATATTCTTCTTTCATTTTTTTTTCTGGTTCCTGTTTGCTTGAACGCGGGCAGTCACACTTGTTTTGGATTCTGTCTCTGTGTGTCTCAGTTTCTCTCTGTCAATATGTGTGTGTCTCTCTGCCTCTCTCCGTGTGTTTCTCCCTCCTTATCTGTCTCTCCGTGTGTTTGTGTCTCTGTCTCTCTCCATGTCTCTCTTTCTCTCTTTGTGTCTCTGTCTCTCTCTTTGTCTCTCTGTCTCTCTCTGTGTCTCTGTGTGTCTCTTTCTCTGTCTGTGCTTGTGTGTGTGTTTCTCTCTGTGTGTGTCTCTCTCTGTATCTCTCTGTCTCCCTCTCTGGCTCTCTGTCACTTAGTGTGTGTCTGTGTCTCTTTCTCCCTGTCTCTCTCTCTCTCTTTCTCTCTCTGTATCTCTCTCTGTCTCTCTGTCTTTTTCTGTCTTTCCCTCTCTTTGAGTCTCTCCCTGTCTCTCTGTCTCTGTGTGTATGTCGCTGTCTGTCTCTCTCTCTATGTGTCTCTCTGTCTCCCTGTGTATGTCTCTCTCTCTGTCACTCTCTCAATGTGTGTGTCTGTCTCTGTCTTTGTAGTCTCTCGTCTCTCTCCATGTCTCTTTTTCTCTCTCTCTATGTGTGTCTCTGTCCTCTCTCGCTTTGTCTCTCTCTCTGCTCTCTAGTGTGTGTTTGTCAGTCTCTGTCCCGTCTGCTATGTGGTGTGTCTCTCTCTTCTCTGTCCTACTGTGTGTGTTCTCCTGTCTCTCTCTCTTTTGTGTCTGTCTCTGTCTGTCTCCTGTCTTTTCTGTCTTCTCCTCTCTTGTGGTTTTCTCACTCCTGTCTCTCTCTCTACTGATGTTGTCTCTCTCTCTGTCTCTGTCTCTCTCTTTGTATGTCTCTCTCTGTCTCTCTCTCTCTAGTGTGTTGTGTCTCTTCTCTCTATTGTGTCTGTCTCTCTCTTCTCTACTGTGTGTGTTTGTCTCTCTCTATGTGTGTCTCTCTCTCTGTCTCTATGTGCTGTGTCTCTGTCTATCTTCTCTCCTATGTGTGTGTCTCTCTTCTCTCATTTTGTCTCTCTGTCTGTCCTTTCTTGTTCTGTTCTCATCTTATGTGTGTTCTCTCTCTGTCTCATTGTCTCTCTGTCTCTTCTATGTGTCTCCTCTATGTCTAGTGTGTGTGTCTCTCTCTCTCTCTCTAGTGTGTATGTCCTCTCTCTCGTCTGTTCTCTTTGTGTTCTCTGTCTCTTTCTATGTGTCTCTCATGTATGTTGTCTCTCTCTCTGTCTCTATCTCTCTCTCTCTCTATGTTTCTTTAGTGTCTGTCTCTCTCTGGTCTCTCCATGTTTCTCTCTCTCTCTTTCTGTCTCTCTCTCTCTATTGTGTCTCTGTCTCTCTCTATTGTTATTATGGCGATGGTGGTCTTCTCACTACGAATGATATGTCTCTCTCGCTCATTTATCGTGTTGAATTGATGGATGCTATGATGGTTGGTCTCAGCCGTTATTGATCGATTGTCAGATATGATATATTGATGTTTTAGTATTGATCGATCAGTGATTGAATTATGGAATTATGGATGATTGATCGCGTATTGAATAACGATTGCAAATGAATATTGAACTCAGTTAAATTCAGGTTATCTGGTCGATTAAGTCACTGATACTGATTAAATGGTAAATGATGATGATGATTGATTGAAGGAGTGATTAACGAAATGTTACTGAAGAATCGATTGACATGTGAGCATCGACCAAGTCAATTGAAAGCTGATTTGTCAGTTGATTCACGGGCTGAATGGCGGATTATTTGATTGATCAACTGGTAAATCAGTTGATTGATTGGTTAATTGATTGGTTGACTGATTGATTGATTGGTTGGTTGGTTGATCGATTGATGGATTGAGTGTTTATGTCAAGTAGCTGTGGTTGAATATATTGATCAACTGTATGATCTCCGAAGGGTACAAGAAACGTCAGATCTGTGCACTAATTGAATGGTTTGTTTGTCTGATAGCCAGTTATTGTAAAATTGACAATTGGACGAATGATATAGATGCGGTTAATGACAAATATTCTTAGCTGGCCAGTTAAGGAATATGGACTAGAATACAAATGAAAGGACTACTGTAAATGCAAAGATGAATGTATCCCAGCTTATGTGACGGTAAACGATAGAAGGGGAAATTGTGACAGAGTGCACTGCAGTTTGATAGTATAACTTGTATGAATGTATAAGAAAACCTGATCTCCTCCCCTCCCCTTTCCCATACATGTATTGTGGCCTAAGGCCGATGTACAATAAACATTTTCTGAGTACTGAGTTCTGAGTTCTCTGTCTCTCTCTATGAGTGCCCAAGTCTCTATGTGTGTGTCTCTGTCTCTCTCTCTCTCTATGTGTCCGACTCTCTCTCTATGTGTGTCTCTTGTCTCTCTCTCTATGTGTCTCTCTATGTGTGTGTGTGTCCTATTCTCTCTATGTGTCTCTCCCTCTGTGTGTGTGTCCGTGTCTGTCTCTCAACGTGTATCTCTGTCTCTGTCTTTCTATGTGTGTCTCTGTCTCTCTATGTGTGTCATTAACTCTCTCTATGTGTCTTTGGTTCTCTCTCTATGTTTGTCTCTGTCTCTCGCCCTATGTGTGTGTCTCTGTCTCTCTGTCTATGTATATCTCTGTCTCTGTGGTGGTGGTGGTCTTTGATTTAATGTCTATTCACTAAAGTGATTTTAGACACACACACACACACAAAAAGGGGGTGGGGGTAATAGAGGAGGAGTGAAGTGGATATTTGAAAATTGTCAATTTTGGTTTTGAGAAAAGATGATCCAGAAAACAACTGTTTCGAGGAGGGGAAGGTAAAACTAACAAAAAACGTTACCATATTAACGATTTAAACAAACTAAGTAACAAACAAATTTGATAAATTTCTAGAAGAAATGAATAAAAAATAAAACTAAGCATTGACTAACCATAACAGTGAACAAGTGAAATAGCATTTTAAAGGTAATTCGCTATAGGACTTTTTGACAGGCTAACAAAAAATTCATATAGTAATGATGATGAGGCAAATATGTCAGAAACTGTACTCATAGATAGTGTAGGAATATGTCGTTTTACCCTACCGCAAGAAAGAATATGACTATGTGTTATCTTCTTTCCACACAGACACACTATGTTCTTGGTGTATTTTTGTTTTGAATGCATCAAGTTTCCATCTGTACATAAGAGATTGTATAAGTCTGCTGGCGGGAAGCTGCTTAAGTACTTTGCTGACTTCAAAGTTCATGTGACATTTATCATACTTTTTCTGTTTTAATTGGAACTGCTTCCAGACATAGTTGTCCACTAAAGTGTAAGTCTCGTGCAACGAGAGAGAAAGCTGGATTTTGTTTGAATCTGGTGTGTTATTAGCTCCCCGTTTGGCAGCCCTATCAACTTTATCATTTTAACAAAAAGAACTATGAGAAGGTATCCAGCAGAAAGTAATATCTGTGCCTCTTGAAGATAAACCATGAATCAAGTGACTAATTTCCAGAATCATTTTAGGTCTTGTTTGTAATTTTGTCTGTCTCTCTGTCTTTATGTGTGTGTGTCTTTGTGTGTCTCTGTCTCGCTCTGTGAGTCTCTGTATGTGTGCATATCTCTCTATCTTTTTGTGTCTCTCTATGTGTGTCTCTGTCTCTCTCTCTCTCTGTCACTGTCTGTCTCTCCTTTTGTTTGTCTCTGTCCCTCTCCCTATGTGTGTCTCAGTCTCTGTGTGTGTGTGTGTGTGAGTGTCTCTCTATCTGTGTGTGTGCGCGCGTCTCTCTCTATCAGTGTCTCTGTCTCTGTGTGATTGTCTGTCTCTGTCTCTCATTATGTCTCTCTCTCTCTCTCTCTCTCTGTCTCTCTGTGTATGTGTGTGTGTGTGACTATGTGTGTCACTGTCTCTATGTGTGTGGCTCTATGTGTGGCTCTATTTCTCTCTATGTGTCTCTCTCTATCTCTGTCTCTCTCTCACTATGTGCGTGTTTCTGCATCTATGTGTCACTCTCTCTCTCTATGTGTTTCTGTATGTCTCTATATGTGTCTCTCTCTCTTTCTCTATGTGAGTGACCCAGTCTCTCTCACTATATGTGTGTCTCTGTCTCTCCCTCTATGCGTCCGTCTCTATCTCCATGTGTGTCTCTCTCAGTCTCTGTCTCTTTTTGTCTCTCTCTCTATATATATGTGTCTCTGTGTCTCTTTCTTCGTGTGTCTCTGTCTCTGTGTGTGTCTCCATCTCTCTCAATCTATGTGTCTTTGTCTCTCTCTCTCTATGTGTGTGTCTCTGTCTCTCTACGTGTGTCTGTCTCTGTCTGTCTATGTATGCCTCTGTCTCTCTATGTGTCTCTATCTCTATGTGTTTTTCTGTCTCGTTCTCTATATGTCTCTGTCTCTCTCTCTCTATGTGGGTGTCTCTGTATCTCTATGTGTGTCATGTCTCTTTCTCTATGTGTCTCTGTTTCTATCTCTATGTGTGTCTCTGTCTCTGTCTATGTGTTTCTCTGTTTCTATTTGTGTGTGTCTCTCTATGTGTGTCTCTTTCTCTGTGTGCCCATCTCTCTATCTTTATATGTGTCTGTCTCTATCTCCATGTGTGTCTTTGTCCCTTTCTGTCTCTCTCTACGACTGTCTCTCTCTATATATGTGTGTCTCTGCTTCTCTTTCCCTATATGTGTCTCAGTCTCTCTTTCCATGCGTGTGAGTGTCTCTATGTAGGTGGGTCTCTCTCTATGTGTCTCTGTGCATGCGTGCGTGCGTGCGCGTGTGTGTGTGAGTGTGTGTGTGTGTGTTTTTTCTCTGTCTCTTTCTATGTGCCTCTCTCTTTGTGTATCTCTCTCTCTCTATGAGTGTCTGTCTCTCTCTCTCCTTGTGTGTCTCTGTCTCCTCCCTGTATATTTGTCTCTCTCTCTCTCTATTTTTATCTCTGTCTTTCTCTCTGTGTCTGTGTCTCTATGTGAGTCTGTCTATCCCGATATTTGTGTGTCTCCCAGTCTATCTATTTGTCTCTCTCTCTCTCTCTCTCTCTCTCTATGTGTGTGTGTCTGCCTCTCTCTCTACGTGTGTCTCTGTCTCTGTATGTGTGTCTCTGTCTCTCTCTATGTGTGTCTCTGTCTCTCTCTATGTGTGTCTCTGTCTTATGTGTGTCTTTGTCTCTCTCTCTCTCTCTGTGTCTCTATGTGTGTCGCTGTCTCTCTCTCTCTCTCTATGTGTCTCTGTTTCTCTCTCTATGTGTGTGGTGTGTGTGTGTCTGTCTCTCTCTCTATGTGTCTCTGTTTCTCTCTAGATGTGTGTCTCTGTCTCTCTCTATGTGTGTCTCTATCTCTCTCTATGTGTGTGTGTCTCTCTGTGTGTCTGCGTGTGTCTATGTGAGGCTCTTTCTTTCTATGTTTGTGTCTCCTTATCTCTATGTGTGTCACTGTCTCTCTCTCTATGTGTCTCTGTTTCTCTCTCTATGTTTCTCTCTCTCTTTGTGTGTGGATCTGTCTCTCTGTCTATGTGTGTCTCTGTCTGTATGTGTATGTCTCTCTATGTGTGTCTCTGTCTCTCTCTGTGTGTCTCTTACTCTGTGTCTCTTTGTGTGTGTCTGTATCTTTCTATGTGTCACTGTCTCTCAATCTCTATGTGTATCTGTCTCTTTCTTTATATGTCTCTGTCTCTATCTTTATGTGAGTGTCCCAGTCTCTCTCTATATATATGTGTGTCTGTGTGTGTCTCTCTCTCTATGTGTCCGTCTCTCTCGCTGTGTGTGTCTCTGTCTCTCTCTGTGTATATGTGTGGGTATCTCTATCTGTCTCTGTCTCTCTCTGTATATATGCATATGTGTCTCTCTTTGTCTCTCTATGTATGTGTGTGTCTCTGTCTCTCTCTGTCTATGTGTGTCTCCATCTCTTTGTATCTATGTGAGTCTTTATCTCTCTCCCTCTCTGTCTCTGTTTGTCTCTCTATATGTATCTGTCTCTCTCTATGCATGTCTCTGTCTCTCTCTCTGTATGTGTGTCTTTGTCTCTCTCTGTCTCTCTCTCTCTATGTGTGTTTTTGTTTCACCCTCTCTATGTGTATCTCTGCATCTCTCTATGTGGGTGTCTCTGTATCTATGTGTGTCTCTGTCCTCTCTCTCTCTATGTGTGTGTGTGTGTGTGTGTGTGTGTGTGTGTGTTCTGTATCTCTCTGTGTGTCTCTGTCTCTCTCTCTCTATGTGAGTGTCTCTGTTTCTCTCTCTATGTGTGTCCCTGTCTCTCTGTATGTATGTCTTTGTCTCTCTCTAAGTGTGTGTCTCTCCCTATGTGTGTCTGTGTGTGTCTGTTTTGCGTATCTCTCTATGTGTGTGTGTGTGTCTCAATTTATGACTCTGGAAAATCCCCAAAAATATGTCAAAATCAATTTTCATTGCAGTTCCAAAGAAAACGGGGGCTATAGAATGCGAACCCCATTGTACAATCAGCTTAGAATCTTTGTTATTTGACGTAACAAAGATTCTAATAAGAATAATCATGATGAGGACAAGGAACAGAATCAAAAGAGAAATAGCGAAAGAACGATGTGCTTTTGTCGAAGAGAAAGGAACTATTACTTCCATATCCATCCTAAGAACTCTCATAGAAAGATTAGTTGAGTTGAATAAGGATTTATATTCATGTTTTGTTGATTATACCAATGTTTTTAATTGGATAAGACACGAAGAATTAATCAACCAGCTAGAAATGCTGAATATTGATGGAAAGGATCAAAGAGTAATAAGGGATATGCATTGTGAACAAACGGCAGCAATAAGAGTAGAAAACGATTTAAGCTGTTTCCGACATATCAAAAGAGGGGTTAGGCACGGATGTGTACTCTCACAAAACTTGTTTTCATTTTACAGCAAAATCATCATTGGGACCCTAAAGAATACCCCCTGGGATAAAGGTTGGTGGAAAAATGATAAACAATCTTCGTTATGCAGATGGCACTGTTCTAATTGCAGAAAATGAAAAAGACCTACAAAATCTTGTGAACATAATAGAAATAGAAAGAAAAAATGAAGGGCTGGAGCTAAATAGCAAGAAGGCTAAAGTCATGGTAATCAATACAAAACAAGAAATCCCCTCGTGCAAAATGACGTCAAATAGCACCACATTGAGACAAGTTGATAAGTTTAAATACCTGGGGACAGTCATCACACAAGATGGCAGACAGCAAAGAAAACAAGACAGTCTTGAAGGAGGCAGACACAAAAAGAACATTAACGATGAAGATTACGAAAAGACAAGCAACATTTGTAGGACATTTGATGAAGCAAGAGAAATTAGAGTACCTAGTCAGAATTGAAAAGCTAGTTGGAAAAAGAGAACCATGTTAGATAGATGGGGAGAGTGCAAAAAAATACCTTTTTGACATTGACAGAAAGGAAGAACATATAAGAAGAAACGCTGAAGGACCACCAAAAATGAAAATTGAAGTTAGAGCAATGTTGAAAAAGATGAAACTGGGAAAAGCCAGACCAGACAATAATTTCTACAAAAAATATTGAATTTGGTATTGAAAAAATAATAGTCCTACTTAATAAAATTTATGATATCAGAAAAATCTCTACAGATATATCAAAATCAATTTTCATTGCACTTCCAAAGAAAAAAGGGGCTATAGAATGCAAACTCCATTGTGCAATAAGCTTGATGAGTCATGTTACAAAGATGCTAATCATGATGAAGACAAGGAACAGAAAGAAAAGAGAAACAAGAGAAAAACAATGTGGATTTGTTAAAGCGAAAAGAACTATTGTCATATATATCCTAGTAACTCACAGAAAGGCATTTGATCGAGTCAGACACGAAGAATTAATCAACCTACTAGAAAGGCTAAATGTTGATGGAAAGGATCTAAGACTAATAAAGAATTTGTATTGGGAACAAACAGCAGTAATGAGAGTAGAACATTTTATAAGCACTTTTCAAAATATCTAAAAAAAAAAAAAAAAAAAAAAAAGGGGGGGGGGGGTAGGCAGGGATGTGTTCTATCACCAGATCTGTTTTCACTTTACAGTGAAACCATCATGAGAAACCTAGAAATATACCCTGGGATAAAAGTTGAAGGAAAAATGTTAAACAATTTCGAATTTACACACACAACATCGTTCTAATTGCAGAAAACGAAAAAGACCGACAAATCTTGTGTTTACAATAGAAAAATAAAGCAGAAATAAAGGACTGGAGCTAAAATAAAGTTTCAGTTTCAATTTTTCAAGATGACATCTCCGCGCTCGAAATGAATTCCATGTGCACTAACGTCACAGGTGCCATGTGATGGAGAAGATCCAGAATTATCACGACACAAGCCTTAAGCCTGCACATAAGCCCACGTGCTGACCAGGGAGCTGGAGCTGGAGCTCAATAACAAGAAGACTGAAGTCATGGTAATCGGTAAAAAACAAACAAAACAAAAACAAAACAAAACAACAACAACAACAGACAAACAGACAGACAGACAAACAAACAAACAAACAAACAAAAACTCTCATGCAACATAACAGGAAATGGCACCACATCGAGACAAATTGATAAATCAAATACATGGGATCAGTCATCTCACTAGACGGCAGGTGCACATTAGAAATAGCCAGCAAAATCGCCCAAGCTAAAACAGCATTCAAGAAAATGAAAAGCGTTTTTACCAACCAATGTCTATCAATTAACATCAGAGAGTTGTTCAGTGTTACGTAGAACTGATAGTGTTGTGCGGATGTGAAGCGTGGACAGTCAGAGCCAAAGTCAGAGCAAGATTGAGGTAGCTGAAATGTGGTTTCTGAGCAGAATGTTAAGAGTTCCGTAGACAGCAAAGAAAACAAACAGTCTTGAAAGCGGTAAACAAGGAGAGAACATTAATGAAAAATATTAGGATAAAATAAGCGACTTTATAGGACATTTTATGAGGCATGAGAGCACCTAGTCATAACATGAAACTGGAGGGAAAATGGGCAGCAGAGATAAAGTAATGGAAGGACTTCCAGAGTGGATGAAGACATAGAGGGTGCGAGATGAAGCAACAAAACGCCATGCGTCAGGGCACATGGTGATGATGATGATGACTCTTCACTCTTCTTCTATTACTCAGCTATTCAAAATCCCTGATACAGAAGCAGAGATTCATGCTTTCCGTTCTTTTGCCCATTTTGGACCTCATCTGTAGAAATTTGCCTGACCTTTCCTCTTTTAAAATCCACTTAAAGCCCAACTTTTCCATGAATCCTTCAGTTGAAATTAATTAGTGTGTATTGTATGTATATTTCATTGATCTATTTTTATATTGTAGAATTGTAAGCGCCTAGATCACTGTTTCACGCAATCTCAATATGCATTATTATCATCATTATTCAATTTCATATAATCTTAATTCTTATCATAGTTTTCATTTTCTATTGTCGTGCTCATTTCAATATCATGCATTGAAATAGTCACAATAACACCTGTAATAATGGCAGTATATCACTATCATCATTATCATCGTTACCACACCATTGTCTTCTTCGTCGTTATCGTGTTAATATTGCAGGAACCCTTCAGGCGGCAACAAATGTATGGAGACAGATTCGATTGATCAGTAGCATGGATCTATGAAATAGGCACACACACTACAGGCTAGAAGCAAGTACTTAAGGACATAAAGTCAATCACCAACGTCCATTATTCAACTTTTTGAGTATGTCGTCTCTCATCTCTCTTCCTCGCAGGTATCGGTAGTAGGAGCCACGCACGACGTCACAAGTTTTCTCCAGGTAACACAATTAAGACATCTGTGGGCGGCCTCCTGGATCTCCAGACCACAGACGCGGTGTTGTTGAAATAGGAGGTGAGCGGTCGTCCTTCTGCTTTGTTGTTTCTGATCGCATGGCCTATGTATTTCAGTTTTCTTTTGTTGATCTATGTCCCATGTTAGGAACGGTTGAAAATGAAAGGCAGACAAAGACAAAACAAGTCAGCTCGCAACTCAAAAACTTGAGACATTTTTTCTGATACCAACGGTCAATACACAAATAATAATGCGCTTTTTACAAATGTCCACTCCTGTCCAGGCATACATATAAACAGACCATAATTTCATTTTAACAACATTTCTTCTTTGAAAATGTTGGAGGAATTGGTTTAATAAGAACAGTATTGTTGGCTGAGAAGTGCTGATTAATTCCACGAAAACTTGCAATCTGACGACGTATTTTCCACGAGAACAGCTGGTAAGATTTCACAAGGAAAACACGTTGGTTGTGACACACCCAGATATAAAGAGCGTAATGGTCTTTGTCATGCTATAGTACAATGGAGACCACACACAGGCCTGCTATTTTCTTGCTTAAAGATATATTTTTCCATAAACGGATCATATTTAACATTTCATCAGGTACATGAATTGCATTTTCGATTTTATCATACAGTAAGCCCTGAATTTTTGTATTTGCTACTTGCACAAAATTTTGCATGAGCAGTTTCTAAATTTAGTAAACAGTAATATCAAATGGGTACTTATTTAGTTGAAAAATGATTGGACGCGTTTCTGTCATTGCATTTAAATTCGATCGAAGTTGCATAAAATAATCAACCATTCTTTGTTTAAATCATCATCATCATCGTCAGGTGCCCTGCCGCATGGCGTTGGCGATTATGGACTTCCATGTGTCTCTATCTCTTGTTGCCTCAAGCATCTCTTCCACCCTCCTTGTCCACAGCCACCCTGCAAGTCCGTTTAGTATCATCTCCATGGGTCTACCCGGCGCTCTCTTTCCATCCAGTCCTCCCCGTTGTGACCAGGTGTTCCAATTCCCCTTTCCTCATAAAATGGCCTATAAATGTGTTGCCTGTCTTTTCCTAATCTTCATTATGAATGATCTACTTGTGTCTGCCTCCATCAAGACTGTCTCGTTTGTTTTCTTTGCTGTCCATGGAACTCTCGACATTCTTCTAAGAAACCACATCTCTGCTACCTCAATCTTGTTCTGGCTTAGCTTGTTGACTGTTCACGCCTGGCAACCGTACAAAGTTGGCTGTCCATGCCTGGCAACAGTACAACAGTATTGGTTCTATATAACATTCAAGAACTCTCTTCCTGATGTTAATTGATAGGCATTTGTTGGTAAGAATGCTTGTCATCTTCTTGAATGCTGTTTTGGCTTGGCAGATTCTGCTGGCTATTTCTGATGTGCATCTGCCGTCTGGTGAAATGATCGTTCGCAGCTATTTAAACGTATCCACCTGTCTCAAGGTTGTGCCGTTTGCTATTATTTTGCATGAGGGGATTTCATGTTTTTTACTGATCACCATGACTTCAGTCTTTCTGCTGTTTAGTTCCAACCCCTCATATTTGCTTTCTATTTCAAGTATATTCACAAGCTTTTGTGGGTCCCTTTCACTTTCTGCAACCAGCACGGTGTCATCTGCGTATCGAATATTGTTTATCATTTTACCTCCAACCTTTAATCCAGGGTCTTACTGTAGGTTTCTCATGATGTTTTCGCTTTAAAGTGAAAACAGATCTAGTGACAAAACACAACCCTGTCTGACTCCTCTTTTGATGTTTTGGAAAGAGCTTATATCGTTTTTTATTCTCATTGCAGCTGTTTGTTCCCAATACATATTTCTGATTATTCGTAGATCTTTTCCATCAATATTCAGTCTTTCTAGTTGGTTGATCAATTCTTCATGTCTTACCCGATCGAAAGCCTTGATATAATCAACAAAGCATAGTATAAATTCTTGTTCATCTCGATTGACTTCTCTATGATAGTTCTTAGGATGTATATGGCATTAATAGTTCCTGTCCCTTCCACAAATCCGCATTGTTCATCTGCTATTTCTCCTTTGATTCTATTTATTGTCCTCATCATGATTATTCTCGCTAGGATCTTGGTTACATGACTCATCAAACTGATTGTGCAATGGAGTTCGCATTCTATAGCCCCTGTCTTCTTTGGAAGTGCAATGAAAATTGATTTTGACATATCTTTGGGGATTTTTCCAGTGTCGTAAATTTCATTTAGGAGGACTTATTTTTTCCGTACCAAATTCCTCCAGGGCTTCAATCATCTCTGTGGTAATGTTGTCTGGTCCTGGGGCTGTTCCTGGTTTCATCTTTTTCAGTGCTGCTCTAACTTCATCTTTTGTTATGGGTGGTCCTTCAAAGTTCTTTCTTATGGTGCGTTCTTCATTTCTGTCATCTTCAAAAAGATCTTTAATGTACTCTCCCCATCTTCTAATATTTTGTCTTTTTCCATGAGAATCTTTCGATTTTAAGCAACCAGTTGATGTGCATGTATTTTTCCTGTGGATAATTTCTTCAATTCGTCTGTACATACCCTGAGGATCCGTTTTGTGTCGATCTTCTATTTCTTTGCATTTTGTTTTCAGCCAAGCTTCCTTAGCTTCACTGCACCTATTCCTGATTTCTTTGTTTATCTTCCTGTATATCTCCTCGTTTCTCTTTACCTTCCTCCGTTCCTCCATCAAGCCAAAATTTTTTTTTGTCATCCAGTTTTGTTGTTGTTGCTTTTCTATCTAATGCAGGGATTTCTTCACAAACTTCATTTATCGAATTTCTCAACTTTGTCTATTGTTATTCACTGTCACCAACGTCTTCCAGAGCACTGAATTTGTTTTGAACATGTACATTAAATATTTGACGTATCACTTCACCTGTCTTTAAGAGTCCATGATTTGGTATGATGTTGCTTTTGGTCTGTTTCCTTTACCTTAATTTCAGCCTAAATCTTCCACTACAGGATTGTGGTCACTGTTGCAGTCTGCACCTGGTAGTGGTTTTGCTGACAGTAAAGAATTTCTAAATCTTTTATTAATCGGGATGTAGTCAATCTGATTTTGGGTATTATCTCTTGGACTCATCCATGTCCATTTTCTTCTATTAGGCTGCTTAAACCAGGTGTTTCCTACTATGAACTCATTCATCTGTGCCCATTCTACAAGTTTCCCTCCCCTTTCATTTTGTGCACCAAGGCCATGAGGTCCAACTTTATCCTCCACCATATCCTTTCCCACTTTAGCATTAAAATCTCCCATTATTACTGTCATTTCTTGTGATTTACATTGGGCCTTGGCCATCTCTAATACTTCGTAGAAGTTGTCGATGTCTTCCTGAGCACTTTTGGATGTTGGTGCATATACCTGAATGATGTTGATATCTTTAATGGTCTGCCTCCCAATTTGACCAGCAAGTCTTTGTCGGACACAGCCCAGTATCCTTTAACTGCTTTTGATTTGTCCCTGTCCATTACGATGCCTACTCCTCTTTCATGTGAGTTTTTACCAGAGTATATCATTGTATACTCTCTGGATGTTATCATGCATGCCCCCTTCCATCTCACTTCCCCTAGTCTTAAAATACTAACGTTAAGCCTTTCCATCTCCATTTTGACATTGTCTGATTTGCCTTTTTGGAACACTGTTCTGATGTTCCATGTTGCTATTTTAGTATTTTTGAGTTTGAGTTTGGTCGCAGTAGCTTGTTGGCGGTCTGGTGTCACGTGCGCTGCATGACGGTCCCTACCGGACGAAGGTGCTCCATCAGAGCACCTATTTTCGTCGTTATCTTTATTTTTATTTTGTCTGTCCATAATTTTCTAACGAGAATACGATGGTGGTTTCCCGTTGCCTTCCATCGTTTTTTCTTTCTTTTCCTTTTTTTTGCGGTCTCTCCACTAGCCTTTGTCGTTCCCACGACAACCTATAAGGCAGCACGGTGATTTTTTTCTTTCAGGGTTACCTCTCTTACCCTTATTCTCTCCTGAGATGTTCACAAGGCAGTGGAGCTATTTACCCAGAGTTCGGGGGCACCAGGGCATATCCACACGACGGTGGGCCTGCGTGCCACACTTCTGGGGGCCAGACCTCCTCCAAGTCCGTGAGGACTGCATACCTCACTTTGGCCATCGATTCCTGGGAGGGAGTGTGAGACAGGAAGTTACACAACTTGGAGAAGTTAGATTGTTGTAGTTTTCTAACAGTGACGCAAACAAGATGAGAGAGACTCGACCCTTCTGTCTAGTTCGGATCGGCGAAAAGAAAAATGCACGTCTGGGGACCAGACCTCCTCCTGAGTCCGTGAGGTGCTCAGTTACCGCATGTCGCACGAGGGGGCATAACCTAGGGCTTGCTGATGGAGAGGTTATGTACTGACAGGAAGAGACTTAACGCATTCTGCTCTTCTTTTCGCATAGCTGCAAGCAGCAGTGCTAGCCAGCGGTGCAGGCTGAAAGTGAGAGGTGACAAGCACGCAGTCACTAGCCGACACACTAGACGCATCACATCTGCCATTGACACACTTTGTTTAAAAGCCTTTAAAATTATAATTTACAGTGGACTAGTTTTGGTTCAACTAAACGTCAGTGAACTCAAATCTGTCTAAAGCAACAGCCTGTTGCTTTGTTTAACAGACGTTATCAGTCGAATAGTTTTCATGGACACAAACCGGAAAATAACGGCGCGGGAAAATCCACTTAAAGGTGGTAAGAAATACTAAGAATTGTGTACATTCAAACACACATTCATGAAGTACAACAGAAACACACACACGCACATACACGCATTCACTCACGCACACATACCCCCCCCCCCACACACACACTCTCTCTCTCTCTCTGTCCTCCCCCCTCTCTCTCTTGACGTATAGAAGGGGACAGATCAGACAGCATGGCGACATGAATGTATAAAAGTGTGGCCACCTCATCAAAGACTGGTCGCTCACTGGTACAGGGGTGTGGGGTGGGCTGAGGGGTGGGGTGAGAGTAGATAGCAAGCAGCAAATAACCAACTTAACGGACCGCACACCTCGCTTTGGCCATCGATTCCTGGGAGGGAGTGTGAGACAGGAAGTTACACATCTTGGAGAAGTTAGATTGTTGTGGTTTTCTAACAGTGACGCAAACAAGATGAGAGAAACTCGACCCTTCTGTCTAGTTCAGATCGGTGAAAAGAAAAATGCCCTGTGTGTGCTGTTGCCTTTACATATTCCATCTTCAAGCTCGGGAATTTAGTTTCTAAGAATCTTCATGTGGAAGATGGTAATGTTTTTTTTTTTTTTTTTTTTTTTGCCTTGCTGCTTTAGATCATTTCTTTGCTTCAAAAGTTCAAAAAGTTTGTATTGGACAAATACGTTAGATTGGAATCACTTGAGTTGAGTGTGATTTTCAGGGAACGATTTTGCTTTCGTATTTTTTTTCCTTGTAAAAGACAAGGGTAGGATAAGGGATTCAATCAAAGTACTCTCTCTCTCTCTCTTCCTCTCCTTCCCTCTATCTCGCTTGGTAGATTTATGGTCGGCTGGATCAACGCAAGACATGTTTGCACGCTATCCTCTGTGCAAAACAAATTCAAATGGATACAGACCATAATAGTGGTGCTCCAGTTTTGGCATACACTTTAGTGGTGAATGTGTAGATCTATGCATCGAGAAATGTGGTTTGATTGTTTGCTGAGATCACTGGTGATCTGTAATAAAGGGCGCATTAATGACATGGTAGAAAGAGGGACCATGTTTTTATACAAGATTCATGAAGTTGAGACCTGTTGCACAGACAACGTCAGTATATTTTCATATGCAATAAATTGACACTGATGGAAGGTCACATGCTTCTGAATTCAAGGTCGGCACTTGTGCAGGTGTGACAATTTTACGGAAGTTTAGGGACAATTTTTTTGTACCCTTACGCATGAATTGCACGTGCACCGCATTGTCACTGACTTATGAACGTAATGGCAGAACAAGTATAGGCGCTTGTTATTAGAAAAAAATGTCACAACAGGATATTTTTGTCGTCAGGACAATACCGCGCGCCGTTCATTCACTGGCAGTACTCGCAAATGTAGCTTGAACTGGATGAGAGCTGATGGAATATACAGGCCAAAAGCACAGAATTCCAGTGACGACAGCCAGTTCAGACCAATGTCATTTGTGAACGTCAAACGTGTGATTAGTATCTTTGATGAAAGTGGGCCAAGACTGAACTATACATTGCAAAATGGTGTCAAAAAGTGATTGGACTAAAAGTTGTTCAATGAGTAGTCTGGCAGCTGCAGGCAGCTGCTTGAAGGATATTAGGTTGTTGATAAGTTTAGATATTTTGGCATGATTAGTCACGCGTGCAGGTTTGTCCAATTGTTTGTAAAAGACTTGATGATGGAACTGTTTCTGGGCTTCCTGTATATAAAGATTTTTGTTCCGTACAACAATTGCGCCACCTTTATCTGCTGGCTTGATGACGTTGTCGTCTCTGACATCATTTTTTCCCTTGGTGATATTGGAATATTTCGTTGGTCGCATATTCTGACAGCATATTTCTTCGTGGCATTTGTTAATGTAATACTGGACATCAGGAAAGGTGCTGCGAGGGTGTTCCGATGAGCAGGATTATGGAACAGTTTTGTCCAAGTACTGCCATCATAGCTAAAGTAAAATTTTGTGTTTTTCCTTCCTGTTTAATGTATCAACAAATTAAATCATCTGGTAACACTGTGTCAGTTGTGTCAGCATTCAGTTTTTTGTCACTGTTGTTAGGTGCTCATAATCTTTTTTTTTTATTGTACGTTGTTAGGTGCATATGTTTTTCTAACTTATAGGTTTTGTGATGGCTACTATTTTGTCTTTTCGTGAATAAGTTTAGAATCATTTATTAGCTTAGGCGATGAGCTGTGCCACTTGAATAATTCAGTTCACTTTTCACACTGTAATTTGCATTGCTTTGATTTTGACAATATCGTAGATCTGCAACAACAGCAATAAAAAATGCAGAACTATCTAAACACATAGTTTAGTGCTTTTTGTTATCAGCAGCTGGGTTTATA
>CM060314.1:78009828-78019828 GCA_030674185.1 Monoplex corrugatus | reverse complement strand
ATATAATATATAAAAAGTACACTGACAAGAGAAAAGCAATTAGAGCTTGTGTACAATCAGGCTTTATCAATTCGTGCAGGTTTAAGAGTATACGTACGTGCATGTATATGTGTTTGTGTATGCGTGTTGTGTGTGTATGTGTGTGTACATAAGTGTGTGCATATGCTAGTGCAGGCGAATGAAAAAGTAGTTTGATATTATCAGTTCAGGTGGAGGGGTGGGGGTGGGAACGGAGGATTGTCTTTTATTTAAAAAAAAAAAAAAGCATTAAAGGAGCAATGAAAAACCTGACATGCAAAAACAAGGGGTGGGGAATGGGACAATTACAGGTATAAAACAATCGGGCTTGAAGAAAACAACTTAGCAATGTGCAAATACAGAGTGAAATCATTTTCTTTTTGGCTTAAACTAATAAATGATACAGGAATGCAAAGAATAAGGTGATTGATTGTTGTATAATCATCAAATATGTATTTAATTGTTTTTTTTACTGAATTTAGTTCAAAATGAACTGAGAGATGATCTGTAAGCTAAAGTTATTTCCATTCTTGTAAAGCCTGGTAGTTCACAATGAAAGGGCGTAAATTACGCTTTTACTTTGTGTTTAGATATACTGTTCATGCCTCTTGAGGCAGTCATTTCTTACAGCGCTCCCCCCCCCCCCCCCCCTTTCGCTTGAAGAAATGACTGTTGATTGGCGTCGGGAGCTTGGGAGGTGAGTGTCCCGAGAATGGCGAAACTTTGGTAGTGTTTCTTGTAAACTTCCCTTTTATTTTGTGTTCTAATATATTGTTCATGTCTCTTGAGAAAGCTGTAAATTCCACACCTTTAGCTACTCTGTCAACCCGGTCGTTACATACGACATCAGAGTGACATGGGATAAAAATGGCTTGTATATTTTATTAATTAGATAGTTTATCTCAAATATTAAGTTACTCTTTTCTTTATTACAGAAACCGTTTGGGACCTATAATATACATGCAGGTTTCGAATCTACACGATGTAAGATATGAACAAAGGTATTTGTAGATATACTGAATAAATCAGTGCCAAGTGCCATTATGATTGCAACTAATTCTGAATGTCCCTTTCCTAAAGGGTAAGACTTTTGTACATTACGTTTTGGCATTACAAAGCTCGCTCCTGATTCACGATTATTTAAAACAGAGCCATCAGTAAACATTTTCAAGTGATGTAAAAATGTTCATGTGGACGTTACAGAACGTCAGTTATAACAGGTGCAGATCAGTGTCTTTCTTTAAGTCATTATCAATGTAATTGATATCAAAATTTGCATTAGACAATTTCTAGAGGGGAGGGGGTAGTGGACATCACATTATAAGTGAAACGTTTTGAGGTACTGTATTAGATAAGTCTAAGCGCTCGTTTGCGTAAATTTTTTATTTTTCTGTGTTCTTTTATTGTCCTCTGTCTTCTGTGAAAGTGAGCGTTAGATCGCATTTTAAGTTCTCTATGTGCAGTAGTTACTGTAAATGCCGTTTAGCAGCCGGTAATTTCCTCCACTTTTCCAGAGGAAAACTTGCTGTTTCGTCATGTACACACAGGTACTCCAACAGCTGATTTACAGCTTTATTATCTATTGAACTGTCCCCTAAATTTCTTCCAGTTCTGTGCAAGATTGTTACAATCACCATTTAATTTGGACGGCAAGGGAACGTTAGTTGTATATTGTCGTGGAGTAGACATGATCGATTGTATATTTTCGACTTCCAACAACAACAACAACAAAAACAACAACAACAAAAAATCACTGGATGCTAATATACATTGAATGTAAAGAAATGGCGATTAATTTCTTCACCAGGTCAGCGCTCCAAGGAAAAAAACAACAACCCCAAAACAAAAATTTATAACTTACAATTTATTCTACGTCTGTGTATGTATGTAATAGCTTCTCCTTGCTGTTCTTCTGACATCATGTAGGATCAGTTGTATAAGTAAGGTTAGTACTTTAAAGGCAGTGCAAGTATCAGGCGGCTTGTAGAAGCAGTCATTAGGGTCTCGTATTCGCACTGACAACGTTCTTAGTTTCTGATTATGTGATAATATAAGTACCGCAGGACTTGTTAGCATACAACTAAGGACCATTATCCCACATTCTTCACCCGTTTAGCTGCTTCTGCGTAAGAGTGGGCAATGTTGAAGGGCCTTGTTGTGGGTTGTCCGTGTGACTGGGTTCTGCTTGCGTCCCAACCGATAGGCCTACGCAGATCGACGGCGTCCCTTCATTATTTTTTGCCTCACTGCCCACCACTTCTACAAGATTAGTAGTAACAGTTCGGTCCAATAACAATACTCGGTTGGAAAGAACGGGTCTAACTATTTTAACTAAATGATTTCAACTTGCGATGCGGTGACAGCTTTCGCAGCGATGTCGTATCTCGTGACTCCATCAATGATTTCTGGGTCTTTGAAATCGCCAGAAAAGGCAGGCGACTGTCATTAGCACATGACGCCGGCCACTGAAGTCTGGTTTTCGTCATTACTGTATTTGTGTTTGCACACGGTAGAAGTTTTCTTAGTTGGCTGCTGTCGCCGTGTTGATGAAGTCTTTCCATATCGATGACGTCCATGGTGTGTGTGGCGGTTTGTTGTCTTTTTCCTTCGGTATCAGCTAAGCTTGGTCAAATGCTTTTTGCGCTTACATTAGTGAAAAGCATATATGGAGGGAAAAAAGACTTTCCCTTGTCTTCCGATACATTCTGTCTCCCTCTGTGCTCCCCTTTCCATCCGTCCTTAACACACTATCTGTAATAAAGGACAAGAGACTCGTTACACATAAAGCTATTGTCTCAGTCTCTGTTTCTGTTTTTCTGTCTGTGTCTGTCTCCTCCCAACTCATGTATATAACGCCCCCCCCCCCCCTCCTATCATCAAGGATATACATATTCGTAATTTTGAAATTTAAAGTCTTTTCCGGAAGGATTCATCTCACTCGGACAATTCTATATGCACCTACCCAATCTGCTACCTGTTAACTGGCATCGATTATGGATGTTCGGTGTTGACTGTCAAAATAATACTAATACTAATAGTAATAATAATAGTAATAACAATATAATTACAATATAATTATAATGATAATGATAATAATGATAATACTAATAATGATGATAATAATAATAACAATGATAATAATAATAACAACAACAGTAATAATGATAATAATAATGATAATAACAGCACATTTAGAAGGCCAAAGCGCGCACTCTCATCACCCACCAAAGCAAGTCACCCCAAAACGACCACAACACCAGGGCACGACGTGCACACAAACTGGGAGGGGGAGGGACAGTAGGGCAAAAGGGTGAACATGTAGACGGGGAAATCACTCCTGGCCAAAAAAGGTACATTCCTTTACAAATTAGACTTGACTTAAAGGAAGACAGAGTTTGTGACTGTCGAATAGACGGGTGAAGACCCGTTCCAATGGTATGGACCAGACACAGAAAAAGAGCGCCGACCTACTGTGGTACATTTGTATCGAGGAATTTGTAAGCAGCTAGTACTAGAAGCAGTATGGAGAGGTCAGGCAGAGTTGTACATTCGGAGGTGTTCACGAAGATAAAAAGGTGCAGTAACGTTGATACACTTGTAGCATAATGTATATGCTTTTGTATGAAAGTTTTTGAAAACAGGCAGCCAATGTGAAGCAAGGGAGTGACATGAACATGCCAATTTTTACAAAGGGCAAGAAGGGCTGCAGAATTTCGAATACGCTGGAGGCATGCAACAGAACAAACATGCAAGCCAGAGAGTAGAGAGCAACAATAATCAATGCACACGAGATCAGAGAAATTGCGACTTTAGATGCTGCTGAAGTTTCAGTTTCAGTTTCTCAAGATGCCGTCTCCGCGCTCGGAACGAATTCCACATGCACTAACGTCAAAGGTGCCATGTGTATGGTGATCGTGGCACAAACCTTAACCCTGCACATACACCCATGAGCTGGCCAGGTCTTGAGGCCCTACCTAGACCACGTTTACCTAATCCAAAACAGGTTCAAGCAAACAGGAACCAGAAAAAGCACGAAAAGAGAATAAGAACACGTATTTAATACAATAAGACAAGACAGGCGCACATTTTCGGCCAACTGGCCTTTGTCAAGTGTAAGATCACAAAGAAGCAAACACCAGATACAAAAATTAGGAGAAAAAGACTGAAACTTCCCTGCTGCTCCGTCCATTGTGAGAAAAGGAATAAACTGACAAAAATGACATCAGATTTTTTTTTTAGTAAATATGTCAGAGCGAAAGTGAGATGAATTCTGTAATTCTGAAAAGTGGTAATAAATATTGTTTTATCCTGAAGAGGGTCCTGGGGCTAAAATTAAAACTATGATACACTAACAAAGAGTAATGTTTGGAATGTAAAGGATCCCACTATTAAATATTGCATAAGAGAAAATATAAGCATATGATCGACTGAATGGGAAAATGTATAATCGAGAGGTATGGCTAATGTAAATGGATCGTGCCTAGTTTAACGAATCCGGTCTGACCTTGGAATAGGAAGAAAAACATCCTAAACCAACAGCCAAGGGGCTGAAGTGAAAACCGGAGTCCCGGAGAAAAAACCCATAGTCAGACGCGGCTGGGCCTGTGTTGTGAAAGGAGAATCAAAACAGATTGAATTTTAAAAAATGTAAAAAAAAATGATATAAAACAAAATATATGTCAGAGCGGAAGTGAGTCCTCAAGTGTAAAGAGAAACCACTAGGGAGGCCCATCGTGTCAGGATGTGGAGGACCCACTGAGAAGCTGTCTAAATTAGTAGACTTTTGGTTGCAACCATTGGTACAAAGTCTTCCATCGTATCTGAAAGACACCACTCATTTTCTTCAAACAGTGGAGAACTGGAAGGAGAAGTACCAACCACTGCCACCTGAAGCACTGATCATCACAATAGATGTTGTGGGGCTCTACAGTAACATTCCTCACGATGAAGTCTCTGTGTCATTGTCAGACACTTTTTCTGCCTATCTTGCACCAGACTGCCCACCGCTTAGAGTGATCCCGAGAGTAATTGATCACATTCTGAAGAACAATGTCTTTAGTTTCAATGACTAAATCTACCACCAGGTGTTCGGTACTGCCATGGGTACCCCCATGGCGCCATCCATAGCGAACATTTTCATGAGGTGGTTGGAGAAGACGTTCATCAGCACTTGTCCATGGAACATCGAATCAGATACCTGAAAGCGTTGACGATGTGATCATGCTCTGGCTGCATGGAGAGGATGAACTGCACAGATTCATCACGTGGCTTAACGAACAGCACCCCACGATAAGAGACCACAACGTTTGAGAGTATTGTGACTGGAGAAACATTCCGGATCAGAGACGGCATCACCTGCAAGTCCTCAAATATTGTATACCTGATAGACTGTGAAAAATGCAGAGTGCAATAGTATGTGGGGGAGACAGAAATGTCTGTTCAGAAGAGGTTCTACATCCACAGGTACAACATTCGATGTACTACTGCAAAAGAGAACAAACTTCCTCTGGTTGCACGACACTCCCAACAGTCAGATCACAGTGTAGATGACATGAAGTGCACTGTTATAGAACAGGTCCACTCAGGGAATCCAGAGATCAGGAAGGGGAGAGAGAGATTCTGAAGGTGGAAGCTGCGCACCAACTACCCTAATGGTCTCAACGTTTTTGACTAATCCCTTTGGGACAGTTGGTGATGGTTGCCTCTTCTGGAATCTGTCCCTCGTCTTCCTATACCAGTGGTGGCCCTGTTGGATGCCTGGAGGACTTGGAGGAGGGATGACAGTTCTTATCGAGGAACATTCACCTGTTCTGGATGTTTCAGCTGCCTCCCTCTCCCTCCCTCTCTCTCTCCCTCCCTCTCTCCTTCTTTCCCTCTCTCCCTCCTTCCCTCCCTTTTTCTCTCCCTCCCTCCCTCCCTCCTTTTCAGCCTCTCTTCCTCTCTCCCAGCGCCGGCCTCTCCCTTCCTCCCTCCCTCCCTCTCCCACTCTCTTGTGCCGTGACGTTTTTTTCAGTCTTCTTTCTTTTGTCTGTGAGTGTGCCGTGACGTTTTTTCATTGTTCTTTCTTTTAGCTGTGACGTGTGCCGTGATGTCAACTGTTGGAACACGTTTTGAATCCTTTTTGGGTCTGTGAGTGAAGTTTTTTCATTCTTTTGTCTTTAGCTGTGACGTGTGCCGTGACGTCAACTGTTGACATCGTTGTGACATGTGCTGTGACGTTTTTTCATTGTTTTCTTTTAGCTGTGACGTGTGCCTTGGGTCTGTGAGTGTGCCGTGACGTTTTTTCATTCTTTTGTCTGTGACGTGTGCCGTGACGTTTTTTCATTGTTCTTTCTTTTAACTGTGACGTGTACCGTGACGTCAACTGTTGACATCGTTAGAAAATAAACATGGCTGCTGAGGAAGGAGCATCAGAGCTCCGAAAGCTTAAGGATGGTATTTTGGTGTTTTTATTTGATCATATAAAACAAAATATAAATAAAGTAGAATAAAAAATAAAATGAAATAAATAAAATGAAATAAATAAATAAATAAAATAAAATAAATAAAATAAAGTAAAATAAATAAATAAAATAAAATAAGATAAAATAAAATAAAATAAAATACAATAAGATAAAATAAAATAAAATAAGATAAAATAAAAAATAGAAATAAAAAACAACATCGGACTGAAAGGTCTGTGGCTTCTATACAGTAACAGCACCACAGACGGGAAAGACAGAGAATCCCATCTCATAGATAAACTTAGAACACGAAAGCCACATGGCCTCAATGACAAAAAGCATACCACCAGAACATCGGCAGCCTCCTACACTGCTCGAGGCGGCAAATTGTGGCCTGGAAAAAACCCAACAACTAACATCTAGAGAATGGAAGCAGAGTCTGCTGGATGGAGCGTACGACTCGAAATGCACAGCAGATCTTCCTTAATGGCAAAAAAGCCACTCAGAAATCACCAGCAAACGTGGCATGAAACCATCCATGAAAACAAATGCTTATGAAAGAGCTCACTGTGCTGTATAAAAGTAATGCTGCTGCTGCTGATAATAATAAATAATGATAATATATCTACAAAAAAAATTATTCCAAATATATTGCATAAATATACATGTCAAGAATGCTTGTTGCACTTTACAAACAGCACAAACATTCCGTTGTTAATGCGATAATGTTAATGCAGCACAACAATCGGATATATACTAATCAGATATTAGTACATCAATGCAGCATGAATATTTCCATGATAACACATTATAATGCAGTACAAAGATGTGGGATGCATGCATGCACAATACATCAATGCAAATAAAATGATTCATAAAAATAACAACACATACATTTTCGATTTATCAACAGCAATCATCACACACATGAAAATACACATACATATATAACCAAGCATTCACACACACATACACACTCAATCTGAACACACACGCACATACACACACACATCCTCGAAGGCCTCGGTAAAAGAAAAGAATATTAAACGACTTGAACAGGGGCTCCTGTGAAGCACGTCCATCCAGTAGGGAATGCCATGCTGTGCTGGTGACACATGGTCGTCTTCAAGCTACTGCAATCAGATTAAAAACAAAAATTCCTACTTGGAATGTAAGAACATTACTGCGAAAAGGAAAATCAGAACATGTCAAGATAGAAAGGCTAGGACTAGGGGAGGTGAGATAGAAGGGGGAGGCATGAAATTATATATTCTGGTGGAGACACAAGATAAAGGCGTAGGCACCATAATAGACAAGTAAAAGTCTATGTAAAGGATACTGGGCTATATCAGACTCACTTTGATGAGTTAGATTGGAAGGCAAGTCTATTTGCTATCAACATCATCCGAGTACATGCAACAACATCCGCAAGTACTGAGGAAGAAATGGACAACTTCTATGTAGAATTAGAGACAGCCAAGGCTCAGTGTAAATCACAGGACATTGCAGTAACAACGGGAGATTTTAATAATAAAGCGGGATAAGAACAGTAGATGACATAGTGGGACCTCCTAGCCTTGGCACACGAAATGAAAGGGGGAAGAAACTTGTTGATTGGGCAAGTGAATGAATTCATAATAGGAAGCACTTGGTCTGAGCAACCTAACAGAATAAAATGGACATGGATGAACACAGTAGACAACACAAGAAATCAAATTGATTGCATCCTAATGAATAAAAGATTTAGAAAATCTGTATTGATAACAAAAACATTACCAGGCGCAGACTGCAAAAGTGACCACAGTCCTGTTAAAGGAACACTTAGGCTGAAACTAAAGAGAAGAAAACAAACCAAAAGTAACATCAAACTAAATCTTGGACTCGTAAAGACAGATGAATCGACTCGTGCAAAATTTAACGTCTATGTTCAGAATAACTTCAGTGCTATGAAGAACGTTGGTGACAATGCGGGACAATGGACAAAGTTGAGAAACTCGATAAATGAAGCTTGTGAAGAAATCCCTTGGGTTGAAAGAAAACAAAGAATTTTACAAACAAAAACAACAACAACAAAACAAAACAAAACAAACAAACAAACAAAAAGAGAAAAAAAAGAAAGAAAAAGGAAGAAATTTTAGTCTGGATGGAAGAATGGAGGAGGACAAAAGGAAAAGAGGAAGAATGAAATAAGATACATAAGGAAATCAGGAATGGGTCCAATGAAGCTAAGGAAGCTTAGCTGGAAACAAAGTGCTAACAAATAGAAGATCGACAAAAAAAACAGATCCTAAGTTTATGAGCAGAAACATGGAAGAAATGGTCCACAGGAAAAAGACGTGCACACCAACTGGTTGCTTGAAATCTAAAGACGGTACGCTTATCATGCTAAAAGACAAGATATTAGATACATGAGTAGAGTACATCAAAGACCTTTTTGACGATGGCAGAAAGGAAGAACACATTTTAGGAAAACCCGTTGAAGGGCCACCAATAATGAAAGATGAAGTTAGAGCAGTGTTGAAAAATATGAAACCGGGTAAAGCCCCAGGACCAGACAATATTACTACAGTAACGATTGAGGCTCTAGATGAATTTGGTATTGAAAAATGAGATGAAATTTATGACACTCGAAAAACACTATATATATATGTCAAAATCAATTTTCATTGCACTTCCAAAGAAAACAGGGGCTATAGAATGCGAACTCCACAGTAAAATCAGCTGGATGAGCTATGTAACAAAGGTTCTAGTAAGAATAATCATGATGAGGACAAGGAACAGAATCAAAAAAGAAATAGCAGATGAACAATGTGGATTTGTAGAAGGGAAAGGAACTATTAATGCAATATACATCCTAAGAACTCTCGTAGAAAGATCGATTGAGTTGAATAAGGATTTACATTTATGTTTTGCTGATTATACCAAGGCTTTTTGATCAGGTAAGCCACGAAGAATTGATCAACGAACCAGAAAGGCTCAATGTTGATGGAAAGGGTCTAAGAATAATAAGGAATATGTATTGGGAACAAAGAGCAGCATTGAGAATAGAAAATGATAAAAGTTCTTTCAAAAACATGAAAGAGGGGATAGGCACAGATGTGTTCCGTCATCAAATTTGTTTTCAAATTACAGCGAAACCATCATGAGAAACCTAGAAGAAAGCCCTGGGATAAAGGTTGGAGGAGAATTGATAAACAATCTTCGTTATGCAGATGACAGTGTTCTAATTGTAGAAAATAAAAAAGACCTACAAAATCTTGTTTCTGCTTTCTATATTATTACATTTTTCGAGGGTTGACAGCCAGAACCCAGTATATCAATTTTTTGTCAGTTTTCAATTTTTTATGCTGAACTGTTGATTTTGATGTGATCTTTCACTTGGTGGACTTTGATTTTTGCCATGATATTGATTTTTGATCGGTTATCGATAAAACCAAAAACCAGTATCTCAAAATTTATATATAGCCTCTCCTTGAAAACCCAGTTAAAATTGTCTCCTGTACACTATCAGAAAATCGAGATACTTGGTTCTGGTTGTC
>CM060314.1:77992328-78004828 GCA_030674185.1 Monoplex corrugatus | reverse complement strand
ATAAGTAAATAATCTTATAACAAGCTTGAGAGTGACATCATTGTTATACTTTGGTTACTTAATACGTTCATAACAACCGAAGGAATCACGTGCATTAGTAATACAGGATCCGCGAATAAGATTTTTTTGATTCAGTGTAAGTCTATAGAAAAACGAATAGTTCCACCTATAAATATTCAGGGCTCCAAATTTTCCGATTTTTTTTTAATTCAGAAAAATCTACAGGCTGCTTCCGAGAACAAAAAGCGCTTTCCGAGAAAACGAAAAAAAGATGGACTGTTAATTTTCTTTTCTTCTGCGAAACAGTCGGCTGTTTGTCAGTCGTAGAAGATCTCTCGTAGAAGACGACGAAACTTCGGGAAAGGGTCCATATCGTTTTCCGCTTAAGTCACTTCCGGTATCTTTTGTTTGTCAGGCGTGGCTTATTTTCAGAACCGATTGCAAACACTTGTGAAGAGTGTGACCATGTCTCGAGCCGATAGTCTGGAGAGAGGTTCTGCCACAGGAAAAATGTTGACAAAGACTGCAAAAATAAGCGGTTTTGGAAACGGATTTCAAGAAAAATTGATGTCATGGAAATAAGCACATGGCTTTCAAAAATAGTAGTAGCTGGCATAGCCTGTTGTGTCTTGCGCCGCTGTGAAGTCAAAGAACTATAGTCGAGCAGGTATCCACAAACTTTCATCAGACCATTTCAAGTCAAAGAAGCACCAGATGAAGCAAAATACTGCAAAGAACTTGAAGCTGTTCAGTCTAGATTGTTGTTTAATGGTTGTTTGAGCATGCATTAGAAAATTACTCACCAAATTATTTTTCTTGAAACCTAACACCAGTGTGTATAAATTATTTGCTTCAGTACAAAGGATCATAAACAAGCTCAAAGTTGTGTCAGATAACGTCAGATTGCATTATTTTGCACCTATATTAAAAAAAAAAAAAAAAAAAAAATTCCGGGAAAGCATGCCCCTGGATCCCCCTAGATTTTCAGAGATTTTTTTCCATTTGCCATTGGAAGACCTGAATGCTAGAAATGAAATCATAGGGTTGAGCCAGTCTAAAATCTCCCATAAAAAAAAGAAAACTTGTCTTTTCTAATCATTTCTCCAGGCGCTTACGCTTGCGTGCACGTGCGCACGTGTGTATGTATGTATGTGTGTGTGTGTGTGTGTGTGTGTGTGTGTGTGTGTGTGTTGTGTGTGTGTGTGTGTGAGAGAGAGAGAGAGAGAGAGAGAGAAAGAGAGAGAGAGAGAGAGAGAGAGAGAACATGTGAATTTGTGAAAATTTACATGTATAGTGTTGTACATATGCGGTGCATGTATGTGGCAGGAGCACTGATAGTATGACGTGGTCTATATCATATCTCTTCATAAGGGCGCTAATATTTACACAGAGATCAGTCAGAGAATATTTTGTTCGTGTGATTATGTTTACGTGTGTTTTCTGTTTCCTATTACTGAAAATGAATAAAATATTTTCAGATGGCAGACTAGCTATACTTTGTTTAGAAGATAGAATGCTGAGGATCTGGGATAAGCTTAGGTCACCTTGCTACAGCTTTCTTTCAGTGCTTAGGTCCTTCAATGGGAAGATCCTTATGTTACCAAAACAGGTGACATGTTTCGTTCTGTGCAGACCCCGTCGAATCTTCTAACTGGGGTAGCGAGAGGAGAGGGATATCCACATGTATGTACATCGAGCCACTTAAACCTAAGGTTTCAATGGAAACGAAATGTAAATATTCCGAGAAGTCCTTCATGAAAAAGTGCTAAGTTTAGGCACTTTTTTGGCACCTGTGACACTGACCTTGGTATCCTGACTTCGAAAGATTTCATTCGCAACTCGTCAACAGTTCACACCTTAACGCCAGATTTCATTAAACATCTGAAAAAATCCTGTTCCAAAAATATTTTCGAACAGACACTCTGACAGACAGATGGACAGATATACTTACCGACAGACAGACAGACAGAGACACACAGTGACACACTTCCCTCTCAGGCCGATATGAAATATGTCCCGAAAAAGAGGAAGCCCCTCAAAGCAGCCTCCAAGGAGATGGATTGACATGCTTTGCGCAATATTGTAATTATGGCATTTCGAAAATCAGACACCCATGCATCATTTTAAGATACGGACTTTTTCTTTTGATTTTTGTTTTGGACTGAACTCAAAGACAACGAGATTAATTAGATGTGTACGTGTACGCTTCTTGGGTGTACAGCTACCACACGTAATGAATGGTTTTGTCTAGTGTATTGTTTAGGCGGGGCGGCTAAATGTCATTGGAAATGAAATCTGATCATACTAATCTCGTGATCTCTCTCTGTTTTTCGATTTGTCTGCCTCTCCTGTTCACTTTTGTGCAAATTTCTTTGTAACCCTCAGTATACAAAATGTCCCTGGTACATGCAGTGTCTTTATACGCTGCAATCAATCATGGGAAACAGGAATCCGCTCCGTGTTTCAAATGTTTTATCTTAGCATCTTATGCAATAGCAAGATCAAATATCTGTCTTGTTATTGTCATACATCTTTATACGCTTTTCTGGTTGTATGGTTGTCTGTCTGATAGTATGTCTATGTGAGTTTCATCTTATGAACTTTACATTCAAATTTGTCGTTTACTGCTATGAACGCCAATGAAATAATTGTCATTCACGCCTAGGTGTGAGTTGATTAGAATCACCGCTATCCCTGAATTTCCTTATTCAGATAGTCTCACAAAACGTATCACTCCCACCTAAAATTAAAGTACAAAGTATGAAATTTATCTGGGGAACAGTCTAAACAAGCACACACACACACACACACACACACACACACACACACACACACACACACACACACACACACACCACACACACACACACACACACACACACACACACACACAAACCCACACAAACACACACATACAGACACACACATACACACACACACACACACACACACACACACACACACACACACACACACACACACACACACACACACACACACACATACATATTCTCACGAGACGCACACACACGTACCAATTTGATTTTCACATCCTTCACACGCAAAATACCCTATCCAAATAAGGCTAGCGCCCCGCACTACTAACATAAACAAACAAAAAACCACCACCACCATCAACAAAAACCATAAACAAAATAAAATGTACTTGTTCTCAACTTTTGGTGACAAATACAACTCGACTAAACTTATGGACATACCAATACATGCGTGAATCCCGTAGAGGGTAAAAGAAATGGTGAATGCCCCCCCTCCCCTCCACTTGTATTGAGACGCCCTGGCATCACTACCAGCCACGTGCTTACCTACAGCATTAAATTTTCGCATGATAATAGAGCCATTCAGGTCCGCCGTGTAGAAAACTGGTGGAACCGATGGCAATCTGACGTCTCTGGCTGGAAATTTAGGTAAGTGAACTTGGGATTAGTAGTGTATTGTTGAGTCACATAAGCTGCGAGGGATTAACTCGACAGAGGTGACGCAGAAGTTAGGACAGTTTCAGTTTCAGTTTCAGTTTCTCAAGATGCCGTCTCCGAGCTCGGAACGAATTCCATATGCACTAACGTCACAGGTGCCACGTGTATGGTGACCGTGGCACATGCCTTAAGCCTGCACATAAACCCATGAGCTGGCCAGGTCCTGAGGCCCTACCTAGACAATGTTTTACGTAGTCTATATTTTATACTGGTATTTTATCAGCCTACCACTCGAATAATCTTGGTTACATGTAAATGACATGTGTATCTGTGTATCTTATCTTCAAAAAGGAACATACATATAAAGTAAATGAATAAATAATTTTAAAGGTCTGAATCACAACACAACTTGCTATTCTGTATAAACTCGTCTCACATGACATACCCCACCCCCCACTAGTCAAAGCCCAAATCCTCAGCCGTCTATCAGCTAGGTGAAGACAATATTTTCTTAATCATAGATAAGTAAGTAAGTAAGTAAGTAAGTTAGTAAGTAAGTAAGTAAGTAAGTAAGCAAGCAAGCAAGTAAGCAAGCAAGTAAACAAGCAAGCAAATAGGAGAGTGAGTGAGTGAATAAGTAAGTGAATAAGAAGTAAGTAGGTGAATAAATGATAACAAAATAAAGGAGTGTGTAGATAAATAAACAGGTAAGAGATGAAAATGACAAATGACAGTAAGTACATGCATATATCCATATGCATGCACACAGATATATACACATGAATATACATACACACCCATATCGATACAGCATGATGGCCGACAACAACAGCCACAACAACAACAACAACAACACCACCAGCAAAGAGAAGACACCCATATATATATATATCATGACAAACTTACAGACATATACTCACATTTTGTTTACGAAGATATGATTTGAAGCGTCTAAGGACCTCAGACTTTCCCAGATGGAAACTTTTGTTGTAGTGGCATTGCCTGCGAGTTTATCAGCTCGTTCCCTTAACACCAGCGTCTCCAGGGCAGTAGAACCACGTGAGCCTGTTTAGGTTGATACTGTTTATTGCTTTCTGCCCTTCTGGGGTCCCTATTCCATTTTGCACTTTTTGAAGTAGATTCATTGTGTCAGTCCGGATGAAGGCTTGGCTTTCTTTCATGTCGTCATCCATTGAGGTTAGCCACTGTAGTACATATGTGATTGCCTCAATTTCCATCGTAAGACTGGAGGTTGTGATATCATATGTAGCGTTTTCTTCATGTTTGGTGTTTCCATTCTGTTTGACAGTGAAGCCCCATCCTATTTGTTATTGGTGACTGAACCATCCGTCTATATAATCATATCTTTGGGACTGCAGCTTAGTTGCTCCATGAGTGAACTGGATTTCTGCATTTGTTTTCCCTTCTGGCCATTCGTGACAGTGTCTTCCTAGATTTTTGAGTATGATAGTTTTGTACAGATTGTTGAAACGATTTGGATGTTTTTCCCATTCCTTTGTCCCTTTGAGTTCTGTCAATTGACACACACGCTGAATGGAGTCTTCTGCCTGTCCCATCCATGATTAAGACAGAAAGTAATAAACATCACAATCAAATCACACAATTAAAATCAAATTTGCTGTGTAGAAAAACCCAGTGTGGTCCTGCCATATCCAAGCGCGATTGTCTCTCAATGGACATATAATCCCTTGAATCTTGAATGTTTTCTCTATTAGTTTAATTCTTGTTTCTTTATATACATACCAGCCAGCATTGGACATCATGGTGTTGGGATGCAAAATGAGAACAGTCAAAGACTTCTGGAGTTTTGCTCTTACCACAAGCTGGCCATCACCAACACCTTCTTCAACAATAAGAAGCATAAGGTGTCATGGCGACACACCAGATCCCATCAGCTCGACCTCGTCATAACAAGGAGGTCGGACCTTAACAAAGTCCTCAACACGAGGAGTTTCCACAGCGCTGATTGCGACACTGACCACACCCTGGTACGCAGCAAGATCAAGCTTCTACCTAGAAGACTGCACCACTCAAAGAAGAGAGGTCACCCAAGGATTGATGCCTGTCGCACGTCCGATCCGACCAAGGCCGGGGAGTTTGTAGAATCCCTGAATGAAGCGCTCAAGAGTGGCTCAGAGATCCAAAACACTGAGTGAAAGTGGAATCACGTGAAGGACACAATCTATCAGTCCACCCTGAGTACATTTGGGAAAAAAGAACAAAAGAATCCCGACTGGTTTGAGGCGAACTGGCAGGAAATGGAACAAGTGGTGGAAGCGAAACGCAAGGCTTGAATTGCGTATAAAAACAACAATAGCCAAACTACTCGTGATGCTTACAGAGCTGCCCGCAGCAAGGCCCAACAAACTGCTCGGCGATGCGCCAACGACTACTGGCTACAGTTAAGCTCAAATATTCAGCAGTGAGCAGATTCAGGCAACGCTGGCAGCATGTACGTTGACATCAAACAAGCGACTGGCCCAGCAGCCTCCAAGTCAGCAAAGCAGATGGAGAGATGGGTAGAGCACTACTTAGAGCTGTACTCCACGCAGAACTCTGTCACCGATGCAGCCCTGAATGCAATTGAGGACTTGCCTGTCATGGAGAAGTTAAATGCTGAGCCAAGCCTTGAGGAACTAAGCAAGGCGATTGACGGTTTGGCGACGGGAAAAGCCCCTGGTGAAGACGGAATACCTCCAGAGGTCATCAAGTGCGGGAAG
Source organism: Monoplex corrugatus (assembly GCA_030674185.1). Classification (NCBI taxonomy): domain Eukaryota; kingdom Metazoa; phylum Mollusca; class Gastropoda; order Littorinimorpha; family Ranellidae; genus Monoplex; species Monoplex corrugatus. Next base: position 77,998,653 of record CM060314.1, on the reverse strand, counting down.
CCTGCTCTTCTCAACGACCTGCACGAACTTTTGTGCATGTGCTGGAAGGAAGGCTTCATTCCAAGAGACGTGAGAGACGCGAGGATAGTAACTCTGTATAAGAACAAGGTCGACGGCAGTGATTGTAATAATTATCGCGGATTCTCACTCCTCAGCATTGTTGGGAAAGCATTCGCTAGAGTCGTCTTAACCCGTCTTCAGAGGCTGGCAGCTCGCATCTACCCTGAGTCCCAGTGCGGCTTTAGGGCCGGAAGATCAACCATGGACATGATCTTCTCTGTCCGGCAACTACACCGCCCCTTCACCTCGCCTTCATTGACCTCACGAAAGCGTTCGACCTGGTCAGTCGGAGTGGTCTTTTCAAGCTTTTGAAGAAAATCCGCTGCCCCCAAGACTATCAGCTGTCAACGAGTTTTTCCACGAGGACATGGATAGCACTGTATGCTACAATGGTGCCACATCAGAGCCTTTTAGGATCAGCAGCGGAGTGAAACAGGGGTGTATTTTTGCCCCAACTCTGTTTGGGATCTTCTTCTCGATGCTGCTGACCTGTGCCTTCTGCCAATCTAAAGAAAGTATATATCTTGAGCACACTTCTCTACTCAAGTGAAGCCTGGACTACATACGCCAGCCAAGAAAAGAGGCTCAACATTTTCCATCTCCGCTGCTTGCGACGCATCCTCGGCATCCGATGGCAAGACAAGGTGACCAACACAGAGGTCCTCCGTCGTGCGGGCCTACAGACCATTTGTGCCGTCCTAAGCCAACGCCGATTACGCTGGCTTGGCCATGTGCGTCGAATGGAGGATGGACGCATCCCAAAAGACGTTCTCTACGGCGAACTGGCAAACCGGAAGCGAACTCCAGACCGCCCACAGCTACGCTTTGTAGACGCATGCAAAAGGGACCTTGGAAGCTCAGGGATTGACCCAGGCTCTTGGGAGACTCTGGCGGAAGACAGGGCGGCATGGAGGACAGCCGTTCAGCAAGGCGTTGAGAATGCGGAGAGGAGGAGAGCAGAAGGCGCAGAAGAGAAAAGGGCTTTTCGCAGGCGACGTTCCAGAAACCAAACAACAGCGACTCAGTTTGTGTGTGGCAGATGTGACAGAGATTGCCACTCAAGAATCGGCCTGCACAGCCACAGCAGAAAGTGCACGTCATGACCACAATGCCTCCTGGTGCAGACTATCACCTCCTGAGATGTAAAGAGGCCGACGATATATGTAGGTGTATTTTTGAATGTACGTACGTACGTATGTATGTATGTACATGTATGTATGTATGTATGTATGTATGTATGTATATATGTATGTATGTATGTATGTATGTATGTATGTATGTATGTATGTATGTAAGTATGTATGTATGGATGCATAGATGGATGTAAGTAGGGATGTATCTGTCTAATTATCTATCTGTCTATCTCCCTATCTATCCATCCATCCATCCATCTATTCATCTATCTATCAATTAATCTATCTATCTATCTATCTATCTATCAATCTATCTATCTATCTATCTATCTATCTATCTATCTATCTATCTGTCTGTCTGTCTATCTATCTATCTATCTTCTATCTATCTATCTATCTATCTATCTATCTATCTATCTATCTATCTATCTATCTATCTATCTATCTATCTATCTATCTATATCATCTATCTAATAAACATATATATATATATGTGTATATATATATATATCTATATATATGTATATATATACATGTACGTATATTTGTATGTGGGTCATTCTCCTGAAGACTGGTCAGTTGGTACCACTGCTTTTAAGAAGCCAAAATAAAATGTTTTTTTGAAAAACAATCTTATTGTTATATTTCGTTTGTAGAATGTTCCAGTAATTGAAGAAAATAAAAAGTGTGTGTATTTCGTATTTTTTACTCTACAGCACTTTTTGTTGGAAAAATGAACGATTTCTGTAGCTAGATTTGTGACATGAGTTCAGACTGATAGATCGATCACAATTATTTCCTACATACATGGCCTAACTCAATACAACCTGTTTTAACAGTGAAGAAAAATGTAAATGTGTCTGTGACATCAATTTTTACACATTGTATCCATGGATGATCGATATATGCTCGGAGATCGATCAGTGTCCCGAACATTTCATACGGTGTCTTCACTGTAGCGATATCTATGGATCTATCGATCCTATCTATCTATTTGTCTGTCTGTCTACTTATCGATCTATCTATCTGTCTAGATATGTATGTATTGGCATCCGTCTGTCTCGGGAGGCAATGGAGATTGCGCCTTGGAAGTCATTCTGCGGTGGAACTGCAGCGCCGGCTGTGGCTGTAGAGCCCGATCCTCGAACGGCAGGTCCTGTTGCAGTTGCTGCACGTGAAGATGGTGTCGTCCGAAGGCGCTGACCCTGCTCTCTGGCGTCTGCGTGCTCTTCTTACCTCTCACTGCTCCTCTCTCCTCTGCTCGGATGTCTTGATGGCCCATTTGATGGCAAGTTTCCAGCTGCTGCGGTCTGCTGCTACCACTTCGAAGCCTGCTGGTGCAATGCCACCCGCCTTAGGTCCCGCTTGCACACATCTTTGTAGCGGAGTATGGGTCTTCCCGTGGATCTGGAGCCAGTGGCAAGCTCGCCGTACAAAATGTCTTTTGGTATTCTGCCATCTTGCATGCGGGTAACATGGCCAAACCAGCGCAAGCGTCTCTTTGTAAGCAGGGTAAACATGCTGAGAGTTCCTGCACGTGCTAGGACGTCCTTGTTGGGGACGTGGTGCTGCCATGAAATGCCAAGAATCCTTCTGAGGCAGCGTAGGTGAAAGGTGTTGAGCCTGCGTTCTTGACGGGAGTATAGTGTCCAGGTCTTGCACCCATACAACAGTGTGCTCAGCACGCAAGCTTGGTACACTTTAGTCTTTGTCTTGATGGTCAGCATGGAGTTTTCCCACACTCTCTTTGACAGGTGGGCCATTGCTGCAGATGCCTTGCCGATCCTTGAGTTCAGCTCGGTGTCCAGGTTGAGACTGCTGGAGATGGTGGAACCAAGTTATGTGAAGTCTTCCACCACGTCGAGAGTGCAGTCACCGATGGAAATGCGAGGAGCCGAGCTGACATCTTGACCCAGGACGTTGGTCTTCTTTAGGCTGATCGTGAGGCCAAATTCTTTGCAGGCATGTGCGAAACGGCTAATGAGCTCTTGGAGGGCAGCCTCGGTGTGTGCCGTCAAGGCGGCATCGTCAGCAAACAGCACTCTCGAATGAGGACTTTTCGCACTTTCGTCTTTGCATGGAGGCGTGCGAGGTTGAACAGGCTGCCGTTGCTCCCGGTGTGAAGGTAGACGCCTTCTTCGGATTGACTGAAGGCATAGCGCAGCAGCAGGGAGAACAGGATGCCGAAAAGTGTCGGGGCAAGGACACACCCCTGTTTGACTCCGCTTTTGATGGGGAAGGGGTCCGAGGAGGAGCCAACGTACTGGACGGTGCCTTTCATGTCCTCATGAAAGGATATGATCATCCTCAGGAGCTTGGGGGGACATCCAATTCTCTGCAGCAGTGTAAACAGGCCTGTCCTACTGACCAAATCGAACGCCTTGGTCAGGTCTATGAAGGCGATGTACAGAGGGCGTCTCTGCTCGCGGCACTTCTCTTGCAGCTGCCTCAGAGAGAATATCATGTCGATCGTTGATCTCTCAGCTCTAAACCCGCACTGCGCCTCTGGGTATACGCGTTCTGCAAGCGACTGCAGTCTGTTCAGTACGACGCGGGCGAAGGTCTTCCCGACAATGCTTAGAAGAGATAAATATTATATTCCGCGATAGTTGTTACAATCGCTGCGATCGCCTTTGTTCTTCGTTCGTTCGTTATTTCTTTTAACGAACGCCTTTGTTCTTGTAGAGCGTGATGATGTTGGCATCTCGCATGTCCTGAGGCACAGTTCCTTCCTCCCAGCACTGTAGCAAGAGTTTGTGGAGGTTGATCGACGAGGCTGGTATATTTGCCTGCTATGATGACCTGGGGGGGGGGGGGGGAGATGCCATCGTTTCCTGGGGCTTTGCCGCTGGCTAGAGAGTCGATGGCCATGCTGAGCTCCTTGGTGGTGGGTGGGTCGTCGAGCTCTTCCATGACTGGCAGGAGGCTCGTGTTTTCCACCGCTGAGTCTGTAACAATGGTCTCCCTCGAGTATAGCTCTTGGTAGTGTTCTGCCAATCTCTCCATTTCTTTGCACGATCGGTGATGATTTCGCTAGTGGCGGATTTCAGCAGGACGATCTTGATGGCGCATGGGCCAAAGGCCTTTTTATACCCTCGTACATGCCTCGAATGTTGCCGCAGTCGGCGGACAGTTGGATGCTTTGACATAGGTTCTGCCAGTAGTTGTTGGCGCACTGTCTAGCGATCCGTTGGGCGTCGCTTCTAGCCCTCCTAAGGGCGGCAAGTGTCTTTTCACAGGGGTCTTGTTTGTAGTTGAGTAAGGCAGTTCTCTTGAATGAGATGGCTGGCGCAAGGTCCACAATTCCGGCTTCAAACCAGTCGGAATTTCTCTGCTCTTTCTTTCCAAAAGCGCCAACAGCAGACTTGTATGTGGCATCACGGATGTGTTTCCATCTCTCTTCTGCACTGCTGGTTGGGCAGTTGCTAAGGGCCTCTTGGATAGCGTCTGCAAAGCGTTCGCGTAGTTCAGGGACTGATGACATGGCTGTATTGATGCGAAGGCGTCCTTTCTGCTTTGATCGATGGATTCGCTTGGGTTGAAGACGCACCTTGCTGGCGGCCAGAGAGTGGTCAGTGTCGCAGTCAGCGCTATGATAGCTGCGAGTAGTGAGAACACAATTCAGCGAGGGTCTTCGAGTGATGACGAGATCCAACTGGTGCCAGTGACGAGATCTGGGATGCCGCCAGGACACTCTGTGGCTGAGTTTTGTGGGGAAGAAAGTGTTCGTGATGAAGAGGTCATGAAAGGAGCATAGCTCAAGGAGTCGTTGCCCGTTCTCGTTAAGTTTGCCGACGCCAAAGTGGCCGAGGCATCGGGGCCAGGAGATATGGTCTGAACCAGTCCGAGCATTAAAATCACCGAGTAGGTACAAGTGTTCTGAGGTGGGTAGCTTCTTTATGGTGGTCTCAAGCTCCTCGTAGAACTCGTCCTTCGCCCCTGCTGAAGAGCAAAGTGTGGGGGCGTAGACGCTTATGATGTTCACAGGGCCTGAGATGATTGAGAGGCGAAGAGAGAGGATGCGAGCTGTGCCTTCTGAGGGCGGTTCGATTGAAGACAGTAGAGAGTTTCTCACTGCAAAACCTACGCCGTGCACTCGGTTCTCCTCCGGGGCCTTCCCCTGCCAGAAGAATGTATAGTCCTTTTCTTTTAGGCTGCCGTTCGATGGAAGTCTGGTTTCCTGCAGTGCAGCGATATCAATATTGAGCCTCTTGAGCTCGCAACTGATGACTGCTGTCTTTCTTGCATCGTCGACCTGTTGGAGATCGTCAGAGAGGCCAGGACACATGGTCCTGACGTTCCAGGTTGCCAGTCTCAGCACTGGCGGCTTTGTTTTATTTCTTTTTTCTTTGCCTGGTGCAGGGTTTACAGTCTGCTTTTCGGTATTATCCTGAGTTCCAAGCACCCATTGAAGCAGGCAGACTGTGACGGGTCAGCACCTTACTGGCTGGGGGCTGCCCAGCTTGAGGCGGGCGATAGCTGACCAGTGGGACGCGATGATCCCTCCCACCGTCGGAGGCAACCCGTAGCGTCCGAGCTCACGCCAATATGCTCTAGACTTATAACTCGTAACTGCTGACTCCCGTGTTGTTGTTTCTGCCGCTGAGACAGCGGCACTGGAGTGACCTCTCCAGGGCGCAAGCCTGGGCAAGATATATGGAGGTCCTGGGTTACCCAGTCGTCAAGACCCTCCTGTCGGCCTCGCCGGTGTACTCCAAAGAAATGCAACACACTACGTTTGGCACCAGGTTGGCTGCAGGAGCTGCCAGAGTCAGTGAGCACAGCGCACTGGTCCGCCTTCGGGGCTCCACTCCTGATTTTAAAGGTTTACTCTACTAACTGTCAAGATAGTTAGCTAGAAATTTAACTAGTTACCTAGCTAGTTATCTGTCTGTCTATATACATAAATGGATATATATATATATATATATATCGTCGTCGTCGTCGGCCTCTTTACATCTCAGGAGACGATAGTCTGCACCAGGAGGCGTTGTGGTCATGACGCGCACTTTCTGCTGTGGCTGTGCAGGCCGATTCTTGAGTGGCAATCTCTGTCACATCTGCCACATACAAATTGAGTCGCTATTATCTGGTTTCTGGAACGTTGCTTGCGAAGAGCCCTTTTCTCATCT
>CM060314.1:77984828-77987328 GCA_030674185.1 Monoplex corrugatus | reverse complement strand
CTATCTATCTATCTATTTATGTATATATGTATCTTTGTATCCATCTATCAATCTACCTATCTGTCTATGTACCTATGTATCTATCTATCTTTCTATCTATCTATGTATCTATGTATCTATCTGTCTATTTATGTATATATGTATCTATGTATCTGTGTATCTTTGTATCTATATATGTATGTATGTATGTATGTATGTATGTATCTATCTTTCTATCTATCTATCTATTTATGTATACATATATCTATGTATCTGTGTGTCTTTGTATCTATCTATCCATCTATCCCTCCATCTATTTATCTATATATCTATCTATCTATCTATTTGTCGATCGATCTTATCTATCTATTTATCTGTCTATGTACCTATCTATAAATGTATCATCTATCTATCTATCTATCTATCTATCTATCTATCTATCTATCTATCTATCTATCTATCTATCTATCTATCTATCTATTTATCTATCTATCTATCTTTCTAGGTGTCCAAGGTTGTCATAGCCGAGGGGTGGCAATGGGACAAGTCCATTGTCAAAATGCCCTTCACGTCGTGCGTTTCCAACAGCCTCTGACAACTAAGTCCAGCTCCTAGCCTGCTCGTGTGGCTTAGATATAAGCCCGGCGGAACTGCTACTACTGATAGGAGAAGGGGTGAAGGCGGGTTACTGGCGCCTGAAAACCAGTGCTTTGGGTAGATGGGGCTCATCAGTCTGGGAAGACAGCTCATCTAAGAGAAGGAAAACTCTGATTTCAAACCTCCGCTGCCTTGCGGCCATACCCATTCAAAGGAAAGGCTTCGGAGGTCAAACCCTGAGGAAAAATCCGGAGTCGGAGTCCCCAAGGCAATCCGAGGCTGTATACAGCTACGTTCTGGCAACTCCTGCGACGGCACTGGAACCATGTGTATCGGCGCTTGCCTTTCCAATGGACCATTCCAGCGACGTGGAGAGGGGGGGGTCTGCTGCATGGGTAACAGCTTGCCCTCCACACTTACTTACCCAGGCCTTGCGCTCTGGAGAGGTCACTCCAGCTTCGCTTTGCAGCGTCGACAAAACAAGGGAAGTAGCAGTCTACCGGTTATAAGTCTGCATACTCAATTGGGAGTAGAGTCAGACGCCAGGGGCTGCTTCCGACGGTGGGAGAGGTCATCGCATCTCACTGGGCAGCTACCGCCCGCCTTAAGCTGGGCAGCCCCCAGCCAGTAAGGTGCTGCCCCGCCACAGTCCGTTAACCTCACTGGGTGCGTGGGTTTTAGGGTGAAAACCGACAAGCGGATCGACAACTGTGCACCAGGCAACAGAAAAATGAAAACTCCCGCCCTGAAATTGGGCACGTGGAACGTGAGCACAATGACACCAGGCTTTTCTGACGATCTGCAGGAAGTAAATGATGCTCGCAAGACAGCCGTCATCGACAGAGAACTGAGCAGACTGCAGATGGACATCGTCGCCCTTCAAGAAACCAGGCTCCCAGAAACAGGATCTGTTAGGGAGAGAGACTTCACCCTGTTCTGGCAGGGCAAACCATCAGACGAGGTCAGAGAACACGGCGTGGGATTCGCGGATAGAAACAGATTATTGGGGTCCATAACCCCACCAGCAGAAGGAACAGAGCGAGTCCTGTCTCTCCGACTCCAAACATCCTCAGGACCAGTCAGTCTAATCAGTGGCTACGCACCAACTTTGGCATCCACAGCAGAAGCAAAAGACAAGTTTTATGACGACCTCAGTGCTGCTATAAGGAGAATTCCTGACAGAGAACTACTGTTCATCGCCGGCGATTTCAACGCCAGAGTAGGTGTCGATCACAACTCCTGGCCCACCTGCTTGGGTCAGTTCGGCACTGGGAAAATGAACGAGAATGGTCAGCGCCTGCTAGAGCTCTGTTGTCACATGGGTTGTGCGTCAGTAACACCTTCTTCAACACGAAGCCTCAGCATCGAGTCTCCTGGAGACACCCGCGATCCAAACACTGGCACCAGCTCGACCTGATCCTCACCAGACGTGTCAATCTTTCCAGCATCAAGATCACTCGCAGCTACCAGAGCGCCGATTGCGACACTGACCACTCTTTGGTGTGCAGCAATGTGAAGCTCCGCGCGAAGAGACTGCACCGTACGAGAAAGGAGGGCCGACCTCGCATCGACACCAGCAAAACACGCGATCAAAGAAAAGTGGAGGAGTTTGAGCGTGTGTTGGAGGATTCTCTCCCTGGCCCACCCACTGCAAATGCCCAAGACCGATGGGAACACTTCAGAGATGCTGTCTACAATGCCGCCATGTCTACATTTGACAAAAAGACCAGCAAATCAGCTGATTGGTTCGAAGCCCACTCAGAAGAAATGACACCAGTCATCGAGGCCAAGAGAAACGCCTTGACAGCATACAAAACCAATCCCAGTGAGCAGAACCTCCAGGTTCTCCGTGCTGCTCGCAGCAAAGTCCAGCAGTGTGCCAGACAATGCGCCAACGACTATTGGCTTAAGCTCTGCTCCCAGA
>CM060314.1:77854828-77967328 GCA_030674185.1 Monoplex corrugatus | reverse complement strand
GACTTTGCCTTGAGAAACCTGACCATCTAAGATACACGAGTTCGATTCCAGGCGGAGGACAAAACTCAAGCGGCCTGTGGGCACTAATCACAACAGAAGTAATGATTGAGACTCTCAGATGCTTTTGTGTCGGACGTCTTGTAATCATAAGAGTTAGGCTGTCAAGTGAACAAGGGAAGTCACTCTTCCATAATGACAACAAGTAGTAACAGTTGCTTCCGTTCGCGCACATCTTTCCCCTTTCTTTAAAAGGTTAAAATTTTTACACACAATAACATTTTTACTACTGCTACATTTTTCAATCTCATATCTTCAGACTTACTATAATTGTTTATCAGTCACTTGCTCAAAGTCTTCCGTTCAAATTTTTGCAGTGTTCACTTGCCCTCTGGAATGGTTGCTCCAGCTCATCCGGTAGAAGAACATCCTCATGATCAGACTCAGTCTGGGACTGTACGATATTCTGAATGTGTTTTCTATCGCGTCGCACTTCACCCTGTGCAGTGTTTATTAGATATGACCGTCCACTATCATCGGCTGGACCAATGATCCGTCCCTTGGTGTTCCATTTCTTTCCACCATCAGTCTTGATCGGGGCAGTTGTTCCTGGTTGTAATTTCAGCAATGGTCGTGCACCATGACGTTGACCAAACATTTTCTTGTACTGTTGTTTCACAATTGCGTCATAATCACGAACTTGTCTGTCATTCACCACATAACAGGCTTCAAATTCTGCGGCATCACTGGAATCTTGGTGCGTAGCTGTCGTCCCATTATGGCAACTGATGGACTGATTCCAGTAGCAGAATGAGGTGTGGCCCTGTAATTCAGCATTGCAATGTCCGGGTCAGTTTGCTGCATCATCTTCTTTACTCTTTGCACAGCGCGCTCAGCTTATCCATTGGCTTCGGGAAAGTAAGGACTACTGGTGGATGTCTAAACCCATAGTATTTTGGCAAACTCAGCAAATTCATGTAATGCAAACTGTGGACCATTGTCAGACACAAGTTCTTCAGGAATCCCATGGTCAGCAAACACTTGCTTGAATTTCAGGATAAGGTTCGCACTATTTGTTGAAGATGAATGCTTCACTCCAATCCATCGGGAGGAATAATCAACAATGACCAAAACGTCTTTGCCCTTGAACCCAAAAATATCCGTTGCTACTTTCTCCCATGGTCTCAGTGGAAGTGCTGTAGGTTTCAGTGGTTCATAACGTTGTGCTGGTCGATTCTGTTAGCATGCTTGACAAGTCTCAACAATGCGGCTCAGGTCACGACTGAGACCTGGCCACCATACAGTCTGCTCGGCGTTGTCTCTGCATTTCGTCAGTCCTTGGTGACTCTCGTGCAGGTTTTCAAGGATTTCTTTACTTTGACTCTGTGGTACACTTATTTTGTCTTAGTAAACAAGCTATCCATCAGACACTGATAGATCAGACTGTGCTGCCTTATAGCCACTGAGAGTTGCTGGTATGTGATTTGGCCATCCTTCTTTGGTGTAGGTTATGACTAGTTGTAGATCTTTGTCTTCATTTGTTGCCTCACGTAGTGCCTGTAGTCTCCTGTCGCTGACAGGTCTTGAAGACTCCAGCAGGTTGACAACAGCTTCTATTTCTTCCGCATTTGCATCATCATTTTTCATTATGCTGTAGAGAGCTCCGTGACAGTGTATCAGCTATAATGAGTTTTTTGCCTGGTACGTGACGCACATCAACATTGAATCGCATCATACGTGTCAGCATTCGTTGGCATTATGGTTGACACGGATCAAGATCTATGGTCTGTAAGAGAGGAACGAGTGGCTTATGGTCAGCCAGTAATTCAAAAGATTCTAGTCCCACAAGATATTTCTTGAACCTTCACAAGCCCAACCACTTGCCAAACACTCTTTTTCAATCTGTCCATATCGCTGCTCAGCTGCTGTCAAAGTGCGTGATGCAAAGGTGATTGGATGATGTTGACCTTTTTCATCTGTCTGAAGAAGTACTGCCCATATCCCATAGCTGCTGGCGTCAGCACTGACAGTAGTCAGTCGATCAGCTCTGTAGAATGAAAGAAAAGGAGTTTACTGAGCTTTTCTTTCACTGTCTTGAAGGCTTCTTCTTGATGCGGTCCCCAGTGCCAGTGTACATTCTTCTGTAGTAAATCTGTCATTGGCTTGAGTATGGTAGACAATCCTTGTGTGAAGCGCCCAAGGTAATTTATCATATCCAGTACTCGTCGTAGTTCACCAACATTCTGAGGAGCATTCAGCTTGGTCACTGCTTCAATTTTCTGAAGATCGGGTTGAATGCCATTCTCACTGATGACGTGTCCAAAGAATGTGACCTTTTGCTGTCTGATGTGGCACTTGTCTCGATTTAGTTTCAGTCCTGAACTCTTTATGGCATTCATGACACAGAAAGTCGCTGATCGTGTTCTTCTATGGTAGCCCCATGTACAAGGATGTCATCAATAATAATCTCGCATCCTTCCAGGTGCCCAGCGTTCTACCATTTTTCTTTGAAACTTATCAGTTCTACCGTTTATGCCCATGGTTAGTCTACACATGCAATACTGCCCGAAAGGTGTAATAAAGAAGGTGAGCAGTTTGTTCTCTTTGTTCAGGGGTACTTGATAATAACCTCCAGAGACATCTAATGTCGTGAATATTTTGGAACCTGCTAACTTAGGTGCAATGTCATCTAGGTTGGGTACCATTAGATGTGGCCTTTTCACACTCTTGTTGAGTTTCTTGAAATCGATGCATATTCTGACTTTGCCATTCTTCTTTTTGACTGGTACTACAGGAGCGCACCGATCAGTTGGAATTATAACTTCTCTATGATGCCATTTTTCTCCATCCTGTCGAGTTCCTGCTTCACTTTTATCACGTATAGGGAAAGTAATGTGTCGAGCTGTGGTGACACAATAAGGCTTGGCACCATCTCGAAGCACAAGTTTGATAGGTGGTGTTTTCAAAAGTCCTGTTTTGCCACATACATATTCATCATTGACTTCTCACCTTCGACAAGAGGCAGACCTGGAAGCCGCACATCACGAAGGCAGAGGCAAAAGCGAGGTGCAGGCTGGCAATTCTTCGTAAACTTGCAGGCACCACCTGGGGAGCAAATGAGAAAATACTGAAGACAGTACATGTATATCAGGGAACAGTCAGACCCCATCTCGAATACGGCTCTTCAGCGTGGTCAGCTACTGCAAAGATGAACCAGCAGTCGCTTAGCAAGGTCCAGAACCAGGCCCTCCGCATAATCACAGGTGCGATGCGGTCAACACCAATCACGGAGATGGAAAAGCTTGCAGAAATCCAACCTCTCAGTCAGAGGATAGAAACCAAATCTTGATGCAAGCAGAAAAGTTCAGGTGTTTACCAGACCATCCCATGAAGCAAAAACTGAACAGCCTCACCAAAAACCGACTGAAAAGGAGCAGCTTTGTCCATGAGAGCAAGAGGCTGATTCGCCAGTTCCAAGAAAGTCTGCCCAAGGACACGCTCCCCCTTTGCCCAACAGACATGCCAGAACCCTGGGCACCAGACCAGCCTGATATCAAGGTCCACACCACCGTCCCATACCTCATACCGGGAGACACAAGATGACAAGGTGAAACACTCCCTAACAATGGCCATGGTTGCTGAGAGGTGCCCACAGGAGGCATGGATACATGTATACAAAGACGGGTCAGCAACCAACGCTGTAGCCAACGGGGGTGCAGGCATTCTTGTCCTCTTCCCAAGAGGACAAACAACAGCAAGTGTCGCCACTGGAAGACACTGTACTAACTACCGTGCTGAGACAGAAGCACTCATGCAGGCGGCCTCCATGATTCAGGCTACAGACTGTGACTGCAGACAAGTTGTCTTCTTGTCTGATGCCCTCTCCGTGCTGCAGGCATGCCAGAATAACACGCTCCCCCTCCTGTCTAGAACTCTGCACCAGGTTGCCACAACCAGAAGAGCAGTTCTGCAGTGGATTCCAGCCCACTGCGGAGTCTCCGGGAATGAGCGAGCTGATATCCTTGCTAAGGAGGGAGCCAGAGAAGAACAATATAACAACAGCGTCAGCTACAGTGAGAAGAGGAGCATCATCAGGGCGCTTTCCATGCCGAGACGACACAGGGATGACAACCACCTGTTGTCTAGAGAGCAGCAGGTTGTCCTGGTAAGGCTGCGCACTGGCCACAATAGGCTGAACAGCCACATGTACCGCAAACTGAAGCTGGCGTCCTCCTCAACCTGTCCCTGCGGTCAAGAAGACCAAAACACGGAGCATATACTCCAAAGATGTCCCTTGCACCAGGTGGCAAGACAGGACGTGTGGCCGACAGACACTCCGCTGACAACCAAACTCCATGGCTGCAGACAGGAGCTGGAAAAGACGGCTGCATTCATCACCCGGACTCAGCTGATTGTGTAGCAGCGTACGCCAAGAAGAAAGAGAAGAAGATCATTGACTTCATTCAGTCTCTTGACTAAACCCATTGACTCACACACTGCTCTGCTTAGTAGATTACTGCCTGCTGATTGAGGTACAACTAGGATCTGGAAGTTGAAATCTTTACCGTTGTGCGTAACTTCAGCAGTGAATTCGCCGAACGTTTTCACTCTTCCACCCGGTGATTTTAGGCACTCAATGGACGATGGATAAAGTACAGGTAGATTTGGCAATTTCTTGTTATCCGTCTCTTTCATTACAGTGACATCAGCTCCAGTGTCAATTTTAAAAACAGTCATATGCCCATCTCCACAAACATCCAAGTCAACAGTCCATGTTTCAGTGTTTTCAACACTTGTTGAATTTAGCCAGTATGTGTCAGTCTTCAACTCTTGAAGTGCATCTGGTTTGTTCATGTAACAACATCTACGAAAAAGATTTTTATGGTATGTTTTGCATTTTTGTCTTTTGGCTGGGCATGGCTGGTCAGTATGAACATAACCACATCGAGTACAAGCGTTCTTGTCTTTTCTCATACTTGAAAAATTTGCATGCTGACTTCTGGAACCTTTCATGCACCGTGGAATCCAGCCTCTGTGGTCTCGACCTTGACCACAACCTCGATGACGAACGTACGTCTCATTGAGATCAGCCTCACCACTAGCTGCTTTATTTTGTTCTTTCATTTGCTGTTTGATCATTTCTTGCTGTCTTGCTATTTCTATAGCACAATCTAGGGTCAGATGTGATGTCAGCTGAAGTTTCTCTTTCATACGCTGATCACACAAACCAATTACAAGTCTTCTCTCACCTGATCGTCTGGATCCTGGTAGTCACAGTTCAGTACAAGTGACTACTACAATGCTCTGACGAATTCTTCAATGCTCTCAGAAGATAATCGTGTTCTAGAGTTAAAAATACTTCTGTCATGAATAGTATTCCGTTTTAGCGTGAAATAATCTGTAAATTTCTTTACCTAACAGTCAAAGTTTGTGTCCAATTCAGGAGGATCAGCTTCATTATCAAATTTTAGACTTTTCAAAATTTTTACAGCTTCCCTGGAATCCATAGCATAGAGGAGAGAATCCCTCTGGATATTGCCATCCTCTTCATGAAGTTTGGTAGCTCTTCTAAACCGTTGAAAGTCTTCAATCCAATCCTTCCATTCACTTGCTTTGAATGACAATTTCGATGGTGATTCGTGACTGGCGGCTGCCATTTTTTCCCCTCTTCTTCTTATTTCTGAACACTTCTCACACCAACTCAAGCGGCCTATGGGCGCTAATCACAACAGCAGTAATAATTGAGACTCGCAGATGCTTTTGTGTCGGACGTCTTGTAATCGTTAGCGTTAGGTTGTCAAGTGAACAAGGGAAGTCACTCTTCCATAATAACAAAGTAGTAACTACAGTTGCTTCCTTTCGCGTACAACAAATTTCTTAAAAAAACAAAACAAACAACAACAAAACAAAAAACAAAAACTAAACAAACAAAAAAACAACAAAAAACAAAAAAAACAACAACAAGAAGAAAAGGCAACAGAGTGTCAGGAGTCAAGGGCCGAAACATTGGCTTGACGGGGGTTTCTCCTCTGCTGTCTGGCTCTCCCCAGAGTTTCTAACTACTGACTAGGTGGAAAGAAATAGCACACCAACACAAAACAGATCCTCAGGGTATGTACAGATGAATCGAAGAAACTGCCCACAGGAAAAAGACATGCACATCAACAGGTTGCTTAAAATCAAAAGATGGTACGCTTATCATGGAAAAAAACAAAACATTAGATAGATGGGGAGAGTACATTAAAGACCTTTTTGACGATGACAGAAACGAAGAACACATTTTAAGAAAGAACTTTGAAGGACCACCCATAACAAAAGATGAAGTTACAGCAGCACTGAAAAAGATGAAACAAGGAACAGCCCCAGGACCAGACAAACATTACTACAGAGATGATTGAAGCCCTGGAGGAATTCGGTACTGAAAAAAAAAAAAGTCCTCCTAAATGAAATTCATGACACTGGAAAAATTCCCAAAGATAATTATGTCAAAATCAGTTTTCATTGCACTTCCAAAGAAAACGGGTATATGGAATGCGAAGTCCATCGTACAATCAGCTTGATGGGTCATGTAAAAAAAATACTGTTAAGAATAATCATGATGAGGACAAGAAACAGAATCAAAAGAGAAATAGCAGAAGAACAGTGTGGATTTATCGAAGGGAAAGGAACTATTAATGCCATATACATCCTAAGAACTATCATACAGAGGTCAATCGAGTTGAATAAGGATTTATATTTATGCTTTGTTGATTATACAAAGGCTTTCGATCGGATAAGACATGGAGAATTGATCAACCAACTAGAAAGACTGAATATTGATGGAAAAGATCTACGAATAATCAGAAATATATATTGGGAACAAACAGCTGCAATGGGAATAGCAAACGATGTAAGCTCTTTCCAAAATATCAAAAGAGGAGTCAGGCAAGGTTGTGTTCTGTCACCAGATCTGTTTTCACTTTACAGCAAAAAACATGAGAAACCTAGAAAAATGCCCTGGATTAAAGGTTGGATATGATGAACAACATTCCGTGCGCAGATGACACCGTGCTAATTGCAGAAAATGAAAGGGACCTTCAAAACCTTGTGAATATAATAGAAATATAAATTGAAAATGAAGGGATGGAGCTAGATAGCGAGAATACGGAAATCATGGTAATCAGTAGAAAACATAAAATCCCCTCATGCAAAATAAACAGCAAATGGCACAACTTTGAGACAGGTTGATCAGTTTAAATATCTGGGAACGGTCATCTCAACAGACGGCAGATGCACATCAGAAATAGCCAGCAGAATTGGCCAAGCCAAAACAGCATTCAAGAAGATGAAAAGCATTCTTACCAACAAATGGCTATCAATTAACATCAGGAAGAGAGTTCTTGAATGTTATATAGAACCGATAATGTTACGGTTGTGAGGCGTGGACAGTCAACAAGCAAAGCCAGAACAAGATTGAGGCAGCCAAAATGTGGTTTCTAAGAAGAATGGGTGGCTGAGGACAGAGAGGGTGGAATATGTGCTTGCGGGACAAGGATAGATACATACAGAGGACCTTTAATGGCCAACGCCATGCAACCGGGTGCATGATGATGATGATGATGATGATGACTAGGTGGAATAACATTTCATTGAGGCGTCTCGCTAAGATGCACACATGATGCTGCAAGTTAGTCCAAATATTCCTTGTGCTTCAACTACCAACCTCAGGTAACATTTTCAGGATTCAGGGCAGAAATCTTTCAAACTCCTCACTGTCATCGTCAGAATTGTCCATTGGCATACGCCAGGGCTACTTACCGGACGCTCGAGGTGAACATACAAGCGTCCGATTGGATTTGGTCTCCAAGCAGTAAAATATTATACCTTGATAATTTCCTTTAAATGCAAACAAATCAGTGCCTGGTCTTTCAAATAACTTGCTTTTTTTCAAATATTTCAAAGTCCAAATAGTATTATCATGGAACTTTGAAACTCATCTGTCTTCAGATATATTTTTTTCCAGGAATATGAGCATCTGTGACTCTGATTTTTTGTGATTTGCACCACTGCCGACTTTTCTTTGCAAAATAGTACGAGAACAGATATACATTTTAACAAATATGATCCACTCACATGCCAGAGTGCAAGCACTGTCGGTCAAACTCTTCATATGCTTATCATATGCTTAGCATATCATCACCTCTTGAAACATTTTCAGAGCAAATTCTGTTGTTAATTTATCAAACGAATTGATATGAAGAGATCATTCCTGCTTGACCAGAGGCCTTCTATGTGCATAGCTTAACATACAGCTTCCTCAGTCACTTGAAGTAGATGCTTCTGCTTTGATACCCACAAAGGTTTTTTTCTGATCAGATCAAAACAGTCTTCCTGCTGTTTAGTTCCAACCCCTTACATTTGCTTTCTATTTCTAGTATATTCACAAGGTTTCGTAGGTCCCTTTCGTTTTCTGCAATTAGCACGGTGTCATCTGCGTATCGAATGTTGTTTATCATTTTTCCTCCAACCTTTAACCCAGGGTCTTCTTCTAGGTTTCTCATGATGTTTTCTCTGTAAAGTGAAAACAGATCTGGTGACAAAACACAACCCTGTCTGACTCCTCTTATGATGTTTTGGAAAGAGCTTATATTGTTTGCTATTCTCATTGCAGCTGTTTGTTCCCAGTACATATTTCTGATTATTCGTAGATCGTTTCCATCAACATTGAATCTTTCCAGTTGGTTGATCAATTCTTCATGTCTTACCTCATTGAAAGCCTTGGTATAATCAACAAAGCATAAATATAAATCCTTATTCATCTCAATTGACCTCTCTATGATAGTTCTTAGGATGTATATGGCATTAATAGTTCCTTTCCCTTCCACAAATCCACACTGTTCTTCTGCTATTTCTCTTTTGATTCTATTCCTTGTCCTCATCATGATTATTCTTAACAGTATTTTTGTTACATGACTCATCAAACTGATTGTGCGATGGAGTTCGCATTCTATAGCCCCTGTCTTCTTTGGAAGTGCAGTGAAAATTGATTTTGACATATCTTTGGGATTTTTCCAGTGTCGTAAATTTCATTTAGGAGGACTTATTTTTTCTATTCCAAATTCCTCCAGAGCTTCAATCATCTCTGTGGTAATGTTGTCTGGTCCTGGGGCTTTTCCTTGTTTCATCTTTTTCAGTGCTGCTCAAACTTCATCTTTCATTATGGGTTGTCCTTCAAAGTTCTTTTTCATAATGTGTTCTTCGTTTCTGTCATCCTCAAAAAGGTTTGTAATGTACTCTCCCCACCTGTCTAATATTTTGTCTTTTTCCATGATAAGCGTGCCATCTTTCGATTTTAAGCAACCAGTCAATGTGCATGTATTTTTCCTGTGGACAATTTCTTCAATTCGTTGTACATACCCTGAGGATCCGTTTTGTGTCGGTCTTCTATTTCCTTGCATTTTGTTTTCAGCCAAGCTTCCTTAGCTTCATTGCACCTATTCCTGATTTCTTTGTTTATCTTCCTGTATATCTCCTCGTTTCTCTTTGCCTTCCTCCTTTCCTCCATCAAGCGCAAAATTCCTTTAGTCATCCAGCTCTCTTTTGCTAAACTATCTGCCTCAGGGATTTCTTCACAAGCTTCATTTATCGAATTTCTCAACTTTGTCCATTGTTCTTCACTGTCCCCAACGTCTTCCAGAGCACTGAATTTGTTTTGAACATGTACATTAAAATTTTACGTATCATTTCATCTGTCTTTAAAAGTCCAAGATTTAGTTTGATATTACTTTTGGTCTGTTTCCTTTCCCTTAATTTCAGCCTAAATCTTCCCACTACAGGATTGTGGTCACCATTGCAGTCTGCGCCTGGTAGTGTTTTGGCTGACAGCAAAGAATTTCTAAATCTTTTGTTAATCAGGATGTAGTCAATCTTAATTTTGGTATTATCTCCTGGACTCATCCAAGTCCATTTTCTTCTATTAGGCTGCTCAAATTAGGTGTTTCCTACTATGAACTCATTTATCTGTGCCCATTCTACAAGTTTCCCTCCCCTTTCATTTTGTATACCAAGGCCATGTGGTCCAACTATATCCTCCATCCTATCCTTTCCCACTTTAGCATTAAAATCTCCCATTATTACTGTAACTTCTTGTGATTTACATTGGGCCTTGGCCATCTTTAATACTTCGTAGAAGTTGTCGGTGTCTTCCTGAGTACTTGTGGATATTGGTGCATACACCTGAATGATGTTGATATCAAATGGTTTGCCTCCCAATTTGACCAGCAAAACTCTGTCGGACACAACCCAGTATCCTTTAACTGCTTTTGATTTGTCTTTGTCCATTATGATGCCTACTCCTCTTTCATGTGAATTACCACCAAAACATATCACTGTGTATTCTCCTGATGTTATCATGCATGCCCCCTTCCATCTCACTTCCCCTAGTCCTAAAATACTAATGTTAAGCCTTTCCATCTCCATTTTGATGTTGTCTAATTTTCCCTTCTGCAACAGTGTTCTGATGTTCCATGTCGCTATTTTGGTGTTTCTGAGTTTGAGTTTGGGTTTGGGTTTGGTCGCAGTAGCTGGCTGACATTCTGGTGTCACCTGCGCCACATGACGGGTCCCTACCGGACGAAGGTGCTCCACAGGAGCACCTACTTACGTCGTTATCTTCATTTTCCTTTTGTCTGTCCATCCATGAATATCCTGGGGAAAATACGATGGTGGTTTCCCGTTGCCTTCCGTCGGTTTCTTTAACGGTCACTCCGCTAGCCTTTGTCATTCCCACGACAACCTACAAGGCAGTAGGGTAATTTTTTTCAGGGTTAACTCCCTTAGCCTTATTCTCTCCCGAGATGTTCACAAGGCAGTGGAGTTATTTACCCATAGCTTGGGGATCTGGTTCTTGGACACCAGGGCATATCCACATGCCAGTGGGGGCCAGACCTCCTCCGAGTCCCTCGAGATTTATCCTGAGTCCGTGAGGTGCTCAGTTACCACATGTCGCCAATAAGGAGGCATAACGTAGGGCTTGCTGATGGAGAGGCTATATACTGACAGGAAGAGACTTAAGAATTCTGCTCTTCTTTTCGCATAGCTGCAAGCAGCAGTGCTAGCCAGCGGTGCAGGCTGAAAGTGAGAGGTGACAAGCACGTAGCCACTAGCCGACACACTAGACGCATCACATCCGCCGTTGACATGTAAAGCAAAGGTAAGGGGTTGGAACTAAACAGCAGGAAGACTGAAGTCATGGTGATCAGTAAAAAACATGAAATCCCCTCATGCAAAATAACAGCAAACAGCACAACCTTGAGACAGGTTGGTAAGTTTAAATACCTGGGAACGATCATCCACCAGACGGCAGATGCACATCAGAAATAGCCAGCAGAATCGGCTAAGCCAAAACAGCATTCAAGAAGATGAAAAGCATTCTTACCAACAAATGCCTATCAATTAAAAATCAGGAAGAGAGTTCTTGAATGTTAAATAGAACCAATACTGTTGTACGGTTGTGAGGCGTGGACAGTCAACAAGCAAAGCCAGAACAAGATTGAGGCAGCCGAGATGTGGTTTCTAAGAAGAATGTTGAGAGTTCCACGGACAGTAAAGAAAACAAACGAGACAGTCTTGATGGGGGCAGACACAAGTAGATCATTCATGAGGAAGATTAGGAAAAGACAGGCAACATTTATAGGCCATTTTATGAGGAAAGGGGAATTGGAACACCTGGTCACAACGGGAAAGCTGGATGGAAAGAGAGCACCGTGTAGAAGATGCTAGACGGACTTGCAGAGTGGCTGGGGACAAGGAGGGTGGAAGAGATGCTTGAGACAAGAAGAGATAGAGACAGATGGAAGTCCATAATCGCCAACGCCATGCGGCAAGGCACCTGATGATGATGATGATATAGCATCCTTTTCCTATCATTTTGCAGAGTATAGTTTTTTCTCATTAAAGTTTCATACACTTCATTCACGTTAAACTTCTTCAGATACGAGCGATATAACATTATCATCTTCTGGGACATATTTCCTACTGCCCGCACTGTCTAAAATTTACTATCCAATCGTTTTTCAGCGCTTAGATTTGATTTTATCAAGATTTTGCGCTATATAAATATTGTAATTATTATTATTATTATTATTTTTGATTTTTTTTTAATCTGCCTTGTTTTGGGGGCATCCACTCCTGTTTTGGGGGATCTCTGTCAGAGGTATTTTGGTTCTTTTTTTAAATATTATTTTCAGTATAGATTTATCTGAAATCAGTCTCCATGATTTTGACCTTAAATGCTTTAGTCTTCCGGCTTCAAATGGTTTTTATTTTGCTCTTGCGTGAACAGTTTTTACCTGTGTCTTCAGCACAAGAAATCAAACTGATTACATTTTGATGAATAAGAGATTAAGAAATTCATTACTGATAGCAAAAACATTACCAGGCGCAGATTGAAACAGTAACCACAATCCTGTTATGGAAAAAAAATTAGGCTGAAACTAAAGAGAAGAAAACAAACCAAGAATAACAAACACTAAGGTTCGTAAGGATAGATGAATCAACTCGTAGACAATTTAACGTACATGTTCAGAACAAATCAAATGCTCTGGTGGACGTTGGGTACAGTGAGAAACAGTGGACATTTTTGAAAAACTCGATAAATGAAGCGTATGAAGAAATCCCTAGAGCTGAAAGAAAAGCAAAGAAGAACTGGATGATACCAGAAATCTTACGCTTGATGGATGAACGGCGGAAGGTTATCGGAGAAGAGAAAGAATACAAAGAGACAGATAAGGAAATCAGAAATAAGAGCAATGAAGCTGAGGAAGCTTTGCTAGAAACAAAATTTAAAGTAGCAGAAGACTAATACAACTGGTTTCTGAAATTCAAAATATAGTACGATTGTTACGGAAAAAGGCAAAATATAAGATAGATGGGGAGAGTACGTTAAAGACCTTTTTGACGATGACAGAAAGGGGGAACGCATCATAAGAAAGAACAATGAATTATCACCAATCTTCATGCAGTGATGAAAAAGATGAAACAGGGAAAAGCTTCAGAACCAGACAATATTACTGTAGAAATGATTGAGGCTCTGGTTCTGAATTCGGTACTGGAAAGGTAACAGTCCTCCTAAATGAAATTCATGAAACTGGAAAATCCCTAAAGGTATATCAGAATCAAAATTCATTGTATTTCCAAACAAAGCACGGGCTATAGAATGCGAGCTGTATCGTACAGTCAGCTTGGTGAGTCATGTGACAAAAGTTTTAATAAGAATAATCATGATGAGGAAAAGGAACAGAATCAGAACAGAAACAGCAGAAAAACAATGGAAGTTTGTTGAGAGGAAAGGAAAACATGTAATGCCATATACATCCTAAGAACTCTCTAACAAAGATCAATTGAGCTGAAGGATACATAATTATGTTTTGTTGTGTATAGACAAATTGAACAAATGTTAATGTTGAAAACTATCAAAACAAGTGATTATTTTGGGATTTAATAAAACTTTTAAAAGTAATAACATTTTTGATTTCATTTTGCTCTTTGCAAAATATTTCATTTATCAATGTAAATGCGAAAAACTGATACCAAATCTGCAGATCTTTAGAAAAAAACTTAAACGGAGATACGACATTGAACTATATAATCAAAAGTTGAGAATGACTGCACAAAAGCATGAAATGGATTGGATGTACTACCGCCCAATTATTATCTTTAATGATGACTAATTTTTTTTCATTTATTACGCAGAAGCCAGATTCTGCAGACTATGACTTGACATACTGTTGCAACAAATAAGACGTTATGCAAATATGACAACACCGCAAATGAACAATGGGTTATTTGTTGCTGTTGTTTCTGTTTGTTTTTATTATTATTATTTTCTCTGAGGAGTGTGTGTGGTTCTTTTTTTTAAGACAGGTTTGATACACTCATGCCTTTTAGCTTTACTTTATTGTTCGTGCCTTTGTCAAAATACTCAAATGTCAGCTTGAGAGTGCGTGTACATGTGATTGTACGTCTTTGTGCAATCTGTATACATGTGTGTGTATGTGTATGTGCGTACGCGCATGCACGCGTGGGTGGGTGTATGTGTATGTGTGTTTTGATCATAAATGAGCATACACACCTAGCTGTATATTTGGATTGTCATGTATGATATCCATTTAAGTGTGTGTTCTACAGAAATGCAGTTTATATTTGTACCGTATGAATTATTGTTTAAACTGTAACAAAAACATGGAAAAAATGTTTTGCTGATTATATCAAGGCTTTTAGTCAGGTAAGACACGAAGAACTGATCAACCAATTGGAAAACCTCAATGTTTATGGAAAAGATCTAAGAATAATAAGAAATGTGTACTGGGGACAAACAGCAGTAATGAGAGTAGAAAATCACTT
Organism: Monoplex corrugatus; assembly: GCA_030674185.1. Classification (NCBI taxonomy): domain Eukaryota; kingdom Metazoa; phylum Mollusca; class Gastropoda; order Littorinimorpha; family Ranellidae; genus Monoplex; species Monoplex corrugatus. The sequence continues at coordinate 77,952,949 of CM060314.1, read as the reverse complement.
AAGCTTTCACCCAAATATCGAACGAGGGGTTGGGCAGGGATGTGTTCTGTCACCAGATTTGTCCTCATTTTACAACGAAACCATCGCAAGAAACCTAAAAGAATCCCTTGCAGTAAAGGGGGCGGAAAAATGATAATTTTCGTTATGCTGACGACACCCTTCTAATTGAAGAAAATGGAAAGTTCCTGCAAAATCTTGAGAATATGAAATAGAAAGCATGAATAAACAGGTAGAGGTAAATAATAAGAAGACGGAAGTAATCAGTAACAAAAAACCAAAAAACCCCAAGAGATCCCATCTCGTAAAATAACCCTAAACAACACTCAGATAACCTGATAAGTATAAGCATCTGGGAACAGTCGTCCCACCAGATGGCAGACGTACAGTAGAAATATCCAGCAGAATTGGCCAAGCTAAAAGAGCATTCAAGAAAGTGAAAAGCATTCTTAGTAACAAATCTAGGGCTGACCGCCAGAATGGAGTATCCCATATGGATCAAAGAAGGTAGATAAACCATTTTGGCAGGTAACCCTCGAAATGACTATCAATTAACATTAAGAAGAGAATTCTTCAATGTTATGTACAACCAATACTGTTGCACAGAGGTGTGAAGCTTGGACAATCAACACACAAAGTCAGAACAAAACTGAGGCAGAAGATATGTGTTTCTAAGAAGAATGTTAAGAGTTCCATGGACAGCAAAGAAAACAGACGAGACAGTCTTGACAGAAACAAACACAAAAAGAACATTGACTATTATTAGGGAAAGAGAAGCAACATTCGTAGGACGTTTCATGAGGCAAGAGAAATTTTAGCACCTAGTCACAACAGGAAAGGTAGAAGGGAAAAGAGCACCAGGTGGACCTAGAGAGAAAATGTTAGGCAGTTTTGCAGAGTGGATGAGGACAGAAAGGATAGGAGATATACTTGCAGCAACAAAAGAAGAAACATATGGAGGGTCATGATCGCCAACGCCATGCAGCAAGGCACAAAATAATGATGATGATGACATTTGATCAGAGAGTCCTAGTGGCATTGTGCTTGTGTACTTACGCACAGCTGTCTGCAAGCGCACTGTATCAATTTTCGGAGAATTAACTCTGCTGAATGGCTTTAATCGAATATAGAATCAACACCGATATTGGTTGGAGATACACTATTTTGATAGAGAGAAATCCTGGTGTATTGAGTTCGTACAGTAGTAAGCACATTACTCTTATCGGGCGCGAGAAATAATACATAATACAAATAATACATAATGATACATAACGCATTTAGGAGAAATAACACATAACTTGCGCTTATGCTAGATTTGGAGAACAGCATTCAAGATGATATTGAAGTTATTATCATTGTTAATTATAGCCTACAATAACAAACACACACAAAAGCAGGGACCTAAACAGTGGCAGAGGAAGCCCACTCTGGGAGGAAAATGCAGTCTCTGTCAATTAGTTTCTTTTTACAAGCACCGAAAAACACAAGAATGCATCTCTCAATTTTATTTATTTTTGGGCCTCATTCTTTTCCAGATTCTCTGTTTTCCTTTTGCTGAGTGATCCGTTGGTTATTTAGCTGAGGTCTCTGTATTCGGGTGGCTCATTCTCTTCTTGCTATCGAAGGCAGCAGGTCTGATGAGTTCTGCACAGAACGAAACAATCGTCATCTGCCTTGGGAGCATCCTTGTTAAGGACCTGAATACCAGCACAGCACTCTCCCATGAGCAATTGTAGCTCTCAACCCTTCTTTGTTTTCACAGCGTCGTATCTCTCAAATGTCTCTGTTTCCTTTATGTTGTTTCCGACCAGACAGGAAAATCTATCGAGTAATAGTTCTGTTCAGTTCGCTTTGTTGTTGTTGCTGTTCATTTCTAATAAGACAGCTCTACTTTCCCTATTACGGAGCCTAGGGCACGCACCAGTATTTACTCTACCTAAATGTGATCGAAATAGTCGTTTGTGAACTTTAATGCCTGTAGATAGAATGTTTCACAAAAGGCTGCACATAATGCACAAATTGTTGAATAAATTCGTGCATGAAAAGCTTTCATGTTTAAGGTCATTGCAAATCCAAAATTAAATCAGCCTTCCAAATTTTCAAATTTGCTACTGCCTGTTGTCAGGATCTTGTAACTCAGATTTTGGGAAAATCCCATCCATAACTGATTTATTGAGAAACCCTTGCTAACACAGTCGGGCACATACGTACAGAAACACATACGCCTCGTGCATGCACGCTCGCACTCACGCACACAATTTGTTTTATTGAATTCTTTTCACGCTTTTTGTGATCGTAGAAATAGTCTAATTCACATTCACACTCGCAAGCAAGCAAGCGCACACACACATACACACACCTTTCGTTCATATAAAATAACATTCTTAAAAAGGAGAAGTAAAAAAGAAAAGAAAGAAAGTAAAAGGATGTGGACACTTTTTAGAGGAATAGACATGAAGACGCATAGGTAGACATTCGTACGAAAGAAACAGACATAACCATGTCTACTAATAGATTTAAGCTAGCTTCCCAACACAAACACACACACACACACACACACACACACACACACACACACACACACACACACACACACACACACACACACACACACTCCAACAAACATCACAGAGAGAGAGAGAGAGCGAGAGAGAGAGAGAGAGAGAGAGAGCGAGAGAGAGAGAGAGAGAGAGAGAGAGAGAGAGAGAGAGAGAGAGAGAGATGGTCACACACATTTGAGATCACTGTTATTTGTTGTTAGACACAAAGAAGCAGACCCACAGCCAAGGATACATTCATGCACACTAAAAGAATTCAGTCACCTTCTTTCTGATCTGAAGTTGACACATTAGTTTGTTCGTCTGGAATCTGACCGGGACACAGACATGCATTATGTAAACGGACGAAAGGGTATATCAATCGATCTGTTCCACCTCCCCCAATCCCACATTTTTCTCAAGATCGAGCTGACACAACACTACCCCAGAACACACAGCTACAGAGACAAAGAAGAACACATGAAAACAAACTAGGGCAGACGGAGAGAAAGAGGAGAAGAAACCAAGTCTGAGTCACACACAAGCATGAAGGAGAAATAGAGCAGAATGGAGATAAAGAGCAGGGAAGAAACAGAGAAATTGAGCACAGACAAACTGATGGACAGACTGACAAACACACATACATATACAGAGAGAGAGAGAGAGAGAGAGAGAGAGAGAGAGAGAGAGAGAGAGAGAGAGAGAGAGAGAGAGAGAGAGCTATGCATTCGAAAAGAAGAGGTGAGAGTGATGAGTGTCACGGTGACATTTCAAAGAAAACATGTCGGAAAGAAGGCGCCTTTCCCAAGGTTCAGAACATGGAAATTGAAAACAAAACGGTCCCATCTCAGTTCACTATCATCATCATGTGCCTTGCCGCATGGCATTGGCGATCATGGCCCTCTATACGATTCTATCTTTCGTTGCTGCAAGTGCACTTCCTACCCTTTCTGTCCTCATCTAATCTGCAAATCTAATATTTTCTCTGTAGATCTACCTGGCACTCTTTTCTCCCTCTACCTTTCCTGTTGTGACTAGGTGCTAAAATTTATCTTGCCTCATAAAGTGTCTTATAAATTTTGCTTGTCTTTTCCTATCTTCTTCATTAATGTCCTTTTTGTGTTTGCTTTTGTCAAGACTGTCTCGTCTGTTTTCTTTGCCGTCCGTGGAACTCTTAACATTCTTCTTGGAAACCACATTTCAACTGCCTCGATCCTGTTCTGACTTTGTGTTGATTGTTCATGTAGTCTGGTGAAGGTACGCTGATTGTTTTATTCCAGTGTGCGGTTTTAGGGCTTACAGGACATAGGCAAAAAAGTATGATTATTTTAGGGTGGATAGGACTTAGGCAAAAAAAGGATGCTGATGAATAATTATCCTTTATGTTGGACATGTCTAATCCACGAAACTGTATTGATTTATCATGCCATGTGCGGATTGCTTTTGAGAGTTATTGTTAACTTGCTTGGTGCATTTCTGCTCGTCTGTCACCTTCGTTGTATTGTGTGTGTGTGATTGTGTATAGACATTCCCCAATTCTGACGGCCTAATGTTGTACGCGAGTAAACCTAACAAATGACCAAACGCCCCTAATATTAATTAAAGTGATTAAATCCTTTCATCCAAATTATGACAGAACTCCTTCCTGTTATATACGATGAACTCCTCATATTGTAAAAGACCAAAGAGCACATCCCCAGTTTATGTTCCTGTCATAAATGGTGGAATCAGAAAGACACAAATCCTCCCTGTCACAATTTCATAGTTGCAGCTTTTGCCCACTCGTTCTACAAGACGCCACAATCAGATGCAATCCAACAATACTTGCGGGTTTTGTGTTTTATCTATTAAACATAAAAACAAAACAAATCAATACAAAACAGACATGTCGACTCATTGATATGTCACAGCCTAGATACTCTAAACTTCCTTCAGTAATCTAAAGTCTCTTGAGATGTATTTGGGGATTTTAACTATTTAGCTTTATTTGCTTGTCTACTTTAGGTAGACTTTCATATAAGTTTTTCTGTGTGTTGATAAGAATGGCAGAATGGTTGAGACGTTTGCTTGCCGATAACTAAAGTCGAGGTTCCAAGATCCAAGATTCGTTTCCCGTTGAGGCCTTGCCTTTTCTCGTCAGTTTGACCAGAAAATCGAACTGAACGTCTAGTTCTTCGGAAGGGGACGAAAGACGAGTCGGACCCGTTTGCCTTCTGGCCTGCGGACGCTTAAGATACCACAGCAGTTGAAAAACGTGAAGAGCAGGGCTTTCACCTGGCTGCCCTGTCATTGAAGAGATAGTTTGATTTCCCAGTTTCCTCCCCATGAAGCCCAGCTGGCCTTCTTGCTTGTGTAAAGTTTTGGTTAAAGAAAAGAAAAAAAAGGGTGACACTGCACTGCGGCGACGCGCTCTCAAACGGGAGAGCAGCCCGAGTTTCACATTATAAATCCAGTGTGACAAAAGAAATGAATGTTAACATGATATTGTGATATTTCCCTCTTTTTCACTTTTCAAATGAAGGTCATTTTATGTCTCTACATTCTCTGACCGACGATGTATTTTTTGCAATATCATGAGCATGTTTTGGAAATTTCCGGTTTTACAAGGAGACAAGATGCCGAACTACCAGTCCGAAGGTCTGGATTTGGTCGTATGTGGGTACCTCCTGCCAGGATGGTATTTTTATGATCTCCCAGGTCAGCATGGATATCGTCAGTCCTTAAACCCCCTTCGTGTGTATACACATATAGACAATCAAAATGCGCATTAAAGATCCTGTAAATCATGTCAGTATCCGCTGGCTTATGGAAACATGAAAACACCTAGTATACACGTTCACTGAAAGAGGGGTATGCATACTATACAGCAACATACTACCTGCACAGCGTGAACAAAACAATTAAAAATCGCTAAAAGAACGCTAAGAAATGGTGTTTACATGTATATGTCTTTTAATCAGGCAGGAGGAGAGGCCATGATAGATATGTTACTCATCATCTGCAATAAGATCTGGTGGACAGGCGAGTGGCCAATACATTGGACCCAGTCCCTGATCATCACTCTCCCGAAGAAAGGCAACCTACAACTATGCCAAAACTACCGTAGCATCAGCCTGATCAGCCATCCAAGTAATATCATGCTAAAAATCCTTCTGAGTAGACTGAAGCCACAAGCTGAGGAGATAATAAAAGAAGAGCAGACAGGTTTCCGACCAGGAAGAAGTACCACAGAGCAAATTTTCAGCCTCAGATTGGTCTGTGAGAAATACCTGCAACACCAGCAAGGTCTTTACCACGTCTTCGTGGACTTCAAGAAGCCATTCGACAGAGTTTGGCACGTAGCATTGTGGGCAACCATAAGGCTGTACAACACCAATGCCAACCTGATCAGAACCATAGAATACCTCTACGAAAAGGCGACCAGTGCAGTCTACCATGACAACAGCATAGGAGAATGGCTCCGAACCACAGTTGGAGTACGCCAAGGATGCCTGCTCTCCCCCACTCTCTTTAACATCTTCTTAGAGAGAATAATGGCTGACGCACTTGAAGATCACGAGGGAACAATCAGCATCGGAGGTAGAACAATCACAAACTTGCGTTTTGCTGACGACATTGACGGACTACCTGGCCAAGAGCAAGAGCTCGTCAGCTTGATAAAACATGTTGATGAGGCCTCCACAACATATGGCATGCAGATCATTGCAGAGAAAACCCAGTTGATGACAAATAATACCAATCAGCACTGACTCTACCATAGACAACAAGAAACTTGAGACCGTCCATACTTTAAATATCTGGGAGCTATAGTATCAGATGAAGGATCCAAGCCCGAAGTACTTTCCAGGATTGCCCAGACCACAGCTGCAATGACCAAGCTAAAAGTCATCTGGAACGACAAGAATATCGCTATCGGCTCCAAGATAAGACTGATGCGTTCCCTGGTCATGTCAATATTTTTGAATGCATGTGAAACATGGACCATAACAGCAGACATTGAAAGAAGGATACAGGCAATGGAGATGAGATGCTTCCACAAACTCCTTGGTATCTCGTACAAAGATCATATAACCAATAAGGAAGTGAAAACCAGAATTGTAAACGCCGTCGGGTCGTATGAAGACCTCCTGACTTCAGTGAAAAGACGCAAACTGAGGTGGTACGGGCACGTCACACGATCATCTGGACTGGCCAAGACCGTCTTGCAGGGAACAGTAGTACAGGGAGGGAGACGAAGAGGCAGACAGAAAAAAAGATGGGAAGACAATATCAGAGAGTGGACTGGCCTTGAATGGAACATCATTCTGCGGAAAGCTGAGGACCGTGAGGAGTGGAGGAAGTTGGTTGCAAAATCTTCAGTGGTGCCCCAACGGTCAACCAGACTACGGGACTGATGATGACGATGATGATGATGATGATGATGATGATGATGGTCTTTTAATCAAACTTAGAACGAGGCCGGTCTAACAGCAAACTGAAAGTTTTTGAATTAAAGTTTTAAATCGACGGCTCACTATCATTTACAAGCCCACACACTCTAAACTTGCAGTAATGACTACAGACTTTCCCACGTGAATATACTATATATGCTAATAGATATTTTAGACAATATACTACATATGCTACATTGACATTTTAGACAATATACTATACATGCTACATAGACATTTTAGACAATATACTATATATGTTACATAAACATTTTAGACAATGTACTACATATGCTACACAGACATTTTAGACAATATACGATATATGCTACATAGACATTTTAGACAATATATTATACATGCTATATAAACATTTTAGACAATGTACTGTATATGCTACATTGATTTTAGACAATATACTATATATGCTTACATAGACATTTTAGACAATGTATTATATATGCTACACACACATTTTAGACAATATACTATATATGCTACATAAACATTTTAGACAATATACTATGTATGCTACATAGACATTTTAGACAATGTACTATATATGCTACATAGATTTTACTATATATGCTACATATATTTTAGACAATATACTATATATGCTACACAGACATTTTAGACAATATACTGTATATGCTACATAGACAATTTAGACAATATACTATATATGCTACATAGACATTTTAGACAATATACTATATATGCTACATAGACATTTGAGACAATATACTATATATGCTACATAGACATTTTAGACAATTATATGATACCTATGCACAGGAAGAGTGTGGCGTTTGAAGTCTGAAAAATTAGTTTAAGACTAATTATTTTTATCAAAAAGAAAGTGAATAAAACGTCGCCAAAATGACAGATAGGTCAGTGTGGATTTTTTTTTTACAAGAGGAATAAAACAATTGCAGAGGGAGACCAATATTTGTTGCATTTATGAAAACAAAGCAATATACTTATCCCGTCAGTCAACTTCTGCTGCTAACATTAACCACAAGTAGGCCTGCCATACAACTCAGCAGTCCATACAGCATGTCACGTGAGCGAGGCATCATCCCATATATCCGACGACATAACAGCGTACGACGACATACTTTCCTCCACTTTGGCATAGCTCCGTCTTCGATTTCTGCCATGAACAATACCCTGCATATGAGAGTAACTTGCTGTTTCTCCTTACTCCTCTCTCCTTTTACTCGCCATCTTCTTCTGCTTCTTTTGTTGTTGATGTGCTTTTCTCCTTTGCAGTCCGATGATTTATTACTTGTTCATAATACTGTTGACCTTTTACAGCACTTGCATTGTTGAACGAGCCACGGCTTTGTTTCATGTTTTTCGATCTCCTTTCGTTCCGTTTCGTTTAGATAGGTGCTGCACATTTGTTCAGATAGAAGAGTTTGCTGGTGACATCCTTTTTTGGTACAAAACATGTTCTGTTTCATGCGTGATATATTATTGATACAGCAAACGGCACAACCTTGAGACAGGTGATAAGTTTCAATATCTGGGAACGATCATCCCACCAGACGGCAGATGCACATCAGAGATAGCCAGCAGAATCGGCTAAGCCAAAGCAGCATTCAAGAAGATGAAAAGCATTGTTACCAACAAATGCCTATCAATTAACATCAGGAAAGTCCTTGGATGTTATATAAAACCGATAATGTTATATGGTTGTGAGGCGTGGACAGTCAACAGGCAAAACCAGAACAAGATTGAGAAAGGCGAGAGATGTGTTTCTAAGAAGAATGTTGAGAGTTCCATGGACAGTAAAGAAAACAAACGTGACAGTCCTGATGGAGGCAGACACAAGAAGATCATTCACAAAGAAGAGTAAGAAAAGACAGGCAACATTTATAGGCCATTTTATGAGGAAAGGGGAATAGAGCATCTGGTCACAACATGAAAACTGGAGGGAAAGAGAGCACCGGGTAGATCCAGGGAGAAAACATTGGATGGACTTGCAGGGTGGCTGAGGACAGAGAGGGTGGAAGATGTGCTTGCGGCAACAAGGGATAGATACACATGGAGGGCCGTGATCGCCAACGCCATGCGGCAGGGCACTTGATGATGATGATATTGAGAATAACATGGATGATGATAATACGATGGAGATCAAGTCTGTGATAACAGGCACTCAGATTTCAGTTTGGAAATTATAGTCCAAAGTACACTGAATTTACCAGTACACAAGGTGCCTTAGGCTGTTTGCATATTCATAACAACAAATGTATGTGCACGAAAATACACGTTACAGCCACATGGTGTAAAGAACAGCTCACCGAATTTGTAATCAAATTTTTTTGTTAAATGCAAATGCTATCAAAGCAGTAGTGCAGAAAAAGTGCTCGCAGTCAGGTAGAGTATTACATGAAGTTTCATCAGTATTGAGTTCGGTCTACAAAACAATGCTTGCTTTTAAACACACAAATAGCCCTGACATACATTGAACTGACAAACACATAGGTTCAAAGAATCTTCTTCAAACGCTTTAGGTGAAACACGGTTGCTTCAATCACACTTACTTTGAACAAGAGAGAGAGAGAGAGAGAGGGAGAGAGAGAGAGAGAGAGAGAGAGAGAGAGAGAGAGAGAGAGAGAGAGAGAGAGACTGACTCACACTCAGACACAGACTCAGACTCAGTCTTAGACTCAAACTCAGTTTAATGTATATCAGCCTTGGACCAGAAAACAAACAATGGGATTGGTGGGGATGGGACTGGGATTTTGTTACTTTCGTGTATATTTTACAATTTAACATAATCCACAATCTGTAGTAGCTGCTGATGAAAATCATCAGCGATACAAAATACGTTTACATCACCTATATGAAACTGCATCATCATCAGTCTCATTTCCTTTTCTTTTGATTTTCATTCAACAGCATGTCCATAAAGCCATTGCTCAACCCATGACCATTCGTATATTATTTATCGTCAAAGGATAATTTGCCAACATATCGATCAGTTGGTCAATCACTTCAAAAAATCAATTATACAATCCATTCATCCATCCATCCATCATCCATCCATCCATCCATCCATCCATCCATCATCCATCCATCATCCATTCATTCATCATCTATCCATCCATCCATCCATCCATCCATCCGATTTTTTCTGAGACACACCTTTCTCTGAATACCATAACTTTAGTTTTCTCAGTAATGACGTTTAATTTCATTTTATGGCAGCAAGACTGTAACACATTTAACGTTTTGTAGACCACCTAGTGTTGTTGATAATGAAAGTAAGCTACGCACCAAAAGTTAAGGATCACTATGAGAAAACAGGTGCGTAATAAACTCAGTTCGCTACTGTTATTTATTTCTCAGTCCAGCCAAATTGTTATGAATTCTTGTTCAGCTGTAAGTGGGCGATGTTATGTTAGTGCGAAAATTGCACGGGATTCTCTACTACTGAGCTTTGCCGCAAACGGAAAAGCGGAAACTTTCGAAAAAGGACTTTGTTTTGGACCGTTCTGCCTGAACACATTGCACAAGCCAGATGGAAAAACCATTATGCACGTGCAAGCACTGCTGTTTATGTGTGAGATGCTGTCTCTTGCTTGGCTTTATAAGAAGACATTCCACCAGTAGTAGGCCTGATCTGACAATGCCTCCACGACGAAAATTGAGCGAGTTTGAGAGGGGACGAGCTGTTGCATGGTTCCAAGATGGTGTTCCCAAGCGAGAAGTGGCCAGGCGACTTCAGGTGTCCATCTCGGTCATTGTCAGACTGATTCAACGCTTCACAGCCACTGGGAGGGTCCATGAAAGACGCAGATCTGGTCGACCGAAGAAGACAAACCCACGTGAAGATCGTCTCATTGAACGACAAGCCCTGAAGACAAGAACAGCCTCTTCCAGCATCATTCGAAGGCAGCTGAGGGTGGCTACTAACATCAACATCAGCCAGCAGACCATACGGAACCGCCTTCATGGGTTTAACCTCCGTTCTCGTCGCCCAGCTGTACGGCCGCGCTTAACTCCAGCCCATAGGGCAGCACGCCGCGCCTTCTGCAGACGTCACGTGAGGTGGACACGTCAGCAATGGTCCCAGGTCCTGTTCAGTGATGAATCACGCTTCACCATGAACCACAACGACGGCCGACTGAGGGTCTGGAGGCGCCCAGGGCAACGCTTTATCGACACCACTGTCCAAGAAAAGGTGGCCTTTGGTGGAGGTTCTGTAATGGTCTGGGGGGCCTTCAGCCTTCACCACAGAACACCCTTGTATCATGTACAGGGTAACCTGACTGGCCTCCGATACCGGGATGAGATCCTTCGACTGCTGGCTGTGCCTACACTGCAGCAGATGGGACCGACGGCTGTATACCAGGATGACAACGCTCGCCCCCACAGGGCAAGGGTGGTCAACGACTTCCTGCAGCAGTCTGGAGTCAACAGAATGGAGTGGCCAGCATGCAGTCCCGATCTCAACCCGATTAAGAACCTCTGGGATGAGCTGGATCGCAAAGTGAGGAGCAACCACCCCCCTCCCAGGGATGCCCAACACCTCTACCAGATGCTGCAGGCTGAGTGGCAGGCGCTTCCACAGAGGATCTTCACCAACCTGGTCAACTCGATGAGGACTCGCTGCGTCGAGTGGCAGAACAGCCATGGCGGTTACACGCATTACTGAACTTTTGGGAGCATCAGAATGCCCTGTCTTGTGATTTCAATGACTTTGGGAAATCAAATTTCGATACGTACCCACTTTGATCAAATGTACACACCAAACGATTGCTCGAAATTGAAGGCAATTGTGTATCGTTATCACTAAAGCATGGAATTAAATGTTTGCCAAACTTCAACGCATTGGCTTTCTTATTTTGAAAGTTATGAATTTTTGTGCAAGTGATCCTTAACTTTTTGTGCGTAGTTTATATCATCTGCGAACAGTAGAACAAACAATTCCAATCTACTGGAAACATTTGGACACCAAGTCTCCCTCTCTCGTCTATCTCATTAGCTAGTTAATTGATGAATACTGAAATTAACGAGGGACTTAAAATACGCATCCCTGTCTCACATCAACTAGACAATCAAACAACTGGGATAGCTCACATTTCGCCCTGATACACGAACTCAATGACTGACATAATGCTCGAAAGCAAGAAACTGACATTTCACTCCCTCATTTTAAGGCCATTTTAAAAGTATATCGTGCTGAACGAAATCAAAGGCTTTCTTGAAGTCTACTAATGCACTAAATAATTTCTCACCCTTTTTATTCATTATTATGAACAATCGCACATAAAGTAAACATCTGTTCAAATCGTATTATTTTTCTAAATACTGCTTGCCATTCTGATATCAAGTGATAGCCATGTGTACAATCATGTGTTCAATACAGACTTACAGCACTTTGATACAGTGCTTAGCAATGAAACACGCCTGTAGTTATACATATTCTCAGGATTGACCAGACTTCAGGATAAATTCCTTGGTCAAAAATAACATTAAACAAGTGTTGGACAGGTCTGGCTTCCTTGTTTTTTTCTTTTATAGTTTCAGCAGAAATTCTATGATTTCACTTGTTTTATCTGTCTTCAATTCCTTGAGCTCCCTTGATGACTTCATTCTTACATATTTCCTCAGTTAATGTATGGTCTAATTGTTTGTCTACGTTTACTTCTATGTCCAGGCTCAACTCACCCGCAATAATATTATCATTACATACGTCCTTGAAATGAACCAGTCTTTATTTGTAATTCTGTCTTTATTTCGATTCCCATACTTCTCCGCGCATTCCAGGATTGTGAAAAGGTTGAAATAATTCTGTCTATTTACGGAACTCATATCTTTTTGTTTTCAGGAGCTTTTTGTATTTCTTCCTTGCTTGAACATAACTATTCCTATCCCCTTCTTCTCTGATTTTTTTGAGTGGTCCAGCTTGCCCTTTTGGCTTGTAGACACTCATCATCAAACCAAAAGGGCAAGCTCATTTCCTTGAAAATGTATTGTCATCACATATTCCTGGCATGTAGTTGGACTGAGCGAAGTCAGGTGGAAAGATCATGGAGAACACCAAACTGAGGAAGGACATGTATTGTACTACAGTGGAGACTTGAAAAAACACATCCACGGCGTAGGATTTCTTGTCAATAAGAACGTCAAGAACTCAATACTCGGGTGCCACCCAATATCCAACAGGCTCATTTCCATCCGCCTCCGAGCAGCACCATTCAACATCACAGTGATACAAACCTATGCACCGAAAACAGACTATGATGATGCGGATGTGGAGGAATTCTACACACAACTTCAAGAAATCATTGACGAGGTTGACAAAAAAGACATCCTTATCAATCAGGGAGACTGGAATGCTAAGGTGGGCACTGATGCATTAAAAGACTGGAAGAACCATTGTGGGCCCTCCTGTAATGCAATTTCCAACGAGCGAGGACTGAGCCTACTTGAGTTCGCCGGATACAACAACATGACACTGGCTAACACCCTTGGTGAACACAAGGCGTCACGATGCTGGACTTGGCATGCACCAAATGGGACCAACCACCAGATCGACTACATCTTGGACCCAACCCGTTTTAGATCTGCAATCTGCAGAGCCAAGACGCGAACATTTCCAGGTGCAGATGTGGGTAGTGACCATGACCTGGTGATAATGAACTTCAAGGTCAGGCTGAAGAAGATCAAGAAGCCCAAGAACACCCGACTGAAGTTCAACTTGGACAGACTCAAGGACCCCTCCATTGCAGAGTCCTTCCAAGCAACAATAGGCGGAAATTTGCAGCATTGAGCACACAAGAAGAAACTGCGGAGGAAATGACCACCAAGTTTAACACAGTGATGACAGAGACTGCAAATGACCTCTTAGGAAAACAACGCCGGAAAACCCAACCCTGGATTACAGACGAAATCCTTGAAATGTGTGACAAAAGAAGAGAAATCAAGAAAGTCAAAAATACAACAGACGGAGCCCTAGCCTACAGAAACATCAACAAAGAAATCAGAAAAGGCATGAGGGAGGCCAAAGAAGGATGGATATAAAATAAATGCACAGAAATAGAAGACAGCCTAAACAAGAACAACAGCATAAAGGCGTACAAAGTGGTGAAAGAACTCACTACACAGAGACAGGCAAGGATCAGTACCATTCAAGACAAACAAGGAAAGTGCCTGACAGAAGATAAAGAAATCATCCATAGATGGACAGAATACTGCTCTGAACTCTACAAACCATCAGACACAGGGTGACTCAACTGTCCTTACATGCCAGGAATCAACAAATGACGATGACCACCCTATTCTACGCGAAGAAGTCGAAACAGCAATACGATCGCTGAAAGATGGAAAAGCTGCTGGAGTGGACAACATCCCAGCAGAACTGATCAAGCATGGAGGGGAGGCAGTGACTGACATCCTCTGGAAAATCTGCAACAAAATCTGGCAGACGGGAGAATGGCCGACACCTTGGACCCAGTCACTAATCATCACACTTTCCAAGAAAGGCAATTTACAACTATGCCAGAATTACAGAACGATCAGCCTTATCAGCCATGCTAGCAAAGTGATGCTGAAAGTCATTTTGAACAGACTGAAACCACAGGCAGAGGAGATCATTGCCGAAGAACAAGCGGGATTTCGCAGTGGTAGAAGCACAACAGAACAAATATTCAATCTCAGAGTCCTATGCGAAAAATACAGCCAACACCAACAGGACATCTACCACGTTTTTATCGACTTCAAAAAGGCATTTGACAGAGTATGGCATGAAGCACTGTGGGCCACCATGAGGAAGTACAACATGGGAAGGAAGCTTATTGATACCATCACACAGCTATACGCAAAAGCGAGCAGCGCAGTGCTTGTTGAGGGCACAGTGGAGGACTGGTTTCACACATCAGTTGGAGTTCGCCAGGGCTGTCTCCTCTCTCCAACCTTGTTCAACATCTTCCTTGAGCGCATTATGACGGATGCCCTTGAAAACCATCACGGCTCAGTCAGTATTGGAGGAAGGATAATCACCAACTTGAGATTTGCCGACGACATCGATGGGTTGGCTGGAAATGAAGACGAACTTGCCAACCTGGTGAAACACCTGGACGAGACATCATCCAGATATGGCATGGAGATCAGTGCCGAAAAGACAAAGTTGATGACAAACAGCACAAAACCAATAGAAAAGAAGATTACAGTCAGTGGGAGTGAGCTGGAAACCGTGGCTCAGTTCAAATATCTCGGAGCCATTATCAGTGAACAGGGATCGAAAACCGAAGTTCTTGCAAGAGCAGCACAGACAACAGCAGCACTAGCCAAGCTGAAGCCCATCTGGAGGGACAAAAACATCGCCCTCACTTCCAAACTGAAGCTAATGCACGCATTGGTCCTGTCAATCTTTCTCTACGCGTGCGAGTCATGGACACTAACAGCAGAACTGCAAAAGAAGATCCTGGCAGTAGAAATGAGATGCTTTAGAAGAGTGCTTGGCATCTCATACAAAGACCACATTACCAATGAGGAAGTGCGAAGAACAATTTCACAGCATGTCAAAAACTATGAAAACCTTCTGACAACAGTAAGAAAAAGGAAACTTCGGTGGTATGGTCACGTGACAAGAACTAACGGACTATCAAAAACAATACTCCAAGGAACAGTTCAGGGAGGAAGAAAAAGAGGCAGACAGAGAAAAAGGTGGATGGACAATATTGACGAATGGACAGGAAAAAGCTTTGCCACGACCCAGACCCTTGCTCATGACAGACAGAGGTGGAGACAGACGGTGCGACGTTCATCCATGTGGAGCCCCACGACCCTGGATAGGGTTAAGGGACAGGAAGGAAGGAAAGAAGGATATCTGATGAGTCATAATAATTGTATCTCCAGCAAAACAATAGTTATCATTTCCTTTTCTTGCATTAAAGTCTCCAGTCAACAAGATGTTGAAATTATCATGGGTAGCATACAGATCTAAAACACACTGTTCTATCAGTGCTATACCATATCCCTCATTCTGTTTCCTCCAGTGTGAGTAATCTTATTGGGGATATATGTGCAGATAAGTATGTTGTGTTTGTTTGATGAAAACAGATCTTTGTAACTCTATACAATTATAGCATGCTCATTTTCAATTTCAACTCATTCAATCAAAGAAGTAAACCATTTTCTGATCATAACTTTTATTCCACCAGAATATCTTCCTTGTTGAGATGATTTCTTCGCTTTCAGTGTAAATGTCAGAGTCTCTAAATAATGTGGAATCGAAATCAGTTGCTATTTTGTGAGACAAATAAAATCATGTTGGAAAAGAAACTCGATGAAATCAATGTTTTGCAGTTTCTGTAACAAACCATTTACAATGTAACTGATACATTTAAGAGTTGATTTATTAACAATATGTACATGATGGTCCATCTGGCATGTGGGTGATTTTATATGACATCCTTACAAATATGAATAGAATTTTATAATAATAATAATAATTACAATATTTATATAGCGCAAAATCTTGATAAAATCAAATCTAAGCGCTGAAGCAGACACACACGCAAGCACGCACGCACGCACGCACGCACACACACGCACGCACACACACACACACACACACACACACATACGCACACACACACACACACGCATGGCTATAAATGGGGAGAAAGAATAAAACCAATAAAAGCAAGAATAAAAGCAATGGAAAATTATAGAGAGCATAGCATATACAATTATATATTATAACCATGTGATTCCCTCCGAGCGGAGACAGGCTGCAGAGGGGGGTTGAGTGAGGTTAGGATTTTATGCGGAGGAGAAAAGGTGAGTTTTGAGAGCGGACTTGAAGGAGACAAAAGTAGGTTGCTGACGGACTGAGAGAGGAAGTTTGTTCCAGGAGAGTGGACCAGAAACAGAGAAGGCTCGTGGACCATAGGTATTGAGCTTAGTGCGTGGAAAGCGAAAAGTCAGAGGATCGGAGGCAGAGCGGAGGGTACGTGAGGGAACATAGATCTCAAGTAGGCTTGACAGGTAATCGGGGGCTGCGTTATTGAGGCTTTTGTAGCACATGGTGTCTAGTTTGTACTGTATGCGCTTTGATACAGGGAGCCAGTGAAGTTGTGCCAGGAGAGGAGATATGTGGTCAGCTTTTTTCTTTTTGAGTACAAGGCGTACAGCATTGTTTTGAATGCGCTGTAGGATGTGAATAGTGGAGGCAGGAAGACCAGACAGGAGTGAATTGCAATAGTCAATGCGAGACATTATGAAGGAGAGAACGAGTTTTGCAGTTGTTTCGACAGAGAGATACTTCCTGATCAGGCTTATACGATGGAGATGATAGTAGCAGGATCTGGCAGTTTGAGAAACAAAGTTGTTCATGGAGAGGGTAGAGTCAATGCAGACACCAAGGTTTTTAGCTGAATCAGAAATTGGGACTGATGTGTTACATAATGGGAGAGAAAGAGGAGGCAGCTGAAAAGTTTCTGACGGGTGCCAATGAGGATAGCTTCTGTTTTGTCGTCATTAAGCTGAAGTCTATTGTGTGTCATCCAGTTCTTAATGTCCGAGTAACACTCAGTGGTGCGAGTCAACAGGCGCTGTATATTATCAGGTGAGTCACTGTCTTGAAGTTGGGTGTCATCAGCATAGAAATGGTGTTTTATAGAGTGGGAGTTGATGATGGTGGACAGGGGGGAGGTGTAAAGAGTGAAAAGAACAGGGCAAAGGACAGATCCTTGTGGAACACAACAGGTCAGGTATGCAAGTTGAGAGTAAGTGCCATTGATGAGAACGGTTTGTTTTCTGTTTGATAGGTATGAAGTGAACCAAGACAGAGCAATGTCAGAGATGCCAAAAGTATGATGAAGTCTAGAAAGGAGAATACCATGATCAATGGTATCAAAGGCTGCAGACAGATCAAGGAGTGTGAGGAGAGAGACTTTGCCAGTATCAGTTGCAAGGAGGAGATTGTTGAGAATGTGCAGTAGGGCAGTTTCAGTGCTATGGCACTGGTGGTAGGCTGACTGGAAAGGATTGAGGAGATTGTTGGCAGACAGGTGAGAGTTCAGCTGGTTGAGGACGACTTTTTCAAGGAATTTTGACAAGAAAGAGAGATTAGAGATAGGCCGGTAATTTTTCAGTTCATTTGGGTCTAAATTGTGTTTCTTGAGGAGAGGGTGAACAATAGCAGACTTGAAAGAATCTGGGACAGTTCCAGTTTGAAGAGAAGTGTTGATGATGTCAGTGATGAATGGGAGGAGAGTAGGGAGACAGTCAGCGTAGAGAGAACCTGGAAGAGGATCCAGTTCGCAGGTTTTGAACGACATGGATCTGATTGTGTTGAGAATTTCTTCTTGTGAGACTGGGGTAAAAGTAGTAAGAGGTGTGCCAGAGAAGGAAGGGTCAGGTGGGCATGGTTGACAGGGTGTCCTGTCAAGCCTGTCACGAAGAGTTTGTATTTTGGTGGTGAAATAGTTGGAAAATACAGATGGGAGTTCTTCATTTGTATGTTTTGTTGGGAGAGGTAAATCTTTTCGTGTGCCAAGGAGATGATTCATGGTTGTAAAGAGTTCTTTTGAAGAAGAGGCATTCAGGATTTTGGTTTGGAAATAGCTTGTTTTTGCAGATGCAATGAGGGTGGATACTTTTGTTTTAGAGGCTTGGAAAAGTTGCCTGTGTACAGTGAGTTTGGATTTGCGCCAGCGGCGCTCTGCTCTGCGGCGGGCACGTTTTGCACAGGCGATCTTATGAGTGAGCCAGGGGGTAGGGGGGCGGTTAGGTAAAAGACGGGTTGTGGCTGGAGCATGAGTGTCCAGAAGATGGTGGAGAGTAGTATAGAATTCATCGGCAAGGTTATGTGACTTTTCAGAAAGGAAACGGGAGGCATCAGATGAAAATGTGGAGAGGTCGATAGATTTGAGATTGCGTCGAGTCACTGTGCGCATGGTACGGGAAGGAGGAGAAATGTCGAGAGAACAGAGAATTGCAGAGTGGTCAGATGGAAGGGTTGAAGTTAGACGGGTAGAAAGAACTAAGCAGTTGTCAGTAGCGGAATTGTGGTGATCACGAGAAATGATCCAGTCAAGAATGTGACCTTTTTGATGGGTTGGTTCAGAAATGTGTTGAGTCATATTGTGATTGGACAGAGAGTTGATGATATGTCTTGTGTCATAACGGTGAGTGTTGTCATAGTGGACATTGATGTCACCTAGAATGATGAGATTTCCAGGTAAGAGGCAGTAGTGGTCAAGCAATTGGTCAAAGTCAGAGAGAAACGTGGATGTGGTGAGTTTGTTGGCAGAGCTAGGTGGGGGTCGATAGACACAGGAGAAGGTGATGGGGTGAGGGGTGGATTGGAAGGATACTTCAACGTGCTCGAAAGAAGGATGGGAGAAAGGCAGAGACTGCGAGAAAGATAGGCGGGAATGGAGTGAGTCGTTGTAGAGGATGGCGATACCGCCACCTCGGGATGAGCGATGGAAAGAAGCAAGCCTGTAACCACTCGGAGTGAGGCTAGCATGTATAGGTTCGTGACCAAGGGGGTTAAGCCATTTCTCTGTGATAAAAGCAATGTCAACATGCTCATCTGCGATAAAATCAGCAATGACTTCGGCTTTGCCATCAGTGCATGTTGACTGAGCATTAAAAAGGCATAGTTTCAGCCTATCACAGTCATATGGTGGCGCCTGAGGTGGCGACGAAGGCGGCACCGACGGGACAGAAGGCGAAAGCGGCACCGGCGGGACAGAAGGCGAAGGCGGCATCATCAGGACAGAAGGCGAAGGCGAAGACGGCAGAGGAGGAGACGAAGCTTGCAGCAGCGAGGTCGAGGGCAGGGGCAGTGGAGGAGAAGAAGAAGCAGGAGACGAAAAGTGGCGTCGGGCAGGAGGCAGGTTGTGCCAAAGACGGTGGAGACGTCCACCACGACAGGATCGCGCAGTGCGGGGCTTAGGACACAGCCCCAGTGTTCGTATTCGCTGGTAGACGCCTCCACCAAGGTAGCATTTGCTGTGTTTAAAAAGTGTCAGTCCAATTTGTTTTATAAAAGACGGGTCCATAATTGCGAGCCAGGCAGGAGAGGAAGACACTTGCAGGTTGGTGTGTGGGTTGGTCAGTTCACAACACTAAAATCCAGAGAACGCAGAACACAAAGGTTTGGAAGCTGTAGCGTTGGGCGAACACAGTAGGCTAAGATGTAAACACAGTTCACAGATAAAATGTCCGACTTGAGCGGCTGAATTAAAATGATGAAAAGTAGGTATAAAAACTTTAAAATCGGATTATCTGGTAAAATATTCAAAATTTAAAAAAATATTTACATCACCGTGTGTCAGGATTTCAAAGCAACAAACTGATACAAAATTCAATGCATAAAACCAAATAGAACCACGATAAAATCACTGTAAAACACCACACACACTTTTGCTGCCTGCTGGCGCGACATCTACTCACAGACAGACAGACAGAGAGAGAGAAGAGGGGAGAGAGAGAGAGAGAGAGAGAGAGAAGAGAGAGAGAGAGAGAGAAGAGAGGAGAGAAGAGAGAAAGGATAAACAAAGAACGAAGCAACTGAATCGGCCATAGACATAATTAAAACGGGGTTGCACTTGAGAAGACAAACAATATGCGTATTCCAAATGATGGACTAAACCAACCAACCAACCAACCAACCAACCAACCAACCAACCAACCAACCAACCAACCAACCAACCAAACAAACAAACATAAAAACAAGCAAGCAAACAAACAAACAAAAGCAAAAACAAAACATTGCTAACAAAATCCAAAATAAGTGTGACTGCCCGCGTTCAAGCAAACAGAAACCAGAGAAAACATGAAAAGAAAAAAAAAATGAAATAAGAACGCGTATTTAATACAAGAAGACAAGACAGGCGCAAATTTTCCGCCAACTGGCCTTTTTCAAACGTAAGATCACAAACAAACAAACACCAGGTACAAAAATTAGGAAAAAAAGACTGAAACTTCCCTGCTGCTCCTTCCATAAACTGACTAAAATGAGATCATAATGTCTTTGAGTAAATATGATGTCAGAGCGGAAGTGAGATGAATGCTGTAATTCAGAAAAGTGGTCATGCCATATTAATATTGTTCTGTCCTGAATAGGGTCCAGGGCTAAAATTAAAACTATGATGTACTAGCGAAGAGTAGTGTTTGGAATGTAAAGCATCCCTCTATTAAATAATGCATAAGAGAAAATGTAAGCGTATGATCGACTGAATGGGAAAATATTTAATTATATAATCAAGAGGTATGGCTGATATAAATGGATCGTTCCTAGTGCAACGAATCTGTTCCGACCTTGGAATAGGAAGAAAAACATCCTAAACCAACAGCCAAGGGGTTGAAGGGAAAACCAGAGTCTCCGGAGAAAAAAACCCCTTAGTCAGACGCGGCTGGGTCTGTTTTGTGAAAGTAGAATTTAAATAGATTGAATTTAAAATAAAAATAAAAAAGGCATATGTGCAGCCGCAAAGCCAAGATTTCACTGGGATGGGAAAATTGTGATAATATGGTCTATTTCAATAAATCATCATCGAGGTAAAACATACATGGACTCAATGGCACATTAAAAGAAGACGATTATAAGCATAAAATCATCCAAGCAGTATAAAAATAAATTGTACATGAAGGACAAGAAGTTAATGCCTATACATTCGAACGAATAGACACGCACACACATACACACCAAGGTAAAAGTACACGCACACAGAGCCATGTCCAGATAAAAGTGGACGAAGCGGCACGATACTGAATTCTGTTGAGGAAATCTTTATGGTTTGTCATTGAGGCCATGTGGCTTGCATGTTCCAAGTTTATCTATAAGATAGGATTCTCTGTCTTTCCTGTCTATGGTGCTGTTACTGTATAGAAGAAGCCACAGACCTTTCGCTCGATGTTGTTGATTGAGTGGTCCAACTGGTTGAAATGATTTGAGATAGTTTTATCTCTTTGATGTCGGATATCAGCCAAGTGTTCTTTGAAACGTGTATCAAGGGTACGTCCAGATTCACCAATGTACAGTTGAAAACATTTAGAGCAGCTGATACAAGTAGACAATGTTATAGGTTTGACAGTTAAAATGTTTTGTAATTTTCATGTGCGATTTGGGGCCTCTGACTGTGGTAGCTGAGCACACGAAAGGACATGTCCTGCATTTAGTTTTGTGACATGGAGAGGTTCCAGGGGGTTGGCTGGTTGGTTTTCTGAGTCAAAAACTGGTACGATTGATATGGAAAGAGACAAAATATTAGAGAGAGTATATTAGAAAGCAAGGGAGGAACACATCATCAGAACACACCACTGAAAGACCACCAATTATGAAAGATGAAGTTAGAACAGCGATGAAAACGGATGAACTGGGAAAACACCCAGGACCAGACAATATTGCTATAGAAATGAATAAGGCTCTACATGAATTTGCTATTGAAAAAGTCACAGTCCTCCAAAATGAAATTTATGACACTGGAAAAATTCCGAAAGATAAGTCAATTTTCACCGCACTTCCAAACAAAGCAGGGGCTATAGAAGCAAACTCCATCGTAGAATCAGCTTGATGAATCAAATAACAAAGAATCTATTAAGTATATCATGATGAGGACATGTAACAGAATCAAAACAAAAATTGCAGAACAATGTGGGTTTTGTTTACAAGAAAAGAATATTAATGCCATATACATCGCAAAAACTCTCATAGAAATCTCAACTGAGTTGAATACGGATTTATTTTATGTTTTGTTGATTATATCATGGCTTTTCGGGTACGATACGAAGAATTGAAAATTCAACATGAGAAGCCCAATATAAGCAGAAAAGATATAAGAATGATAAGGAATATGTATTTGGAGCAAATAGAAACAATGAGAGTAGAAAATTATACAAGGACTTTTCAAAAATCAAGAGAAGGGTCGGGCGGGGATGCGTTCTGCAACCACATTTGTTTTCACTTTACAACGAAACCATCATGAAAAACCTACATGTAGAAGAAATCCCTGGAATAAATGTAAAGAATCTTCGTTATACAGACAACACTCTATTATTTGCAGAAAACGGACAGGTTTTACAAAATGTTGTGAATATGGTAGAATTAGAAGGTAGAATTAAAGGGTTGAGTTAAATAATAACACTGAAGTTACAGTAATAAGTACAAAACAAGAAATCACTTCTGGAAAATAACAGTAACTGACAAAACATTGAGACCAGTTGATAAATTTAACTATCAGGCGACAGCCATCTCACCTGACGGCAGGTCTATATTACAAATACCCAGCTAGAGTGGCTGAGCTAAAACAGCATTCAAGAAAACGAAAAACGTTTTCAGCAACAAATACCTATCATTGAACACCAGGAAGAGAACTTTTTTTCCAGTTATATAGAACAGATCTGAAGCCTGGACAATCAACATGCAAAGCCAGAACAAGACTGAGGCTGTTGAAATGTGGTTTCTAAGAAGACTTAAGAGTTCTGTGGACAGCAAAGAAATCAAACAGACAGTCTTGAAATAAGCAAACACAAAAAGAACATGCATGAAGAAGTTTGGGAAAAGACAACCAGCATCTATGGGACATCTTATGAGGCAAGATAAATCTGAGCGACTAGTCA
Source organism: Monoplex corrugatus (assembly GCA_030674185.1). NCBI lineage: Eukaryota > Metazoa > Mollusca > Gastropoda > Littorinimorpha > Ranellidae > Monoplex > Monoplex corrugatus. The sequence goes on along the minus strand of CM060314.1, from coordinate 77,929,386 downwards.
CAAAAGGAAAGCTGGAGAGGATAAAGAGCACTACGTAGTCTCAAGGAGAAAATATTAGACAATTTTGCAGACTGATTGGGGACAGAAGGGTAGGAGATATATTTTGCACAACAAAAGATAATTGAAACTATGGACGATCATGATCACCAACGCTATGCGCCATTGCACATGATGGTGATGAAGACTTAGCAATTTTCCATTGTGTTCTTGTTTCTGTTAACATATGGATGAGACGCTATATTAGATGTGCCCGACAGAAGGGCAGTTTGTGTGTTTTTGCATGTCAGCAGTTTTCGTGGGTTTAAATATCTGAAAACGTAACAGTGTTTTAGATAAAGTTTGTGTGATCGGACTTGTGCAACTCGATATTATCTGTGTGTGACTGGAAGAACGGAGTTAACAACAACAGTTTGAATTCATTTTTATAAGAAAAAGTAGGTCATTCTTCTTCCCACGTTATGGGCCATTACAGCCGTGATTTTCTAATCAGCCGCCGACATGTGAGTGTGAACGGTCAGCTGGATTTCATTTGTGCCGCGTAGAGTGTCCACTGATGTCGCATGAGTTGCGATTTCTCCTTCTCCTCAACCAAAAAATTCACTTCAGTTGTGATCTCTCCTTCTCCCCATCAAATGCACTTGCAGTTTCTTTCAACATCGCTGCGATCTCCTGGGTAAATTAAAAAAAAAGTAACTTTTGATAGTGCTAGGGTTTTCATTAAAATTATTTTGTCAAAACGGCGTAAATTAATGCCTACTCTATGTGCTTAAAACGTTCCAAGTCTCGACTGTTTTAACTTCAAAATTTGTTATAGTAACAAACTCGATTGATGTCTGTTGTAAATCTGATGTCAAAAATTCCAATAGTTCCTGATCACAAATGAAATTCTTGTTCCTGAGGAAACGTTCTTAATGATAATAATAATGATAAGCGTCCTTCAGTCTCGGAAGACTATGGAGTTGCGCTCTTGGTGTTTATTCTGGTGCAGCGTCGGGTGTGGGCTGGCCAGTCCGACGCGGGAATGACAGTCCCTGTGGCAGAGGGCACAGATGAGTCTGACGCTGGTCTGTCTGCCTGGGCTGCAGCCTTTCTTCTCGTTCTCTTTACCTCGTGCTGCTGAGCGAGTGTTTCTTCGAACTTGGAGAGACCTTTCTGCACAGTCTGTCTCCAGGCTGACCGTTCGAGGGCTGTTGCTTCCAAGTTGTCCTTGTCGATGTTCAAGGCTTTTAGGTCCCTTTTGCACACGTCTTTGAATCGCAGCTGTGGTCTGCCTGTGGGACGTTTTCCCTGCACCAGTTCTCCGTAGAGGAGGTCTTTAGGGATCCGTCCGTCGTCCACGCGCACGGCTGGTGCATCCAGATCTTTCCAGGACAGTGTTGTTTGGGACCTTGTCCTGCCAGGTGATGTTTAGAATGCGTCGGAGGCTCCGCATGTGAAAAGCATTGAGCTTTTGCTCTTGTCGGGCACACAAAGTCCAGGACTCGCTGCCATACAGGAGGGTGCTCACGACGCAGGCTCTGTAGATCTGGATCTTTGTGTGCTCAGTCAGCTTGCTGTTGTTCCATGCTTTCTTTGTCAGTCTGGTCATGGTGGTAGCTGCCTTGCCGATGCGCCTGTTGAGCTCTGTGTCAAGTGAGAGGGTGTCTGAGATAGTTGAGCCCAGATAAACAAAGTTATGGACGACATCCAGTTCATGGTCATTGATGTTGATGGCTGGGGGAGAGTCAACATCCTGTCCCATGACCTGTGTGTTCTTCAAGCTTATGGTAAGCCCGAAGTCTTGGCAGGCATTGCTGAAGCGAGTCATGAGTTGCTGCAGGTCCTCGGCTGAGTGGGCGGTTACTGATACGTCGTCTGCAAAGATGAAGTCACGCAGGCACCTCAGCTGGACTTTAGTCTTGGCTCTTAGTCTGGAGAGGTTGAAGAGCTTACCGTCTGTCCTGGTTCGGAGGTAGATACCTTCAGCTGCAGGACCGAATTCAGCATCACAGCAAAGAAGATTCCAAACAGGTTGAGAGCCAGGACGCAACCCTGTTTCACTCCGCTCCGTATGTTGAAGGCAGCTGATGTTGAGCCGTCAAAGACGACGGTGCCTTTCATGTCTTCGTGGAAGGATCTGATGATGCTGAGAAGTTTGGGTGGACATCCAATCTTGGGAAGGATTTTGAAGAGGCCATCCCTACTGACCAGATCGAAGGCCTTTGTGAGGTCTATGAAGGCAACGAAGAGTGGCTGCCTTTGCTCCCTACATTTCTCCTGAAGTTGTTTGAGGGAGAAGATCATGTCTATAGTGGATCTGTTGGCACGAAACCCGCACTGCGATTCAGGGTAGACTTGCTCTGCGAGTACCTGGAGCCTCTTCAGTACTACTCGTGTAAAGACTTTCCCAACGATACTGAGGAGGGATATGCCGCGATAATTATTGCAATTGCTTCTGTCACCTTTGTTTTTGTACAGTGTGACGACGTTAGCATCCCTCATATCTTGTGGTACTTCGCTTTCACTCCAACAGAGGCAGAGGATTTCATGCAACTCGGTGATGAGCACTTCAGTACTTCGGCGGGAATACCGTCTCCTGGTGCCTTGCCAGAGGCAAGAGAGTCCAGGGCTTCGCTGAGCTCATCTATGGTTGGTTCTTTGTCAAGCTCTTCCAGCTCTGGTAGGCACTCTATGGCATTCAGGGCGTCTTCTGTGACTACATTTTCCCTTGCATATAGCTCAGTGTATGTTCTACCCAGCGCTCTATCTGTTGTTCTCTGTCTTGAATCACCTCCCCTGTAGCTGATTTCAAAGGGGCAGTTTTCTTTTGCATTGGGCCCAATGCCTGCTTGATGCCGTCATATATCGCCTTGATGTTGCCTGTGTCAGCCGCAATCTGAATCTGGGAGCAGAGCTGAAGCCAATAGCCGTTGGCGCATTGTCTGGCACACTGCTGGACTTTTGCTGCGAGCAGCACGGAGAACCTGGAGGTTCTGCTCACTGGGATTGGTTTTGTATGCTGTCAAGGCGTTTCTCTTGGCCTCTATGATTGGTGTCATTTCTTCTGAGTGGGCTTCGAACCAATCAGCTGACTTGCTGGTCTTTTTGCCAAAGGTAGACATGGCGGCATTGTAGACAGCATCTCTGAAGTGTTCCCATCGGTCTTGGGCATTTGCAGTGGGTGGGCCAGGGAGAGAATCTTCCAACACACGCGCAAACACTTCCACTTTTCTTTGATCGCGTGTTTTGCTGGTGTCGATGCGAGGTCGGCCCTCCTTTCTCGTACGGTGCAGTCTCTTCGCGCGGAGCTTCACATTGCTGCACACCAAAAAGTGGTCAGTGTCGCAATCGGCGCTTTGGTAGCTGCGTGTGATCTTGATGCTGGAAAGGTTGACGCGTCTGGTGAGGATCAGATCGAGCTGGTGCCAGTGTTTGGATCGCGGGTGTCTCCAGGAGACTCGATGCTGAGGCTTCGTGTTGAAGAAGGTGTTACTGACGCACAACCCATGATGACAACGGAGGTCTAGCAGGCGCTGGCCATTCTCGTTCATTTTCCCAGTGCCGAACTGACCCAAGCAGGTGGGCCAGGAGTTGTGATCGACACCTACTCTGGAGTTGAAATCGCCGGCGATGAACAGTAGTTCTCTGTCAGGAATTCTCCTTATAGCAGCACTGAGGTCGTCATAAAACTTGTCTTTTGCTTCTGCCAAAGTTGGTGCGTAGGCACTGATTAGACTGACTGGTCCTGAGGATGTTTGGAGTCGGAGAGACAGGATTCGCTCTGTTCCTTCTGCTGGTGGGGTTATGGACCTCAATAATCTGTTTCTAACTGCGAATCCTACGCCGTGTTCTCTGACCTCGTCTGATGGTTTGCCCTGCCAGAACAGGGTGAAGTCTCTCTCCCTAACAGATCCTGCTTCTGGGAGCCTGGTTTCTTGAAGGGCGACGATGTCCATCTGCAGTCTGCTCAGTTCTCTGTCGATGACGGCTGTCTTGCGAGCATCATTTACTTCCTGCAGATCGTCAGAAAAGCCTGGTGTCATTGTCCTCACGTTCCACGTGCCCAGTTTCAGGGCGGGAGTTTTCATTTTTCTGTTGCCTGGTGCACAGTTGTCGATCCGCTTGTCGGTTTTCACCCTGAACTCCACGCACCCAGTGAGGCTAACGGACCGTGGCGGGGCAGCACCTTACTGACTGGGAACTGCCCAGCTTAAGGCAGGCGGTAGCTACCCAGTGAGATGCGATGACCTCTCCCACCGTCGGAAGCAGCCCCTGGCGTCTGACTCTACGCCAATTGAGTATGCAGACTTATAACCGGTAGACTGCTACTTCCCGTGTTTTGTCGACGCTGCAAAGCGAAGCTGGAGTGACCTCTCCAGAGCTCAAAGCCTGGGTAAGTAAGTATGGAGGGCAAGCTGTTACCCATGAAGCAGACCCCCCTCCCCCTCTCCACGTCGCTGGAATGGTCCATTGGAAAGGCAAGCGCCGATACACATGGTTCCAGTGCCGTCGCAGGAGTTGCCAGAACGTTGCTGTATACAGCCTCGGACTGCCTTGGGGACTCCGGCTCCGGATTTTTCCTCAGGGTTGACTCCCGAAGCCTTTCCTATGAGTGGGTATGGCCGCAAGGCAGCGGAGGTTTGAAATCAGTTTTCCTTCTCTTAGATGAGCTTTCTTCCCAGACTGATGAGCCCCATCTACCCAAAATAATAATAATAATAGTAATGATAATATTAATAGTAATAATAACAATAGCAATAATAATAACAATAATGATAATAATAATATAATAAAAATAATAATAATAACAATGTAATAATAACAACAATAATAGTAATGATGATAATAATAATGATAATAATAATAATAATGATAATAATAATTACAGTATTTATATAGCTCCAAATCTTTACAATTCAAATCAAAGGCATTCACGCACCAGACGTACGCATGCAATCAAGGCAAACTTCATTACAATATACAAAAAAGACCTACACAAACTGAAGGAAAGAGGTAGTTGTACAATTCGTTGTCGGGAAAAGAGGTAGGGCTTTTTTTCAAATTGTATTTAAAAGCAGAAAGGGTAAGTGTAGGTGAAGGGAGAGTGGAGAGTAGAAGTCTATTCCAGGTTGACGGTACTGAGACAACAAAAGAATGCTGGCCATCAAATAAATCTAGGAACTTGAAGGATAAGACTATCTGAAGTTTTGCGCAAGGTGCGAGTTAGCATATAAATATTGATGTCACAAAGATGTGATGGAGCAGACTGATGACTAGATTTGTAACATAAGGTGTCCAGCTTAAATTGAATTCTGTTCAAAACAGGCATCCAGTGGAGAGAGTGAAGAATAGGACTGACATGATCAGACTTTTTCTTTCTGAGGACAAGACAACAGGTGTGTTTTGTATGCGTTGCAGACAACGGAGAGAAGCTGGTAATCCAGAAAAGAGAGCCTTACAGCAATCAAGACGAGACAAAAAGATGCCACAAGCTTGGATACAGCCAAAGTTGAAAGGTATATTCCGTTCTTGTGGTTTTGGACTCAAAGTCTACACCATCTGTCTCTTTTCATAGTTTATCTTTAAGTTTGATATTTCATATCACAATAAGTCTCATTAAATGACTCTTATGTGCATCAAGATATAGGATTGTATCATCAGCAAACTGTGATAACATTTCTTTGTCTGATAGATGAAAGCCTGGATTGTTAGTAAAGAAAAGTCTTTCAGTAACATCATCTGAACCATGACTTTCATTATCCTTCATTTTTAGCAAAGCTGACAATCCTTCATGGCGTGATATTAATCTTTGCATTGAGTCACTATTTTCTTTGTGTAAAACTGGAGTATCTGTAAGTTCATTATTGAGACCTACGTCTGTTACACTCTACGACAGTAAAACTTTTTACAGAATGTTTTCACCTGCTCAATGTTTTCTTTTTTGATCGTTGATTGTACATCCATAATCTTTCTCAATAAAGTTCATTGATTGTTTTAAAAAATTACAGGACTCCACGTACAGAAATATCTGTTGACTAATTCACCCTTCAGCATTTGTCATCAGACTTTCCATTCGTTGATTTAGACTATCTTGAAACTCAGTGTTAGTTATATTGCTTTGATCACGTTCGAGTTTCTTTAGTTTTTTGATGTCCCATCCATTCTCTTTTTCTTCTTTGCTGACGCAGAAGCTTATGTTTTCCCCTAATTTCCATAAAAAATACTGGTCATTAATCAAAAACTCGATACGATCATCTGGAATGTTGTCAATATTTGCCATATCATAAAGAGGTATGGCGCATTGTTGTTTAATGCATGGTTGTAATCGTTTGATCTCTTCCATGAATGTTTTAATCCTTTAAAAGACAGTTGTTGAGCTTCCAGAAAGACCTCACTTTCAAAACTTTCCCTTCTTAATGGCAGTAACATTACAGGACAACGTCGGATCTATAACTTGATTATATGTTGCAAATTTTAATATCTGCAGCTAGTTCATCAGATATTAAATAATATTGAAGGCGAGCTTGCTTCGTAGTATCGAATTTTCTCCATGTATTAGCCGTTTTCTCCTGATACAATATCCACCAAATGAAAATTTGTCATTAAATCGTATTTTCTGTTTCCGTATTCTTGGTTGATTGAAAACGTTTCTATAATTTTTCACGTACAGTTCTGTTGAAGCAACATTAAAGTAACCGCCAATTAAGACTGAAGGGTAACCCAGAATACTTATTGTGTCAAAAAGGCCAGGTTTATCCCACTACTAGGACCCCAAATATTCATCAAAGTAAACAAATCTCTTGTTCCTAAGGTCAAATCTAACGTAACGTAACAGCTAAGAGGATCTTTTATAATGTTATGAAATATGCATTGCATTAAAAGGCATTAAAAACAAAATTTTAATTCCATTCTAGTTTGTTTTATAAGCCATCTTTCAGTAACAAGCAACCCTGGGGAGAGCCGGACATCAGAATGTTCTCAGAAGAGAAACCCCTGTCAAGCAATTGTTTCAGCCCTTATACACTTTGAGAGGGCTTACCACATCCAGGTCATGACTCCTGGATGCCCTTCTGCTGTCGCCATTTTTTTCATAGAAACTTGTCCACCACCTGGGTTCGAACCTACACATCCAAAGAAGTCAGGCGTTTCAAGGCCAAATCACTCTTGCGCTGGATGTGTCAACAACTTAGCTGTCGCATACTGGCAGTGTTTCCAACTAGGAAATGAAACATTCAGTCAGAATTAGATGAGTCTCTTGTAGAAAATTTCTATTTTCTTTACCTCAAGTGTACTTTCTTTTTCCTGCTTTCCAAAACGCCGTTCCAATTACACGTACATATTTCAAATGAAATATTTTCTGCCATCTTTGTTAAAACATTGTTTTATGACAATACACATATAATGGGATATGATTTCAATACCAAATTGAGAAGCCGGATACCCTCTGCTATCGTCATTTTTAAAAATAAAAATTAGTCCTCCTCTGGGAATCGAACCCGCACATCCTAAGTGGTTAGGTTTCTCCAGGCAAGGTCACCCTGGTCCAGATCCAGCTGGAGCTTTTTTCTACTGCTTCTGCCATTGCCTTTCGGGCTCTGGTCCTCTCTCCCTGAATTCGAGAGCTGCTTCAACCTCTATGGCGAGGACTTTGGCTTGAAAGCCAGATGTTCTCAAGTTTCTGGCTAGACTGACAGACTTTTCAGTCTTGTAGATATGGGCTTCCTCCATCCTACTTTTGTATGGTACAGTTAACTTGATTTTCTAATCACTTGTTTGGCTGAATGGGAGTGGAGAACAATGTCCAGTCTCATGCCACTCTTGCTAATGATTTCTGGGTATTTTTTCCATTGTGGGAGATCTGATGTGTACTCCCAGTCATCTTTTTCACCCAGCAGACCCAGCTTCATGCTCTGGGTGTCACATCTTTTTCAGGCCACTTTTTCCTGCCTCCTGCCATGTAGAAGGTTGTTGGAGCTTCAAGTGGCAAGTTTGTTTCCTCTGGCAGAGCTAGTCGCATTGCTGATTGCTTGTGCAACTTCTTGAAACACTTGACTGTGCCTCCATGTATACCTTCCTTGGGTTAGTGTTACCTTGCATGAACTCAGGAATGTGCCATGTCTGTTTGCCCTGGCAGAGCGGGCGAGCAGGGTTATCCGATTTCCTCCATTTCACGAGATTAGCTTTCGAGGGCTGGAAGTCATACACTGATCTGAGGATGAAAATGATTTTGAGAGGGGCCATATGCCACAAGTCATTCCAGCTCAGACTTCCTTGGACTGTATTTTCCCAAGTCGTTCACTGCCCTTGTTGGCCTTACTAAACTACCTTCTGAAGTCCTGTGGCACGCTCTTCTTTCTTCGTTTCTTGTATTACCATATCTCTTTCTGCCTCCCGTTGGCCTTTGACCACCATTCCATTTTTGTTGATCCGAGTTCCTGTCTGTTAGTCGACGTGTGCCCTATTATATGTCTGACCATGAGATTGTCTTTCGCTTTGACCAGCGCCTCCTGGACTTTCCATTTTCTACCAGTCCTCAGCTTGGGCTGGATTGATATCACAACCTTATCTCCAGAGTCTTCAAGTATGCTAAGAAGCATGATCTTTCCTGCCTTGTATTCCTCAACAATGGATTAAGGGGTAGCTTTGGCTTTGCCTGGCGAAATTAGAGACTGGGTGGGACACCCATAGATGGGGAAACATGGACAGCAGCAAATGCTCTAGCAAGGACAGCGTTTTGTACGCTTTGTATTTGATGCATAACTCTTTGTGAATTTTAAATTTGGTGAATTATTCTGTTTTTTACAGTCCATATATTTGAGCATATCGTAGTCAGTAATGAAAGTCGTTCATAAGGAAGGCGGGTGAACTGCAGAAAATTAGGAAAATATTTACCACGTTTCATTGTTTTTTCTGTGCACATACTGCTTCGTCTCTGTCCTCCCCCTTCCGGTTTGTGTGTGCTTTCTACCCTGGAGTTCTGGTGATTGTGATTGTTATATTCATCTTGGTAAATGGTGAGAGTGTGCGCTTTGATTTGATTTTTATATGAAGATTTGGCGGTTATGAATATTGATAATATGATTATGATTATTATTATTACGATTATCATTTTTGTCAATAATATTTATTATTATTATTATTGTAATTATCATTATTATTATCATTTATTATCATTATTATCATTTTCTCATATTGAAAAAAGTTACAATGATCACATGATCCAGTTCTAACCTACATAGGTTTTTGAAATTAGGGGAGGTCCATACTGATTGTCATTTTCGTCCTATCAATCGCCTTGGTATGGACTTTGATTGGGGAGAGGGAGAATTCATGAGCAGCTCCACGTGTATTAACGTTATATGCTACGAGAAATATCTTCAAGTATCACGCATTGATGTAAAGTTCACATTCACCGCTGCATTTACATAAATTTCACAGAAAAAAAAACCCGGAGGGCAGAAATCATAGTCAAATCATAGCTCAATAATCAAATGAAGACAGAGCGCGTTGTGCTCATGTAACACAATCTTAGGAATGAAATCTAGGGGGAACACACTACTGTCAGTCACAATGTACTGGAAATCATGATAAATCACAGCTCAATCAAACGATGTCCTTGTTTGATTTGAAGCTTCGAGCGGGGAATGTGTAGGTATACACAATACTCAAAGGGTTGGGGGGGGGGGGGGGATCTTCGACCATCACTAATCCTGCGTTTCTGAGCATATTACAGCTGGCGTGCACCTCCTTGATTGTCTTTCTTGACGCGAAAGGGATGATGGTTCCACTTGGGGTCGGTGTTTGATGCCTAGCTTCATTTCCCGATGCTTTGTTGTCACTGGATTTCTTCTGACAGAGGAAGCTTGGTGTTGGGGAATTTAGTATTTTTCTTTACAGATGTTGGATGTCTTTCCAGCTTTGGCGCTTTGAGCAGTCTCTGTAATGCGGTACACACAGCAGTTTGTACATGGGGTGTACTGATTTGATCTCACCGCTGCATTGACTCGATTGACCACGAACGTTGTGACCTTCTGTTCTGCTTTCTTGACGTCTTCATTCTTGAAATCATTGTTCTCTTTTTGCAAAATAATAATATTTCTCTGAGATTACATTTATTCGCGTTCAGCTTACTTATCAACTATCCTTTCAAACGTAGTTTTTCTGTTTCCTGTTCGTTAGTTGAAAGGGGACGCATAAAATATCTTTCTTTCAGCGTTTGAAGTTTCTAGGCAGCTAAGTGCAGCATCTGTTGAAACAAGTGCCAATGCATTGATAGCCATGTCAATTTCTGCACTATTTGGAGTAAGATGGAACCAAATACACAAAACAGAATCAGACTACATATGTAATATAACAAAACAAGATAAGACAAGACAGGCGAAAGACATTGCAAGACAAGATTAAGTAAGGAAATACTTACAAAGTCAGCAGGACCTTCTACTCCTTTTCTTTCTTTCGTTGCATTTCGATTAATACCCGTATCCGATATAGCATTATCAAGAATTGGGATGCTTCAGAGTGAGAAGCCTTTCTTTCTATCATCATAACCCATAACGCACTACACAAGTAGTTTTACTCCGGTGGGTGAGGAGCAACTGGTCAGTTACATCGTAGAGTCAATAAACGACCATAAACATTAATCAGTTACTGCTGTTTTGCTGTAATCAACAGAGCGATCATAAACGCGCCCTGTCCGTTCGCCTGTTAACAGAGCTCCCAGTGATAAAGATATAATGCATTTTCTGTATCTGCTAGCAGAGTGCTTATTCATGGCCGGAACTGAGTACCAAACTGATAGACTTGAGATTATTTGGAAGGAAGGTTTTTGAAATAGTATCATAAACTTTAGTGAAGTCTACGAAGACCAAAAAATCCCAGAAGATTTTCAGTATTTAGATACATCACCAGTTGTCCTAAGGCCAATTACACCATTTAAAACAGAGAGAGAAGAAAAATAAAGAAGAGACCTCCCACCATCATTTTAGACATTACTGTCTTGAATCTTATGGAAAATGCTTTGGCTATGCCTGTGTTGAAGATTGTGTTTGAGTGCCGGTTTGCGGAGCGTGGTCTTGGCATTTTTTTTTCTATGTGTAAAATGGTAATCATGCTTACTGCTGGATTCGTGAGGTGTATTTCTAATCAAAAAAGAGTCCATCGGTTATCTTTAATCTTAGACACCCCAAAATGTAAAAATTTATAGAATTTTGTGGTGAGGCCTTCGCATCCAGGGGCTGAACCATTTTCATGCCCTTGAGTTGATCTGATATTTACGCTTTTACCATTTGTTGTTCACATTTTTGTCTGTCTAGTTCATCTGATGACGGTGTCGTGCAGTTGGGACCGAGAAAATATGTGTGGTATGTGTCAGTTCTGTTATTTTTCTTTTTATCTTCTTAGTATAGTCTTCATTTAGCAATCGCGTTTGATGTGTTATTGTGTGTCTGTTCTCGGTTTGTAGTCGTGTTACTGTCTTGTTGGTTGAAAAAACATTTTTCAATTTTCAGAAATATGCAGAGTTTCATTCTCCTTTTTCTGTGAATTTCGTTCTGGATCTTGTCTGTTGTATCTTGTGCTTTTCTTCAAATGTTTTACTTTTGCAAATTAATTCAATTCTAGTTCAGTATTTTGCAACTTTTTAAAGAATTATATTTAGTTTTTGGAGGGATTTGTATTCTTGCATTGATTGTTCTAACAATACAGCACTGCAAGTTCTCTGATTTTAATTTTGTGTAATTCTCATTTGTTACGAGCGTGAAGGTCAGTGTGCTTTTGAATAAATTTACGAATGTTGTCAATGGGAATGTTGCCCTATGTCGTGTCTTTTAGTGGGCTGTTGTTAAATTTCCAGTTCATTCAGCGTTTTTGTACTTTTGAAATGGTGCCATGACCAGGATAATAACTTATGTATGGAGAGCTTAGCCAGGGGACGCGCTCAGTTGATGGCCAAAAGAAACGCTTTAAAGATTGCCTCAAAGCATCCATCAACGACCTTGGCATCGATCCCAATACCTGGGAGACGCTTGCACTAGATCGACCGAACTGGCGAGGCAAGCTGACCATCGGAGCAGGAGCAGTAGAAAGAAGATGCACAGCAGAGGCTCGAAGAAATCGAGAAGAATGCAATGCGCGACCGTCCTCCAATCCTACAGCTGCACCAACCCATGTTTGCTCTATGTGCGGGCAAACCTTAATGGTCTGGATTGGCCTCGCCAGCCACGTCTGGATCCACAATCGTCAATCCCCCGGTCAAAATTGAAGTCGTGGTCTTCTTCGACAACGAAGGACGAACAACAATTTTTGAAATGTAAGTATAAAGTATAGCGGTTCTATGGTTAGAACCTAGAGTTTACAGAAAAGATTGAGATCAAACCCAAGTAGAAGGAGCTCGTTAGTCCTACATACCTAGAAGAGGAAGTCTTTATTTCAAAATGCCACAGATTTTGGTAAATGCTTACTGCGAGGAAAGTATTTGAGCCAAAGGCTTGGAGACAGATCCTCAGAACATTAAAACTTAACTACTGACGCCGTTCCACTGGTAGCAGTCAGCAGGAGGGAGAGAGAGAGAGAGAGAGAGAGAGAGAGAGAGAGAGAGAGAGAGAGAGAGAGACAGACAGACAGACAGAGACAGACAGACAGAGAGACAGAGACAGAGACAGAAGACGGAAGGGAGAGAGAGAGGGGGGAGTAGGGGTGGGGGTGGTGTGGAAAATTGCACGACCCCTCCACACTTAAAAGCATGTTCAATGTGCTGGTCATATAGGCAAGCCAGAAAAACGAGAATGAGGCAATTAGTCATCAGCTATGACAAAATCCCTGTGGTGATGAATACTAGTGATGGGGACACACTGAGATTGCTGCTGAAATTCTCTAAACAAGATTCTGCATGCAGGCGGTTATGGGTTGATGCTCGTCAACCGAAGACCTGAGGCAGATGAGGCAATGTTCGTATCCTGCTACAGTGCCAAAGCAGTCCTTTCCAGGGACAGCACCGCTCTACCCAGATTGGAAGTGAGAATAAAAGAAACCCTGGACAAAACTTCCTTTTGGTCGCTAGGATGTTGGTGGACAGAACTACCCTGAGTGAAACCAGATTTTGTAGGCAAAACCCAGCTCCGAAGAGTTGGAGAAGGTTGCACCTTCAACGGCCCGCTGTTTTAGCATCCATGCACACCAAGCTGGCAAGGATACTGGACAGCTTGCCCAATGGTATCAATGATTGCTGTTGTTTCTGTTCCAGCTTCTACAGTGGCGTTGATCCCATGCCACTCATTCCACCTCCACAACACACCATCAAGCCGAAGTTCATTTAATCGAAGTCCCAGTGTAGGAAGTCCATTTCAGTGGAGTTCAACAGTGCCTTCTCTGAATCAACTTACACAGCCTATTGAGCCCCAATTCACGACAATAATCGTTCAGTCATGGAGCTTGACCAACGGAGAGACCTCTCTGAAAGGAGACCACCATCACGGCTCTCCAGTGACAGCTTCTCGTGAACCACTGACACCAACCTGAATTCACATCAGGCATGGAAGCGGTAAAGGAAACTGAAATTGAAGTCGCGACGACATAGGGCCGTGAAGAGCCACAGAATCTGGGACAATTTTGACGATGCTATAAAGCTTGGTGGAGATAATGATAGTGATGGCATGGAGTTCCATGTAGGATTGAAACTGCATGACAGGGTTATACTGTATGCTTACTATCACAATATATCCTGGCGTCAACCAGGGCTGAGGGATACAGACATTTGCGATGTTGGTCAGGACATTTAAACAATGTCAGTTACACGTCCGTAAAGTGGGTGAAACTCGAGTATGTGTTCTCAGTCTTCCCAAACAGACCAATATCAAGCTTCAATCTGGGTAGGAACAGGTCAGAGCAGAGAACCCCATCCATAATGGTTTTATTTGGAGCGAAGGGGTTTGAACCCAAGACCTCCTAGTCAGTAAATCCATTCCATAATCACTTCGCCTCGGTGACTGGTTAATAATGATCCATTTATGACTCTACGTACTGGCTCACTTCGCTACAGTCATCTGTGCCAACGATGACCAATTATATGATGTCAAAAAAAAAAATGTTAATGACATATCATCATCATTAGGTGCCTTGCCGCATGGCGTTGGCGATTATGGACTTCCATCTGTCTCTATCACTTGTTGCCTCAAGCATCTCTTCCACCCTCTTTGACCCCAGCCACTCTGCAAGTCCGTCTAGTATCTTCTCCCTGGGTCTACCCGGTGCTCTCTTTCTCTCCAGCTTTCCCGTTGTGACCAGGTGCTCCAATTCCCCTTTCCTCATAAAATGGCCTATAAATGTTGCCTGTCTTTTCCTAATCTTCCTTATGAATGATCTACTTGTGTATGCCTCCATCAAGACAATGCTAATGACAATAACAATAATAATAATAATGACAATAAGAATAATAGAAATAATAATATTTCCATATTGAGTACCACAGTCTATTCAAAGCATGCTGTTGCACTTTACGTAGATAAAAAAGCGGGGTCCATGCATTAATGCGGTATGATAGTTGTATACGTATATTAATACATTATAAACAGTTCGTCCAGAACAACATATCATAACATGAAATCAGATCATAGTAAAACACATATGAAAACATACACACACACATGTGCACGTGCGCACACGCACACACACACATATTCACATAAAACAGCATACACATGTACAAGGAGGTGTAATGGTGTTATCTGGGTCCATATATTGATATAGATTACACTTAATTCATCAAGAACAATAACGGATAACAGAAGTAGATGACTTTTCCACAAAGAGTAAACAAGGAAGACACGTATACATCAATTGATAAATACGTCTTTCATGTATGTGCACACACATGAAAAAAAAAACAACACACGCGTACTTATACACAGAGAGAGACAGATATATATATATATAAGAGAGAGAGAGAGAGAGGAGAGAGAGAGAGAGAGAGAGAGAGAGAGAGACAGAGACAGAGAGAGATAGAGAGAGAGAGACAGACTGACAGAGAGAGAGAGTAGACAGAGAGGAAGATAGATAGATAGAGAGAGAGAGAGAGAGAGAGAGGAGAGAGAGAGAGAGAGAGAGAGAGAGAGAGAGAAACAGACAGACAGACAAAGACAGAGAAGGATTTGACAGAAGCGAGGTACGGTCATGAGAGAAGCTTCTTAACCCTGAAAAGAGAGAGCTTTGAAATGTTTGTAGGGCACATTTTCTGATAAATGTTGGCATGATATTCGATTTTGGACATTGACAGCAAAGTGTTCAACGTCATCCACATGTCGTTCTTTGATTGGAAGGCATGTAGCTTTTACAAAAATGCTAGATATATGTATATGTATGTGTATATGTATATGTATATGTATATGTACATGTATATGTATATGTATATGTAATTATGTATATGTATATGTATATGTCTTTGTCAGGTCGGATAGATGTATCCGCTACTGGTAACCTGGAACCCAGTACTACCAGTCACAGGGTCGAATTGCTGGCGACTAAACCAGCACCCCCATCAGTCCTCTCAGGAGGATGGTGAGGAGGGTGGCTAGAAACCCTGGTGGAAATAAATTAGATCCATCAAAGGGCGCCAGCTCTGAAGAGCTACCCGCGGCCATCTAGCTAAGGGAGTAAACCCTGACAGTAAATCCGGTGTGTGGCCCCTAAGGCGGTTGGATGGCAAACTTTGTCACTTTCCGGCAGCTCCTGCGGCCGCGTTGGCACCAAAACGTAACAGCCCTGCTGTTCCTTTGGATCTGTCAGCGAGGTGGAGAGGGGGGACAAGTTGCATGGGCAACAGCCTGTCTTCCATATTACACTGCCCAGGCTTACATCCGTCCATTCATCCACAAACACTCTGCACCTACGACCTGGAGAGGACACTCCAGCCTCGCTACTAACACTAGTGTCGGCACAACACAGGAAGCAACAGATACCGGTGTAAGTCATTGCTCAACTGGCGTAAAGCTGACGCCAGGGGTTGCTTTTGACGGTGGGAGAGACCTTCGTGTCTTACTGGACAGCTATCGCCCGCCTAAGCTGGGCAGCCCCCAGCCAGTCAGGTGCTGTCCCGCCACGACCTGCTTTCTTCATTGGGTGCATGAAGATTAGGAGAAAATCTGACAAGCAGGTCGTTAACTACCGCACCAGGCAAAAAGAAAAATTCAAATTCAAGAAACAGATGAAGAAATGGATCAGCAGTGAAACTGGGCTGTTGGAATGTCCGAACAATGATGCCTGGGCTCTCCCAAGATCTGCAAGACATCAGCGACGCCAGAAAGACCGCCGTCATAAACAGCGAGCTAAAGAGGCTCAATGTGGACATTGCCACTCCGCAGGAAACACGGCTGGCTGACTCAGGAACACTAAAGGAAAGGGACTACACCTTCTTCTGGCAAGGAAAGAGTTCTGATGCCCCAAGAGAGTACGGAGTAGGCTTTGCAATGAGGAATAGCCTGCTGAACATGATTGAACCAGGCAGCAGCGGTTCAGAACGACTCTTGACTCTCCGCCTCAACACCACCGAAGGCTATGTCACTCTCATCAGTGTTTATGCCCCAACTCTGTCCGCCTCTCCAGACGCCAAGGATGAGTTCTACGAAAATCTTGCATCAACCATAAGGAACATCCCCAGGACAGAACTTGTTCTTCTGGGCGACTTCAACGCCAGAGTGGGTCAGACAATGACTCATGGCCCTCCTGCCTCGGTTTCTTTGGAGTGGGGAAAATGAATGAGAATGGACAGCGACTGCTTGAGTTTTGCCTGCCATGAACTGTGCATCGCCAATTCCTTCTTGAAGATGAAGCCTTAACACAAAGTCTCCTGGAGGCACCCGCGCTCAAAACATTGGCACCAACTGGATTTGATCCTAGTAAGACGTGTCGCTATCAAAAACGTTCTCCACTCTCGCTCTTCTCACAGCGCAGACTGCGACACAGACCACTCTCTGGTATGTTGCAAGATCAGGCTGCAACCAAAGAAGTTCCACTGCTCAAAGAAACAAGGGAACCCTCGCATTGACGTCGACAAGATGTCTCAGCCAGATCTTGTAGAACAGTTCGCAGAGGCCTTTGAGAGAGAATACGATGCATTGCAGCCCAGAGACTCTGCCACAGAGAGATGGGAAACGCTACGAGACACCATGCACTGCATTGCTATGGCCACCTTTGGGAAGAAAACTGTGAAGCCCCATGACTGGTTTGAGGCCAAAACATCAGAGATGACTCCCACTGTTGAGGCCAAGCGCGCCGCACTCACCGAGTATAAGCGGTCATCCAGTGAGAAGAATCTGCAAATCCTTAGGGCTGCCAGGAGCAAGGTTCAGCTTAACGCCAGGCGCTGTGCAAACGAGTACTGGACAGAGCTCAGCGAAGAGATACAGAGTGTTGCCGAAAGAGGCAACATCCGAGGAATGTATGATGGCATCAAGAAGGCACTGGGACCAACACAGCAAGATCGCCCCCCTCAAATCCTCCACTGGGGAAGTAATCAGCGATCCTAGCCAACAGCGATCCGACCTCTACTCCACACAGAACATGGTGTCCCCCTCAGCCCTCGATGTCATCAAGTGCATGCCAGTAATGGAAGAACTTCACCCAGAGCCAACTGTGGACGAACTCAGCAAGGCCATTGATAGCCTGGCATCAGGCAAGGCACCAGGCAACGACGGAATTCCCCCAGACTTCATCAAGCACTGCAAGACTTCTCTTCTGCACCCTTTGCACGCAGTCCTCTGTCAGTGTTGGAATAAGGGAGCTGTACCACAGGACATGAGGGACGCCAAGATCGTCACCCTGTACAAAAACAAGGGCGAAAGGAGCGACTGCAACAACTACAGAGGTATTTCGCTCGTCAGCATTGTTGGCAAAATCTACGCTCGGGTCCTCCTAATCCGCCTGCAGAAACTGGCTGAACGCGTCTACCCGGAATCACAGTGTGGTTTTCGAGCAGAGAGATCCACGGTAGACATGGTCTTTTCCCTTCGCCAATCCAGGAGAAGTGCAGAGAGCAGCGGATACCCCTGTATGTGGCATTCATTGACCTCACCAAGGCCTTTGACCTAGTCAGCAGAGATGGCCTTTTCAGGGCTCTCCGAAAAATCGGCTGCCCCCCCAAACTGCACAGCTTAATTGAGTCCTTCCACTCCAACATGAAAGAGACGGTGCAGTTCAACAGAAACCTTTCCAAGCCCTTCGACGTACGCAGCGGTGTGAAACAAGGCTGCGTCCTGGCCCCAGCCCTCTTTGGAATCTTCTTCCCTCTCCTCCTGAGGCATGCGTTCAGCACAGCGCAAGAAGGGATCCACCTGCGGACCAAATCAGATCGCAGGCTCTTCAACCTCGCCCGCCTCAGAGCAAGGACAAAGGTCTGTGAAGCCCTCATCAGAGACATGCTATTTGCCGACGATGCCGCAGTTGTGACCCACACTCAGCGGGACTTGCAGTTACTAATGGATCGTTCTCCCAGGCCTGCAAAGATTTTGGTCTGACCATCAGTCTTAAGAAGACAAACGTCCTGGGCCAAGACACGCCATCTCCACCAGCCATCGCCATCGATGACTACGAGCTTGAAGCCATCCATCAATTCACGTATCTTGGGTCCACCATCACCGATAACCTCTCCCTTGACACACAGATCGACAAGAGGATCGGGAAGGCAGCCACAACACTAGCCCGCCTCACACAAAGGGTGTGGACAAATCCCAAGCTGACCACGAAGACAAAAATGGCTGTATACAACGCCTGTGTCCTCAGCACCTTGCTGTATGGCAGCGAGGCGTGGACCACGCATGCTCATCAGGAGAAAAGGCTCAATACCTTCCACCTGAGAAGCCTACGGCGCATACTCGGCATTTCCTGGCAAGACAAGGTGACCAACACCGAAGTCCTAACCCGCGCTGGCCTCCCAACCATGCATACCATGCTGAGACAGCGTCGGCTGCGCTGGTTGGGCCACGTTCACTGCATGGAAGATGGTCGCACCCCAAAAGACATCCTTTATGATGAGCTTGCCACAGGACAGACAAACATTGGCCGCCCACAGCTGAGATACAAAGATGTTTGCAAACGTGACATGAAGGCGCTTGAGATCAACACTGAATCCTGGGAGGACCTCGCAGACGACCGCAACAGCTGGAGAACCACTCTCAAGAAACAGCTGCGGATTGGTGAGGACAAACTGTCAGCTGCTGCAGCAGAAAAGCGAGTTCGCAGAAAAGGGATGACAGCCAACAGACCAGCATTAGCATACACATGCGACCGCTGCGACAGAGACTGCCTCTCTCGCATTGGTCTCTACAGTCACAGGCGACGCTGCTTGGACCTAGCAGACAGCCCATCTAGACATTAGAACGGATGTACTTTGTCCATGGTCAGCCACGACCGACGGAGGCCTACTACTATGTATATGTATACGTAAACGTATATATATATATACGTATATATATGTATAATTTTCGGGTGTACCGCCGAAAATTTAGGAAATTTTTACATCGATTTGTTGCCTTTTCTGTGCACATGCTGCTTCATTTATATATATATATATATATATATATATATATATATATATATATATATATATATATATATTATGTATTATGTATGTGTTGTGTGTGTGTGTTACATGTATATGTACATGTATATTGTGTATGTAATTCGTATTAACAAGAAACTCTTGGGAGAGTCGGCTAGCAGATGGTCCTCGGGAGAAAGTCCGTCAAACAAACGTTTTGGCCCTTAACTTCTAACACCGTAAAGAGGCTGGGCCACATCCAGGTCATGACTCCTGGATATCTTGTGTTGTCCACATTTTTCAATAAACATTTGTCCTCCATCTGGGTTCGAACCGTGCATATATTTATTGAGATTTGGTGTTCGGCGTCGGGATTGTTGAAAAGAAAAAGATTGATTAATATTGGAACAGTTTCATTCAAAATGTTGATGTGTGTGTTCATTCTGAATAAACAGTTTTCATTCAAAAATGTTTGATGTGTGTGTTCATTCCTGAATAAACAGTCCCCTGAGGAAGGCCACTGGCCGAAGTACTGGGCTCAAAACTCTAGTTTGTTGTCTTGTTTCTTTGGTTTATATATATATTCAGTTTCTCAGAATGACGTCTCTGCGCTCAATATATATATATTGAGCGCAGAGACGTCATTCTGAGAAACTGAATCTGAAACTTAAGCAAGAGTGCTTTTGCTATGCACCCTCTGCTTTCCTGTACCACACTTCGGGCTGCAATGTTTATGATTCATTGGAGTCTGGATAGCTTATCATCAGAAAGTTCAGCTAAGACAGAGTTACAGTAATTTAGTGCAGAGAGAGTAAAAGACGTGAACAGTTTGTTTATGGCGTCTGCATAATTGAATGACGGATTTTGCTTATTTTGTATAGTTGAAGATATAGAACTCCGTGAAGATATAGAACTCCTGAGTTTCCATGGACAGAGATTCTTAAAAAAAAAAAACACACTAAGATTTTTGTATACTTTGCAATAACCACGGTCCCTGAGGTTACAACTTGATTTCAAATTTTCGTACACGAATTCCGTTTTTCCCCTGTTCAGTTTATTGTTTTCATTCAGGCAGATTTGTTTCCCATACTTTCATTAGTGGCGCTTGTTCGGTTGCGAAGCCTGGATAATTAACAAGCAAAGTCAGAAAAAAACTGAGGCAACTGAATTATTGTTTCTAAGAAGAATGTTAAGAGAAAAGAAAACAAACGAGACAGTCTTGAAAGAAGCAAACACAAAGAGAACGTTAATGAAGAAGAGTAGGGAAAGACAAAGGATATTCACTGGACATTTTATGAGGCAAGATGAACTAAACACTTAGTCACAACAGAAAAGTTACATGTGGAAAAGAGCACCATGTAGACTCATTATGAAAATATTAGACGGTTTTGTAGAATGGGTGGGGAAAAAAGAGACAGAATTTATACTTGCATTGACTGAAGGTTTGTATGACGGGCCATGATCGCCAACGTTATGCGGCAAAGCACGTGATGACGATGAGTTTTGCTTGGGTGGTGTTCTAATACCTTTGTATGGCAGCCACATCCCAAGAGTGGACGGAAATGGATAATTACAAGATCAGCATCCTGAATTGTCCAAGTCCGGTGAATCCATCTCGAACAAACTCCAAACTTGGGAAAACAGAACGATGTATCTGTGAGTTATCAGCAAAGAAATGGTACAGTGCTCCTCTTGATAGGGTTAAATAAATGATTGTAGATACATAATGATAAGATCAGGCCCCAAAACAAAATGCTGTGGGACACCATATTTTAACAAAGATAACTTAATGTCGTTAATGACCACAGACAGAGTTTGACAAAAAGGTAAGACTTGAATCACTTAATAAGAGTTTCAATGCAGCCAAATGTGGATCATAGTCTAGATATTGTTATGGTCAGCAGTGTCAAATACTGTTGAAAGATCTAGCAGTGATAGAATGACACTTTTGCAGTATGGAAGCTGACCGAAAATCATTTACAACTTTTGATTAAGCAGTTTCTGTCCTATGGCCTTTACAATAGGCCGATTGAAAAAGCTCATGGAGGTTAGTGGCTTCTATGCAAATCATAAACTGTGAGAAGACAATACGCTGAAGGACCTTGGACAGAAATTGAAGATTAGATACAAGCTGATATTTTCTTTTAGGCTGTCAAGATATGAATTGGACTTTTTGAGCAGGCTGTTGATTATCGCATGCTTACAGCTTTGTGACAAGACATTTGTGTTCAACGGGGATTCATAGTTTCAGTTTCCATTCTGTCACAACGTAAAGATGTAAGTGTGTGACTGGCAGTATCTTGCAGTTTATGCAGGTTCGTGAAGATCTAGCAGTTGATCGTTTTTCTCAGAGACAAAATATACCAGTCCAGGTTAAACGAATATGATCCTTGTTTGAAGAACGAAGAAAACACAACAGGAACTGGGTAAAAACTTCACACACACCCAATGCACCACTCCTAGTTTGTAGAATTATTCTTCTTCAGCCCTCAAATCTACACACAGCAACTCCACGAATCTACAGCAACTTTTCTATCTCTGACAGCAGACTTACACATCAACTCTTCCAATCGCTCTCTCTCTCTCTCTCTCCCTCTCTCTCTCTCTCTCTCTCTCTCAGTCACGCTTCATTTATAACATCATGGAAGGTTCCACAATATTCTTGGCTTTTCCCTAGATTTTCAGCCAATCATAGCCACATTCTCGAAACTTCCCTTTCTGGAACATTCTGTAGTTCTAGCCAATCATTGTACAGATTAAATTTGTTTACAATTTCCAGAACATTCTAGAAAGATCTAAGGTATTCTACGTTTTTCTTGTCATTTCTAGATTGTACCAAAGGATTCTACATATTTCCATACAACGAAATCGAACTTAAACATATATTTTCAGTGTTAGCCAGAACCAAAACAAATATTCTCGATTCATTATCCAGTGAATCACAAAACAATCTTCAAGAACGAACAGTGGACAGTAGCTAAATCGACAGACACATTTTGACGTCACACTTCTCTTATGGCATTGGCACTTTCACATCAAGTTTCTCTTTTTTTTTTTTAAAATGTAACATAACCCCCCTCTTAAAGAAAATTCACTAAATTTCTCAAAATTCTTTATATTAAAAAAAAAGGAAACAATCTAATACAGGAGAACCAACATACAATCATTTTCTGTCTAAACATTTATCCCTATCCATCTGCATCACATTCTGCTGAGAAAGTCTGCAGCATGGTTGTCTGTACCTTTCACATATTTCACCTTCATATCAAAGTTCTGAAGGTACATTGCCCATCGCATAGCTTTGTTATTGACAAATTTGGCAGAGTCCAAAAACGACAAAGGTTTATGGTCAGTGCGCAACACAAAACGAACCCCTTGGAGGAACAGTTCAAACTTACGCACAGCCCACACGATGGCAAGGCACTCTTTTTCCATAGTGGCATACTTCCACTCTGCTCTGGACAACTTCTTACTGGCGTACGAAGCAGGAAACAGCTTCCCTTCATGTTCTTGCATTAGCACGGCACCAATACCATCGTCAGAAGCGTCAGCACTGAGCACAAAAGTCTTTGAGGGATTAGGTAAGCGTAGCACTTGCTCTCTTGACAGGAACTCCTTGACGGTGCTGAAGGCCCGGTCTTGTGCTGCTCTCCAATCCAGTTGGTTGGGTTGTCCCTTGCGAAGCAGGTCCGACAGTGGTGCTGTCACAGTTGCAAAGTGGGGCATGTACTCCCTGTAGAACCCCACCAAACCAAGAAAAGATCTCAGCTGCTTCTTGGTCTGGGGACGAGGTGCTTCCACAATCTTCTTGACGTTGTCCTCAAGGACCCCTTTCACTCCTTCCCGGAGGCGATGTCCAATGAAGTCAACATCGTCAGCACCAATAACACATTTGCTGGGTCTAGCAGTCAAGTTGGCAGCTGTCAATCGCTTGAAAAGCTCTCGGAGGATTTCTAAATGTTCAGTCCACGTTTTAGAATGGACCAAAATGTCGTCCCAGTAGAATATCACACCTTTCACGTCACCCAATAGTTTCCTCATGCTTCGTTCCAGCGTCGCCCCCATAGTTTTTCATGCCAAACGGCATACGGAAGAACTCATAAGTCCCATCTGGAGTTACAAAAGCAGTCTTGGGAACACCTTCTTTTGGTATGGGGATTTGCCAGTATCCTTTGCTGAGGTCAGTCTTGGAGAAAAACTTATCTCTGCTCAGTCTCTGGAACAGGTCAGCAGCAGTTGGCATTGGTTCAGGATCAAGCTCTGTAAATTTATTCAGCCGCCTAAAAACAATGCATACTCTGTTGGTACCATCCTTCTTCTTAACAATGACGACTGGAGATGCGTAAGGTGACCCTCTGGACTCACGTATCACGTATCACGCCAAGCTTCAGCATTTCTTTAATGTCTGCCTTCAGTGGCTCTCTGTTGGCATATGACATGGGATAGGGCTTTGACCTGATGGGTGTGGATGATGTCAGCTTCACTTCATGCTGGATCAGGTCAGTCTCTCCAGGAAATTCAGTGAATATGTTTGAGTGTTCTTTCAATATTTCATGAACTTCAGCCTGCTGCTGGTTATTGAGCTGGGGTCCAAGAGCCACATCGTCT
The DNA here is from genome assembly GCA_030674185.1 of Monoplex corrugatus. Classification (NCBI taxonomy): domain Eukaryota; kingdom Metazoa; phylum Mollusca; class Gastropoda; order Littorinimorpha; family Ranellidae; genus Monoplex; species Monoplex corrugatus. Next base: position 77,905,274 of record CM060314.1, on the reverse strand, counting down.
ACAGTTTCTTGGGGATTGAAATCACTAAACTCCAACAGTTCCTCATCATTCACTGTTTCTTCATCAATAGAGTCACTAACAACGCTGCAAGTAACAAATGGAGCCCACCCCTGGATTTCAGAAACTTGTACATTCGCTGCCTGCTTCTCTGCTTCCCGTTCAATGTACTTCTTCAGGAGGTTGGCGTGGAAGATCTTTTCTTTTCCTTTGACTTTCACAACATAGTCGTTTAGCCCCTTGACAGCTTTCACTGGATATGGTCCTTTCCACTGCATCAACAACTTGTTGTGGTCAGGTGGCAGGAGAATAAGGACTTTGTCTCCAGGCTCAAACTTTCTGACCCTGGTTTTTCGGTCATAGTAGTGCTTGCTCTTGCCCTGAGACTTTTCCAGTTCACGCTTGGCCAATTGCAGGGTATCTTCGAGTCGTTCACGTAACTCAAACACATACTGGTAGCTGTTCTTGACTTCTTGAGATTTCACTTCCTTCGTCCACAGCTCTTTTAAGATGTGCATTGGGCCTCGCACAGTCCGTCCATACAGTAGTTCAAAGGGGGAAAACCCAGTGGATTCCTGTGGGACCTCCCGGTATGCGAACAACAAGGCATTGATGTAGCGATGCCACTGTCGGGGTTGGTCAGCACACAATTTCCTCAGCATGGACTTCAGTGTTCCATTGTATTTCTCTACATGGCCATTGCACATGGGATGGTAGGGTGTTGTGGTCACCTGGCGAACGCTGAGGAGACGTGTGACTTCTTTCATGCAATCAGACACAAACTGCCTCCCCAGGTCACTCAGAATTATCTCAGGGACTGCCAGTCTGCTGAACATGTCCACTAGTGCTTCAGCCACAGTCTCAGTATCGATGCTTTTCAGCGGAACAGCCTCAGGATATCTGGTTGCATAGTCCACCAAAGTAAGGATATAGCGATGTTCTGCTTCACTTGCTGGCTTGATTTCACCGATGAGGTCGATAGCTACTCTCTCAAAAGGTCTGTCGACTAAGGGCATTTTCTGCATGGGTACTTTTGGGACTCTTCCTTTGGGAGCTGTCTTCTGGCAGACATCACAGGACCTGCAAAAGCGAGCCACGTAACCTTGTATACCTGGCCAGTAAAAAGATGCCATGACCTTGTCAGTTGTTTTCTTGACCCCTATATGACCCCCGAGGATAGAGTCATGGGCTAGCTCCATCACAATTTTCCGTAGGCTGGCTGGTACAAGGACTTGTCATATGGTCTGGTCTCCATAAACTGACCATCTTCTATACAGTCTGTACATGATCTTATTCTTCTTCTTGAAAGAGACCTCGGTGTTACCCCTGGTTATGGTGTCCGTTTTGTTTCTGTACTTGTGAAGAGAGGGGTCCATTTCTTGTAACTGGGCCAGCTTTTCTCTATTTATTTCAGGAATTTCACTAGAGTTGTTGGTTTTCAGTGGGGTGGTCACCTTTTCCTTTTCTGCCCTGGTTTGTGCACGTGTTACTGCAGCACAGTTGTGCTGCCATGCAAGGTCTGGATCTTCCGCTGCTCGGGCTCCTTCGATGTTCCCTATGATGATGTCATGAGGTGGGTCAGGCAAACACAAGGCATTTGTCTTGCCAATGAAATATGGTGTGGAGATCTCATTGTCAGCAGTTGGAACTGATTCAACATGTCCGTGCACACACCGCAGGTACCCTTTCTTGCCAGTAAATTGTTTTCTGGTACGAGCTTTCTCTTAATGATAACACCACTGCATCCAGTGTCTCTAAGCACATCCACTTCCATGTCTTCATAGCGCCCTTTCACCACTGGCATGGTACTGAGGTCGCTATGGGTACGGTTTATGAATGCGCACCGAACCACCTCTTCATGCTCTTTAGATTTTCTGTGCACCTGATCTGATGTAACCCTGGGTATTCTGTCCAGGCTCCTTTCTCTGATGGCAACATAGGCAGAAGTCATGCTTTTCCTATTTCCAGCTCGACCCAGGCTTTTCTGTTCTTCATGGCCAGAGTGTTGAAGACCACTTCTGTCTGTCCTCACTCGTGCTCTGCATTCAATGGCTTTGTGTCCCATGCATCCACAACTGAAGCATTTCAAATTCTGATTCGATGATCTTGGGTCTTGGGCTGTCTTTGGTCTGTCCATAGATGCTGTGGCTGGCTTCGTCTTGATATCAAAGTTCCGATTTTGAGACTCCAGGAACCTCTGTGCTGCTTCAGTCAGGGATTCTAGGCTCTGGTTTTTCTCCTGTAGAAGGTAGGCTGCCAGGTCCTTGGGACATGATTCCCTTTCGGCTAACTCCAGCCATCTTTCCAGATAACTCTGGATACGGGTTAGAAACTGAGCAGGGCTTTCATTCTTTTCTGGCCGACTGGAACGGAAACGTCTCTGGAAACCTTGCTCTGAAAAATCGTAGCTGCGTAGAAGCGCCGATTTGAGCTTTTCATAGTCGTTGGCGTCATCCTTAGCTAATCTGGAGTACACTTCAAGGGCATGACCAGTCAGTAGAGCACTCAAATCAATTGCCCACTGCTGTCGAGACCACTTCATAGCTTCAGCGTTGCGTTCAAAACGTTCAAGGTAACTGTCAAGGTTGTCTTTCCCATCCACAAACGCAGGAAGTCGTGGTCTCTTGGCATTGCTGACTTCTGTATGGGAAATTTGTTCACTATTTTCAGACTTCATTTCTGCCATTCTCAGTTCAAATTCTCTCTGTTTTTCTTTCTCTTTGCAATTGAAGTCTTCTTAATTCTCTTTCAGCAGCTCGCTCTTCTCGTTCTATTTCTTGCTGTCTTTTTTTCTCTTCTATTTCTATTTCTTGCTGTCTTCTTTTCTCTTCTATTTCTTGCTGTCTTCTTTTTTCTTCTATTTCTTGCTGTCTTCTTTTTTCTTCTATTTCTTGCTGTCTTCTTTTTTCCTCTTGCTGCAGCACGAAACTTTGGAGGGCTTCACCTGTTAGACCCAGTTCTCTGCCTAGTTCGATGAATTCCATGGTAACAGCTATGGAACTGTAGACTCCAAAAATCACTTCAAACTACCACTAGATCTACTGTCCCCAGTTATGGTACGTTCACACTAGGCTGTAACCACGATCTAACCAAATGGTTACATCGCTCTCTAACTAACTGGAACCACAAATTTTTGGTTGCAGTGGGTTCCCATCGGTTAGACGATTTTTCGGGAAGACCCGATTTTTTGTTAGATAGGTGGTTAGATGGCCCCCAAAAATATGACTTGGGAGATAAAAAATTTTCGAGGTTACATCGCCCGATCAAGTTATAAACGGTTACAAAGGCATTCACACTAGTCCCCATCGGTTCCAGTGAGTTAGAGCAGAAAATAGAGGCGGAGCCGAGTTTGAAAAAAACTCCGACGTCAAAACAAAAAGCATGCCTTGCACGCACGCTGCGTGCGGTATGCAAATTGTCTGGCCCGACACATCTAACCGACTGCAAGTGATTGCAACCTTCTTTGCATGGTTGGGGTCAGTTATAGTGAGTTACATCGACGCGTGTTGTAACTTGATCAGTTACAGTGTGAATGTATTTAAGCTGGCTGACTGTCATTTTTTTTCGTTGTTCTTGCTGCGACACACGAGACTGATTTTTCGACATGTCTTCTGACTCTGATGTTGCTGCTTCCGACCAGTCCCTGGCTGCACGTGAGCAGGATGAGCGACTGCAGGAGCCCCCATCCACCCCACCTGCCTTTGAGACTACCGCCGGTGCTGGCAAGGGCAAAGGAAAGGGGAAGGGCAAGAGAGGCAAGAAGGCAGTGGAGGGACACCTGACTGAGGACCAGAAGCAGGAGGCCATAGATTTTTTGCGGGAGAGGCCCTACCTTTATAATCGGAGTCACTCCGATTATAAAGATGCAGCCAAGCGGAACCGGGAATGGAAGGAGTTCGCTGACCAGTTGGGAGTGCCCGTCGCAGTCCTCATGAGTTGGTACCGTTGCATGCGGGCCCTGCTGGGACGGGCGAAGAAGGCCAAGATGAAGAGTGGATCAGCAGATGTTCGTCTTCCGCGTGCCCAGGAGTATGTGTGGACGCACATGCAGTTCGTGGTGCCCTACATCAGTCAGATTTCATCTAACACCCTGGGCCCCAAGAAGAGGAAGCCAACTGCTGAGCCTGTGGAGCTCACTGAGTCTGAGGCTGAATTCGACCATGACCAGTCTGCTCCAAGTTTGATGGTGCCTGGACATGCTGGCATCTACAGTGCACGCCCCTCAGCCTCCACTCCAGTCTCCGCTTCTAGACGTCGCCGTGTGGGCCCTTCAACAAGAAAGGCCAGTGGGGACTCAGCAGCCACGACCTGTTGCGGCCACTTGTGCTCCCAGCTGGACTCCATGATGCAGCACTTGGCCAAACCGGAGTTGCAGTTTTGGACCACTCTGCACTGGCGGGTTGATCACTTTACCCCAGCCCAGATGATGGACCTGCAGGAGGAGGTGTGGAATGTGGTGGTGAAACATGTGAGGAGGAATGGCCAGAAGCCTGACCCCATTGCCACCACCGTCCGTGCAGACCCAACGCCTGCAACGTGGTTCCAACCCGCTGCTGGTGGATCCAGAGGTGGACTTAGTGCCTACTCGACAGCTCCTCCTCCAGCCATGGACCAGCAAGGGCCATCGACGATGCCAGCACCACCTGAGAGTCTGGAGGCGTTCCTGGCAGGGAGTCTGGACAGTCAGTTGATGACTGTAGCACAACAACGACGGTCGTCACCCAGGAAGTCCGCCACACCGATTAAGGTCCCAAGGCAGCCCGCACCTTCCAACACGTTTCCGCTGACAGTACAGGATGTGGGCATCGACTTCTTGGACCTGTAGATGCATTCCTAGGTGCATCGGCCTTTTAAGGGCCACAATTGTTCCCAAGAGACTTAGTTTGGTTGCATTGCCCTACCCCACACATGCACACAGCCTAACACTGGTCTCATCCCCAGACCCAGAAGGTCAATCCTAAAAATATCCACACTTCATGTTTGTTTGTCTGTTTGTTTATTGAAATAAAATGAAACAGAATAAAAAAAATGATACAATTGACCTATGTTTTTTTTTGGGGGGGGAAGGGGTGGTGAAGATGGGGGATTGAAATTCCAGGAAAAGGTGTTTATTTTATGTTTTGTGTGTGTGTGTGTGTGTGTGTGTGTGTGTGCGTGCGGGGGTGTGCTTGTGTATGTTAGTTTATGTGTGTGTGTGTGTGTTTTTGGATAGCCACAAAAGAGATATCACAAACACAGAGACAGAAAAATATACATTTCAATACCTCAAGATAAATTTATCAGTGAGAAACAACCGGTATTTAATTTTTGGCCACAGTTTGTGCCCTTGTATATACATTTGGTTATACCATAGTCATATAACACAACGCTGTATTTCTGTGTGTATGTGTGTCTGTCTGTCTCACCCCCTTCTGTGTGTACGTCCGTTTGTGTCTGTATCCCCATCTTTCTCGGTGTATGTTTATGTGTATGTCTGTCTGCGTGTCTGTGTGTCTGTTTGTGTGTCTGTCTATTGGACTCTCTCTCTCTCTCTCTCTCTCTCTCTCTCACTCTCACTCTATCAATATGTCATTTGGATAAAGTGGATTAATGCAACAACCCAGGAAATAAATCTCTTTGAAAATTTTTTAGGCCCTGAAAAGGGCCAATGATCTGAAGTTGTACTCATGGCCATATCACTGTGGAGAGGAGGGAGCTGGAGACGGCGGTGCAGACTCAGCTTGGGGTGAAGCAGCAGCAGCAGGGTTGCGGTTGGGATTGGCAGCACCGGGTGGTTGGTGGACACTGGCCTTGTCCCACTGCCATGGGACAATCCCTGCAGGACTCCCGTAGAAGTCAGCCAGCGTTTCCCTTACTTTCTTCCCATCGGTGTTGGCTCGTCCTGCTCGTGGCTGTGGTTGCTCAGTCCAGATGACGTGTTCTCTCCAGGCACCAGGCAGCACATTCATGTGGGCATCCTCCCTGTCCACTGCATCCTGAGGTGGGGGAAGTCGGTCCAGCAGCAGGTTGTGGAGTGTGGTGCAACACTTCATGACTGCTCTGGCGTTTTCAGGTGTCAGCTCGCAGGTGCTGAGCATCAATCGGAACCGTTGTGCCAGCAGACCAAAGGCGTTCTCCACCACCCTTCTTGCTCGTGACAGCCTGTAGTTGAAGATAAGCTCCTTGGGTGCCATGCTTTGCCTGGAGTAGGGCTTCATACAGTAGTCCTTGAGTGCGAAGGCATCATCACTGACGATGTAGTAGGGCACATCTGTAGTGTCCTGAGGGTCGTCAGTGAGAGGGCATGGAGCTGGCCGGTTGATGGTGCCGTCCTGAAGGTCCTGTCGCAGGTCGGTTTCCAGGAAGATTTGGGCATCGGACATGTGGCCTAATCCCCCAAACTCCACCCATAGGAACTTGTAGTCCGCATCCACCAGGGCAAGCATGGGGATGGAAAAGTAGCCCTTGTAGTTGTGATACAGACTCCCACTGTTGCGTGGCTTCTTGATCGCAACATGCTTCCCGTCCAATGCCCCCATGGTGTGGGGCATGTTCCAGCGGGTGTAGAACTTGTCGGCGATGGTCTTCCAGTGATCTTCAGTCCACTCCTCCGGGAACACTTCAGCATTGAAGGCCTCCGTGATGGCCCTGCACACCGCAGGTAGGAAGGTGCTGATGGTAGATACCCCAATCCTGAAGGCGTAGCACAAGGACCTGTAGTTGTCCCCAGTGGCCAGGTACCTCAGTGTCACAGCCAGCTTCAGGCCAGGTTCAATGGCTTTTCGCATTCGAGTGTCTTCCTTGCTGATGGCGGGACGAATCAGGTCCAGGACCTCGAGGAAGACTCCTGGGGTCAGTCTGGTGTAGTTCCTGAACATCCTCTCTTCAACGTTGGCCATGTTGAGGTCCAGCAGGGTGTAGTAGTGGCCCAACTCCCTCCTTCTGTCCTCAGTGAGCCAGTTGCGAACCCAGAAACGCCTCCAGGTTGGACGTCTCCTACGCCGTCCCTCCTCTCTAACGACATGATGATCGTGGTGGTGATGCAGGTCTCGGTGAAATCGAGCCAAGAATACCGGTACAGCGACGTTCATGATGACAGGTCAAGATGGAATGAAGAGACCCCCCTGAAACAAGGGGGTTTTATACTTTCAAAGGGAGTTACAAGGGAGTTACAAGACCCAAGTTCAAACAGGTTGCAGCAGGTCACATCAGGCTGGTGGAGATGCACAATCTCAAGACACCCCACCTCATGGAAACCCACGGGAACCACAGAAAACAAAAGTATACCCCAATCTGTACATGACGCCTCAGCCACAGCACCCCTGTAACTTGGCTTGTAACTTGTTAAGTTAGAACGAAGTTACAACGGTAGTTAGATGCCACCAGTCTAACTTCAGCGCAAAACAAAACCCAGCCAGCGAGCGAGAACTGCTGCTCTCAGTCAAAAAACGCGCGGGAAAAGGGGTGGAGCCTAATAGTTAGACAGTGGTTAGACGCTTTCCGTTCACACATGCTGTATCAAAAATCTAGAGTTTGTCTCATGGTAGTTACATCCCTCAATGTAACCATTTGGTTAGATCGTGGTTACAGCCTAGTGTGAACGTACCATTAGCTGTCTCAGTGGCCTCTTCGTTCAATCCCAGGCGATAGATCTAGTTTTCTCCAACTAATCTTCCCTGACCTGAATCAAAACACTGCTTAAATTCGCTTTCTTAAGTTCCGCTGATCTGTGCCTATACCCTAGTCAAGTGACGTCACCATCGAAGTCAACACAATGCAGATCTAAACTGCGCGATCAAAATCGTTTTAACACTTGCCGTAGTATGGAGTCTCTGGATAGATCAAACGATGCGTACATCCCGGCTTGGCCCCCAATTGTCACAACCTAAAGATGTAAGTGTGTGACTGGCAGTGTCTTGCAGTTTATGCAGGTTCGTGAAGATCTAGCAGTTGATCGTTTTTCTCAGAGACAAAATACACCAGTCCAGGTTAAACGAATATGATCCTTTACTTGAAGAACGAAGAAAACACAACAGGAACTGGGTAAAAACTTCACACATCCAATGCACCACTCCTAGTTTGCAGAATCTACACACAGCAACTCCACAAATCTACAGCAACTTTTCTGTCTCTGACAGCAGGCTTACACATCAACTCTTCCAATCGCTCTCTCTCTCTCTCTCAGTCACGCTTTATTTATAACATCATGGAAGGTTCCACAATATTCTCGGCTTTTCCCTAGACTTTCAGCCAATCATAGCCACATTCTCGAACCTTCCCTTTTTGGAACATTCTGTAGTTCTAGCCAATCATCGTACAGATTAAACTTCTAGCCAATCATTGTACAGATTAAATTTGTTCACAATTTCCGGAACATTCTAGAAAGATCTAAGGTATTCTACGTTTTTCTTGTCATTTCTAGATTGTTATGCCACAGGCCCGTTATGCTCAGAACGTCTAAGATTAAAACAGAATTACCACCATTGGGTCAAAACGTTTAAGAGAAAACAATGTCTTCGTCAAATCCAGTGTCATGCCTTTTGCTTTGCTGAAGTAATCTTCATAGGACTGTTTAAGGATAGAATAGTTCGTTTATTAATAAATCGCTGAAATATTTTATATATTTCAGTGTTATCACAAGACTGTTCTTTTGTCCTAGCAATGTTTTACCTCTTCTAACATAACTGCTTGCGATTTGCCTAAGCCTGTGGTTAAGCCTGATGCCTAAGATGTCTTCACAAGATGTCTGGATTCTTAACGCTGTAGGAGTAGATGATATTGACGCAAGTTTTATGTTCCTGTAGAAAGTTGAAAACGCTCAAAGCCGCATTTTCTATGTATTTTTATATTCTCTTGGCCGTTGAGGCCGAACCTTTGAATATCAATAGACACTGAAGAAGAAGATACATGAAATAAGGTTAAACACTCTGAACAAATGTCTAAATAATATCATAATATTGTACGTGGTCAATGAAGGTCGTGCTATTTAGTTTCTCAGCTCCACAGAGATTTGCAATGAGCAGCGCGTATGTTAAAAATAAGTATTAATTTTGTTTCTTTTTTTTGATATTTTTTGCATGAAATTGGAGATTATTGGAATGGTTTGACCATGTTGTCATTATATTGTTATTAATCCAGACAAAAACATACACATTCTATAAATTAAAATACATAAGAGGCAAACTAATATCAAAGAACAAACCGGCAGACTTGGCGTCAATAACCAGATTTATATGTTTAGGTTTTAAAGACATGAAACATTTTATAGCCAAGTTTAACTACAAGGAAAGCGACTATATCTGTGTCATAAGCATGTGTCTTCTTCTAATGTGCAATTTTTCACGAAAAAAGAAAAGTGCAAATATGGTTTAACCATTTTAATCGGAATTGAAAGAGGGAGAATGATACCCAATGATTTTGAAAAAGCTGGCATTTTACGAGCATCATTATGCTACTGGCTGGCTTCATCTGTTTTAAGCTCGATGGTTAACCTTTTCAGCAGAAAAGAGACATTCTTCGTTTTGAACTGTAAAATAAATAAAAAGATACTTCGACAAAAGTAAGACATGGGTTTAAGCATGAATGACGCAGCAGATTCATCGTTGTTTCTTTCATTCTTTTTTCTTGGTTCATGATCTTGCCTCTGCTTCCAATTGAATCAGTCACTGATTAACAAAACAGTCTCAGTAACATACACACGAAAAGCCTTGATATGACTACACAGAGACAAAAATTGACATAACATTTTACTGACTGAGACGCAATAATGAATTGTTGGCATCTAAGCTACTACCGCTTCCGTGATCGGAAAAGTTCCGTATCGTTTGCTGAGGTGGTGAGACGATCAGTCAAAGGATGATAAACCTTTTTATGACTGAAGATCAAATTAATTGACTCGACTGCGGAACTTCCAGATTGCAGCAGAGTGAGTGAATGTGTGTAGGCAAGAATGCTGAGCTGTGTTGGTGTAAGGGAAGTTCACAAATACATATGGAAAGAATTTGTATATAGGGTGTTGGAATCTTGTGCTTTATATGTGAAGATACCACCACACGCAGTACAAGCAGTAGGAAAAAGATAGTATCATCATATATAATTTGTTCACACAGACCAGCAGACAGTGGAAAAATGAAGATGTCATCAAATATCTTTTTTAACAAATACCAGCGGGCAGTGGGATAATCACAAATAGTGACGATATCACAAACAATTTGTTTACAAATACCAGCAGGCAGTGGGAAGGTGAAGATATCATCAAACATAATTTATGTTCACAGTGGGAAAGTGAAGATATCACAGACAGTTTATTTACAAATTTCAGCAAGCAAGTCCCATTCTGGTCACGATGCTGAGCAATGAATTGTGCATTTCTAATCTAGCACCTAAAAAGGTATACGGGATCAGTAAGTGAACTGAAAGAGAGAGAGAGAGAGAAAGAGAGAGAGAGAGAGAGAGAGAGAGAGAGAGAGAGAGAGAGAGAGAGAGAGAGAGAGAGAGAGAGAGAATGTTTTAATGTACAACAGCCGCCGTAGGTCACAACGTATACAATGTGGATGGCTTGGTAATGGGAACCAGTGGGTGTTGGGGAGTTCTTCAGTGTATCTTACTACAGTCTCGAAACGATTTTTTATAAACTCACATTATACAGTATGGATACATATCAGTGCATATGACAGCAAGTCAATATCTACAATACCATAAATAAAATGAAAACTGAATTGCCATTTTGAACGATTACATTAATATAATAATTATGTGTAACACGTTATAGTAAATTGACGCTGGTGACATTATATTTGAATCATATGACATTAGACAGAAGATCAATGTTCAGAACACCTTATTTAATTGGAAAGTGCGCAGATATTTTCAAACGAAGATACGAATATAAGTCATGTACTATATTATATGGCTGAACAAAACTCGTGACATAGTGTCTAAGTCTTTCCCTTCATATACATGTAAGTTCCGTTGTACTTTCAAGTTTATCATTTTCTTCCGCTTGATGATCGCATGAAAAATGAACTTGTGCACATTGTTTCTGTAATCGACGTGTGTAGCTTGAAGCAAAATATTCATGGGTACTTGAAAACAGATTGCCTGCAATCGGTTTTTGTACGGATAGCTAGCCTTTGTCGTTCCCACAACTATCCATAAGGCAGTGGGGGTGATTTTCTGTCAGGGTTTACTTATCTAGCCTTAGTCTTTCCCGAGACAACTACAAGGCAGTGTCAATTTTCTGTCAGGGTTTACACTGCCTTGTAGTTGTCTCGGGAAAGACTAAGGCTAGATGCAGGCAACCGGAAACTTCATCATATCATCCCAAGTAAATCATGGCCGGACACACGATAAGAAATTCACGAACGACGTACTCCACTGGAGCACCTTGAGCAGATGACACCAGACCGTCATCAAGTTACTGCGATCAGATTCAAAGATATAAAAATAGCAAATTGGAATGTTAGAACAGTGCTCCAGAAGGAAGAAATTTAGAAAATGTCAATATAGAAAAAGAAAGACTGAACACCAGCATGTTAGGACTAGGAGGGGTGAGATGAAAGGGAGCAGGCATGATAACATCGAGCAAACATAAAATTATATATTCTGGTGGGGACACATGAAACAGGGGCAGGCATCATAATGGTCAAGGAGAAGTCAAAGTTTATCAAAGAATACTGGGCTATATCAGACCGAATTTTGATAGTTTGATTTAACATTAGCATCATCCAAGTATATGCACCAACATCCACAAGTACTGAGGAATAAATGGACAACTTCTAACTATTTTCAATCATCAAATTCTGTTCTTTACAGAAGTGTATAAGCCTTGTACCGATTTCATTTCTCTTGCCGAGCGTGTACCGTCCAGTAATTGTTGAGTGCTTTTCTGAGCCTACCTTGGCTTTGAAGTCACCCATTATAATAAGGACATCAGTTGAACTGACTTCATTCAGTGCCATGTTAATAATGACTTCATACAATTCTTCCACCTGATGTCAGTGTAGTCGTTCTAGTTGAAGAAAATGACAAAGACGTACAAAATCTTGTGACTACAATAGAAATAGAAATAGAAATAAGGGCTAGAACTAAATAAATAATAATAACACTGAAGCCATGGTTATTAGTAAAAAGCAAGAAATCCCTTCACGTAAGTTTCAGTTTCAGTTTCAGTTTCTACATTCTACTCGCTCGGAACGAATCCCATACGCACTAACGTCGTCACATGTGCCATGTGATGGTGATAATGGCACAAGCTTAAAGCTTTGCACAGAAACCAATGAGCTGGCCAGGTCTTGATGTTCTGCCTAGCCTCTGTTTTGCCTAGCCTATATTTTATACTAGTATTGTATTAGCCTATCATTTGAACAGTCTTGGTCATGTAAATGACATGTGTATCTGTATATATTATCTTCCAAGAAAAGAACAGATACACAAAACAACTATATGAACAATTAAGGGCCGGAATCGCAACACAATTAGCCGCTCATTATCAACTTGTTTCACATCACAGAAAGCCCTCAAGTCAATGCACAAAGCCCCCACTGCCTACTAAGAAGATGAAAACAATATTTCCTTAATCATAGCCCTACTAGTCTGTCGTCCATTTGCGAGGAACTAAACGAGTAAATAAAAATAAATAAAGAAACAAATGAATAAATAAATAAACAATAATAAATAATAAATAATTAAATAAAATAAGGAGTATGTAGATAGTATACAAGTAAGAAATAAGAGATAACAAATAATGCACGCACACAGACACATCCATATACATTATATCCAACAAGCATGACGGCCCACATCATCAACAACAACAACAACAACAAAGACAACGACGACGACCACAACAACAACAACAGCAGCAACAATAGCAACAACAAAAGGGAAATACACACATATACAAGTGCTCACATATACACCAAATAACATCGACGCGGCAAGTGATAAAAACATAACAAAAGGTAGACAAATATCAACGTATAGATATATAGACAAGAACTAACAAACACATTAATAATAATAATAATAATAATAATAATAATAACAACAACAACAACAACAACAACAACAACAACAACAACAACAACAACAATAATAATGATAATAATAATAATATGATAATAATATTAACCCCCCCCCAAAATAATGATAATAATAATAATAATGATAATAATAATAATTACAGTATTTAAAAGGCGCCAAATCTTGACAATTTCAATCAAAACGCACACACGCAAAAGATATACGCATACTATCGACAAAGACCACCTTACAAAATTTAATACACAGACTGAGGGAATGAAGCAGTAGTAGAATTCATTGTTGGGAAGCGATGTGGGTTTTTGAATTGGATTTAAAAGCAGAAAGGGTAAGTGTTAGACGAAGGCAGAGCGGAAGTCTATTCCAGGCTGACGGTCCTGAGAGAGCTAATGGTACGTTCACACTAGGCTGTAACCACGATCTAACCAAATGGTTACATTGAGGGATGTAACTACCATGAGACAAACTCTAGATTTTTGATACAGCATGTGTGAACGGAAAGCGTCTAACCACTGTCTAACTATTAGGCTCCACCCCTTTTCCCGCGCGTTTTTTGACTGAGAGCAGCAGTTCTCGCTCGCTGGCTGGGTTTTGTTTTGCGCTGAAGTTAGACTGGTGGCATCTAACTACCGTTGTAACTTCGTTCTAACTTAACAAGTTACAAGCCAAGTTACAGGGGTGCTGTGGCTGAGGCGTCATGTACAGATTGGGGTATACTTTTGTTTTCTGTGGTTCCCGTGGGTTTCCATGAGGTGGGGTGTCTTGAGATTGTGCATCTCCACCAGCCTGATGTGACCTGCTGCAACCTGTTTGAACTTGGGTCTTGTAACTCCCTTGTAACTCCCTTTGAAAGTATAAAACCCCCTTGTTTCAGGGGGGTCTCTTCATTCCATCTTGACCTGTCATCATGAACGTCGCTGTACCGGTATTCTTGGCTCGATTTCACCGAGACCTGCATCACCACCACGATCATCATGTCGTTAGAGAGGAGGGACGGCGTAGGAGACGTCCAACCTGGAGGCGTTTCTGGGTTCGCAACTGGCTCACTGAGGACAGAAGGAGGGAGTTGGGCCACTACTACACCCTGCTGGACCTCAACATGGCCAACGTTGAAGAGAGGATGTTCAGGAACTACACCAGACTGACCCCAGGAGTCTTCCTCGAGGTCCTGGACCTGATTCGTCCCGCCATCAGCAAGGAAGACACTCGAATGCGAAAAGCCATTGAACCTGGCCTGAAGCTGGCTGTGACACTGAGGTACCTGGCCACTGGGGACAACTACAGGTCCTTGTGCTACGCTTTCAGGATTGGGGTATCTACCATCAGCACCTTCCTACCTGCGGTGTGCAGGGCCATCACGGAGGCCTTCAATGCTGAAGTGTTCCCGGAGGAGTGGACTGAAGACCACTGGAAGACCATCGCCGACAAGTTCTACACCCGCTGGAACATGCCCCACACCATGGGGGCATTGGACGGGAAGCATGTTGCGATCAAGAAGCCACGCAACAGTGGGAGTCTGTATCACAACTACAAGGGCTACTTTTCCATCCCCATGCTTGCCCTGGTGGATGCGGACTACAAGTTCCTATGGGTGGAGTTTGGGGGATTAGGCCACATGTCCGATGCCCAAATCTTCCTGGAAACCGACCTGCGACAGGACCTTCAGGACGGCACCATCAACCGGCCAGCTCCATGCCCTCTCACTGACGACCCTCAGGACACTACAGATGTGCCCTACTACATCGTCAGTGATGATGCCTTCGCACTCAAGGACTACTGTATGAAGCCCTACTCCAGGCAAAGCATGGCACCCAAGGAGCTTACCTTCAACTACAGGCTGTCACGAGCAAGAAGGGTGGTGGAGAACGCCTTTGGTCTGCTGGCACAACGGTTCCGATTGATGCTCAGCACCTGCGAGCTGACACCTGAAAACGCCAGAGCAGTCATGAAGTGTTGCACCACACTCCACAACCTGCTGCTGGACCGACTTCCCCCACCTCAGGATGCAGTGGACAGGGAGGATGCCCACATGAATGTGCTGCCTGGTGCCTGGAGAGAACACGTCATCTGGACTGAGCAACCACAGCCACGAGCAGGACGAGCCAACACCGATGGGAAGAAAGTAAGGGAAACGCTGGCTGACTTCTACGGGAGTCCTGCAGGGATTGTCCCATGGCAGTGGGACAAGGCCAGTGTCCACCAACCACCCGGTGCTGCCAATCCCAACCGCAACCCTGCTGCTGCTGCTTCACCCCAAGCTGAGTCTGCACCGCCGTCTCCAGCTCCCTCCTCTCCACAGTGATATGGCCATGAGTACAACTTCAGATCATTGGCCCTTTTCAGGGCCTAAAAAATTTTCAAAGAGATTTATTTCCTGGGTTGTTGCATTAATCCACTTTATCCAAATGACATATTGATAGAGTGAGAGTGAGAGAGAGAGAGAGAGAGAGAGAGAGAGAGTCCAATAGACAGACACACAAACAGACACACAGACACGCAGACAGACATGCACATAAACATACACCGAGAAAGATGGGGATACAGACACAAACGGACGTACACACAGAAGGGGGTGAGACAGACAGACACACATACACACAGAAATACAGCGTTGTGTTATATGACTATGGTATAACCAAATGTATATACAAGGGCACAAACTGTGGCCAAAAATTAAATACCGGTTGTTTCTCACTGATAAATTTATCTTGAGGTATTGAAATGTATATTTTTCTGTCTCTGTGTTTGTGATATCTCTTTTGTGGCTATCCAAAAACACACACACACACACACATAAACTAACATACACAAGCACACCCCCGCACGCACACACACACACACACACACACACACACACACACACACACACACACACACACACAAAACATAAAATAAACACCTTTTCCTGGAATTTCAATCCCCCATCTTCACCACCCCTTCCCCCCCCCAAAAAAAAACATAGGTCAATTGTATCATTTTTTTTATTCTGTTTCATTTTATTTCAATAAACAAACAGACAAACAAACATGAAGTGTGGATATTTTTAGGATTGACCTTCTGGGTCTGGGGATGAGACCAGTGTTAGGCTGTGTGCATGTGTGGGGTAGGGCAATGCAACCAAACTAAGTCTCTTGGGAACAATTGTGGCCCTTAAAAGGCCGATGCACCTAGGAATGCATCTACAGGTCCAAGAAGTCGATGCCCACATCCTGTACTGTCAGCGGAAACGTGTTGGAAGGTGCGGGCTGCCTTGGGACCTTAATCGGTGTGGCGGACTTCCTGGGTGACGACCGTCGTTGTTGTGCTACAGTCATCAACTGACTGTCCAGACTCCCTGCCAGGAACGCCTCCAGACTCTCAGGTGGTGCTGGCATCGTCGATGGCCCTTGCTGGTCCATGGCTGGAGGAGGAGCTGTCGAGTAGGCACTAAGTCCACCTCTGGATCCACCAGCAGCGGGTTGGAACCACGTTGCAGGCGTTGGGTCTGCACGGACGGTGGTGGCAATGGGGTCAGGCTTCTGGCCATTCCTCCTCACATGTTTCACCACCACATTCCACACCTCCTCCTGCAGGTCCATCATCTGGGCTGGGGTAAAGTGATCAACCCGCCAGTGCAGAGTGGTCCAAAACTGCAACTCCGGTTTGGCCAAGTGCTGCATCATGGAGTCCAGCTGGGAGCACAAGTGGCCGCAACAGGTCGTGGCTGCTGAGTCCCCACTGGCCTTTCTTGTTGAAGGGCCCACACGGCGACGTCTAGAAACGGAGACTGGAGTGGAGGCTGAGGGGCGTGCACTGTAGATGCCAGCATGTCCAGGCACCATCAAACTTGGAGCAGACTGGTCATGGTCGAATTCAGCCTCAGACTCAGTGAGCTCCACAGGCTCAGCAGTTGGCTTCCTCTTCTTGGGGCCCAGGGTGTCAGATGAAATCTGACTGATGTAGGGCACCACGAACTGCATGTGCGTCCACACATACTCCTGGGCACGCGGAAGACGAACATCTGCTGATCCACTCTTCGTCTTGGCCTTCTTCGCCCGTCCCAGCAGGGCCCGCATGCAACGGTACCAACTCATGAGGACTGCGACAGGCACTCCCAACTGGTCAGCGAACTCCTTCCATTCCCGGTTCCGCTTGGCTGCATCTTTATAATCGGAGTGACTCCGATTATAAAGGTAGGGCCTCTCCCGCAAAAAATCTATGGCCTCCTGCTTCTGGTCCTCAGTCAGGTGTCCCTCCACTGCCTTCTTGCCTCTCTTGCCCTTCCCCTTTCCTTTGCCCTTGCCAGCACCGGCGGTAGTCTCAAAGGCAGGTGGGGTGGATGGGGGCTCCTGCAGTCGCTCATCCTGCTCACGTGCAGCCAGGGACTGGTCGGAAGCAGCAACATCAGAGTCAGAAGACATGTCGAAAAATCAGTCTCGTGTGTCGTGGCTTCGTGTAGACGCAGCAAGAACAACGAAAAAAAATGACAGTCAGCCAGCTTAAATACATTCACACTGTAACTGATCAAGTTACAACACGCGTCGATGTAACTCACTATAACTGACCCCAACCATGCAAAGAAGGTTGCAATCACTTGCAGTCGGTTAGATGTGTCGGGCCAGACAATTTGCATACCGCACGCAGCGTGCGTGCAAGGCATGCTTTTTGTTTTGACGTCGGAGTTTTTTTCAAACTCGGCTCCGCCTCTATTTTCTGCTCTAACTCACTGGAACCGATGGGGACTAGTGTGAATGCCTTTGTAACCGTTTATAACTTGATCGGGCGATGTAACCTCGAAAATTTTTTATCTCCCAAGTCATATTTTTGGGGGCCATCTAACCACCTATCTAACAAAAAATCGGGTCTTCCCGAAAAATCGTCTAACCGATGGGAACCCACTGCAACCAAAAATTTGTGGTTCCAGTTAGTTAGAGAGCGATGTAACCATTTGGTTAGATCGTGGTTACAGCCTAGTGTGAACGTACCATAAAGAACGATGGCCAACACTCGATAATTCAAAGCTAAGGACCTGAAGGGAAAGAGTGTCTGAAGATGAGCACAAGCTGCGAGTTGGCGTATAAATGTTGATGTTGTCGCAAAGATATGATGGAGCAGACTGGCGAATAGATCTGTAACACAAGGTATCCAGCTTATATTCAATTCAAGACAGGCAACCCGTGAAGAGAGCGAAAGAGAGGACTGATATGACCAAGCTTTTTTTCTTTTTGAGGACAAGACGAGAAGCTATGTTTTGTATGCGTTGCAGACACTGAGAGAAGAAGCTGTATGTCCCGTAAGAAGAGCATTACAATAATCAAGACTAGACAAAATGAGAGATGTTACAAGCTTAGATGCAGACTCAGTTGAAAGATATCTTCAAATGTAATCACTGCGTCGAATCTGATAGTAGCATGGTTGGCAGGTCTGGGTCAGAAACTTCTGCATAGAAAAAGTGTTATCCAAGGTCACACCTAGGTTCTTGACAGAATCAGAGAGAGGGATGATATTGTCACCTAGCTGGATAGTATTCGTTGTGATAGAGGCAAGTTTTTTTTTGGTACCTACAAGCATGGCTTCGGTTTTATCACCATTTTAACTAGTTTATTCTGTGTCACCCAGTTCTGGATATCAACGTAGCAGCTGGATGCTTCTGACATAAGGAAGGTGATATTTTCAGGGATGGTGCTATACTGTAGTTATGAATCATCTGCATGAAATGATGTTTCATGTCACGCTGGTTGATGATGTTGGCTAGGGGTAAAGAATAAAGGGTGAACAGGACAGGCCCTAACACCGATCCCTGAGGAACTCCGCAAGAAAGCGTGTCACAAACACATACACAGTGCGACAATACCTGCCTGTTCTCTAGTTGTCGTTTTCCCTTTCTTCATTTTTCGTTTTTCTCTGTTACAAGAAAAGCCCATTTTCTATTCCACGTTGTAAGAGTCTCCGCAGTGTTACTTTTGAGATGGTATCAATGTTTGTCTGGGTAATGATTTGCTGTTTTTCCTTTCATAATAGATTTTCGGTTTCTTCTATTATCTATTCTTTTTTGGGTAAAACATTCGATGGTATGATGACTTACATTTTGTTCGCGGAGGTACGATTTTAAATGTCTATGGTATGATGACTTACATTTTGTTCGCGGAGGTACGATTTTAAATGTCTAAAGGACCTCAGACTTTCCAAGATAGAGAATTTTTTTGTTGAAGTGGCATTGCCTGGAAGTTTGTCGGCACATTCATTTCCCTTAACAGCAGCGTGTCAAGGGCAGTATATCGACGTGAGATTGTGTAGGTCAATACTACTCATTACTTATTTTGGAGTTCGTAGTCCATTTTGCACTTTCTGAAGAAGATTCATCGAGTCAGTCAGGATGAAGGCTTGACTTTCATTTAGTCATCAATTGAAGTACATAGTGATGTGGTGACTGCCTAAATTTCCATTGTAAAACCGGAGGTGTTAATATCATATATAGTGTTTTCTTCATGTGTGGTGTTTCCATTCTGTTTCACAATGAAGCTCCATCCATATTTGCAATTGGTGGCTGAGCCGTTCGTACATATGATCACATCTATGTGGTTGCAACTTAGTTGGTCAATGAGTAGTTGAATTTCTGCATCTGCTTTCCTTTCTGGCCATGCCTGACAGTGTCTCCCTAGAGTTTTTGGTATGATCATTTTGTACAGATTTTTAAATTGATTTGCATGTTTTCCCCATTCCTTTAACCCTTTGAGTTCTGTCAGTTCATACACGTGCGGACTAGATTCTTTTGCCTGATTTTCCACGTTGGAGTCTGTTGCCTTTTTGCTGTTCTAACCATCTCGTGCAGCGTTTCTTTCTTTTTGATTTTCCAATGCCCTTCACTTGTTCTATTCTATGTCTCGACTGTATTAAAGGAAGGTCAAGCAGATACGCATAGTCTCTGTGGGTGTGTCATTTGTGGTTCCGAGGATCACTCTCATTGCTTCGTTTTGTATTCTTTCTAGTTTTACCAGGTTTGTCTGTGACAACGTAGTGAGGCCAGCTCATAATCAATGACACTCAGTATTACAGCTTGGTATAGCCGAAAGAGATAACTTTGTTCAATGCCTTTAGCCGCTATCATTTTCAAGACTGAAGGGCCTTTTTTTTTACATTTGAGTGTAGTGGTTCACACATGCATTCTATCAAAACTGATGCCAAAGTAGCGTAAATTGTTTGTTCCCTCGATGTTGGTTCCTCTGAAAGTAACTGATGGAAAGTTTTCACTCCCTGCTTGTTATCGAGGGCGCAGGACAGTACCTGTGCTTTGGTGGGGTTGTTTGACGATCCGGTTTATTGACACCACTGATCTATGTTGTTTGATTGTTCTGGGACTACTTTATTTCTTTCTGATACATTTTTGTCTGTCTTTTAGATGAGTCCGTCTTCAGCAAAAGTGAGCATACGGGCTGGTCCATTGTTAGTTAGGTCGGCAAGTCCTTTTGTATGTATGTTGTAGAGAACAGGAGAAAGTGAAGGGAGTACCATGGAGAGTTTTTGTGGTGCTGAATACCCGTTTTCAAGTCGTAGGACTACTATTCGTTCTCGGAGTGTAGCAGAAACCCATCCTGTGACTGTCATGCTGACACTATGTTGCCGAAGTAGTTCCACGAGTATGTGAATTGTACTTTATTGTATGCATCTTCTATGTCAATAGCTACAGCCAGGGTTTCTTCTTTGTTCTGAATAACTTCGTAGACTTCATGAGCAAATGCAGCTGCATTTTCCCGTGTACTTTTCCCCCCTTGATTAGGTGGGAATATTTTCCTGTCTTCTAGGTCTCTAGCTAATTTCTTTGCTATGATATTGTCCATCACTTTCCCAATTGCGTTTTCCATGGTCAGGATGCGATATCCATTTAATCTGACATGATCTTTAGGTAAGGCTTTAGGAAGTTGCGTGTACAATCCTCGGGAATCTGACCTTTCTCAAAACTGTCTTGATAGAGAGTATGTAATTCAGTTTTGTCGTGTTCAGACAGCGTTTCGATGTCAGAATATCGAATCTTATCTGGACCAGGGGATGTCTTTTCTACACCGTGCAAGCGCTTCGTGCATTTCTTGTTCGGTTATTTCACCATCCAGTCTAGTCTGTGTCGATTCTTTTTGTTTAAGTCCGTAATGAATTTTCTTTCTTCTTCAAGATTTTTCTGGTCACTTGTATGAAACGCTGTAGTAGGGATTGTCCTTTCTCATCGTTTGTTCTTATTATGGTTCCGTCTGCGTTCGTGACGTCTAGTATCATGGTGTTTGTGGTTTTTCCTTCCATTTCCTGATAGAACTGCTAGAATTGTACGGGCATTGAAATAGCCAGCAGAATCGGCCAAGCTAAAGCAGCATTCCAGAAAATGAAAAGCATTTTTACCAACAAATGCCTATCAATTAAAACCAGGAAGAGTTCTTGATTGTTATATAGAGCCGATACTGTCGTACGGATGTAAAGCGTAGATTGTTAACATGCAAAGTCAGAACAACACTGAAGCAACTGAAATGTGGTTTCTAAGAAGAATGTTGAAAGTTCCACAGATAGCAAAGAAAACAAACGAGAATCTTGAAATAGGCAAACCCAAAAAGAAAATTATTGAAGAGGATGAAGAAAAGACAAGCAACATTTATGGGACATTTTATGAGGCAAGAGAAATTAGAGTACCTTGTAACAACAGGAAAGCTGGAGGGAAAGAAAACACCAGGTAAACCTAAGGAGAAAATATTGGACAGACTTGCAGAGTGGATGACACAAAGAGGGTGGGAAATGTACCCGCAGCGACTTAAGATAGATTCATATGTTGGGCAATGATCGCCAACGCCATGCGGCAGGGCACATATGATGGTGATGGATATGGTCTGAGTGATGTCTTTTTCTGTGTTTTTGCCAGACTTTTACAGCAGCCTGTTTTTCTTTCCAGACAGTCTCTGTATTATGGTGTTGGCTGTTTCCTATTTTCAAATTTGCTTCCACAGTTTAAAAACAATATCAGATTCTATACTGTCGTATTGAAATGGGTTCCTTGGTTCAGTTACCGAGTTTCTAGGTGATCTATGTTTCATTATACTGAATACTACTGTCAGATAGATGGTCGTGTGTCCAGTGTCTCTGCACTCATTAGTGGTGTTAGTATCGCAAGAAGGATTTGGGGGGGGGGGGTGTATGAGGAGTTGAGGATGTTTATGAAGAATAGTTTCTCTACTTGGTAATTATGCACTTAATAAGGAAGGAGAGTGTGATGAGAGGAAAATGCACTAACCATACAAGACAAGGATTCTCAAAAGTAGTCCACACATGGAATGATAAATACAATACATTTATTTAACTGATCAACTTCAACGTAAGCCATAATTCACCGTTCCTACTGGCCTAAGTCCTACTGGCCCTAAATCCTAAAATGCACAACGAATCTTCACCAGCTTACATGTTACTAGCATACTGAACATTTCCAACTCTATTCTTTCTGTTTTCTGAAAAGTAAAACATGCCTCTAACTTCTAGCCCTAACCTTAACACCTAACAAGAGTATGAATTGAAACGTGGGTCACATACCTGTGAGGTAGCTTGGAAGCTGGTTCCCCAAAAGAGATACCGAGGGCTGACTGACTATTCCTTTTATAGAAGGGGGATTCAGGTCAGGACGCTTTCCCTCCCTGATCATCAATAGGACCGCCTGTAATTAGGTGACCGCGTCTCTAAAGCCTGACTTCAAGGTTGAATGATTCGAATTTTAATCCTGACAGTGTGGTGGCTACATCTAACGTTACCTTCGGCCAATTAATACGCCATTTTCAAAAGTCCGTGTCGGACGGTGACTTTTACTGCTAAGCGTCACCCCTTAGAATCTGTCCAACTCCCCAATGTGGAGAATAATGGCATTATTTCTTGATATTTGCTTCTGGTCTTTGGTGCGGTCACTTCACAGGTCTAGGGTATTGATCCATCCAGAAATCCATCCAGTCTAATGTCTGTTTATTTCCTCTTGCCCCCATTACAGCCTTATTCCGTTTCTGTGCCCAACTGCGAACAATTTTAGTACTGGACAATGGCGACTGACCATTACTTTTCAAAATGCGATACCTGCTAGTGGCCTGTGGTGTTTGCCTTTAATTTACCGATCCATTCTACTGGGACATCAAATGTTGTCTCAATGCATCTGCCGCCCTAAGGAATTCCTGTGATAATATGTCCCCTCCCCCATAAGAAATGTCCTCATTTTTTTTAAAGAGAATATGGGGAATAACGAACATAAAAATATAACATATGATTCAGTAGACAAGACTCTCGTACATGATTGACAGGCGATAGGAAGGTTTGGGAATAGGGAATTTTATCAGTCAATTATATGACATGGAATGAATCTGAAACACTTGTGTGCATTCTGAAGAAGATACCGTAGAGGTTGGGATCGATGGGCCAGTTCCAAGAAGATCGCGTGCGTCACCTGTGGTAGACTGAGTTCTGTCAGCACACTCATGAGACTGTCAGACTTCCACACATGCAGGCATGTTGTGTTTGCACTACGAGAACACCATTCAGGCTGAATTTATGTCCATTTGACGTATGCAGGAGGACGTCAAAGAAAGCACTGAAGATGAAGATAATGTGGAGTGTCACCAAGTAGGAAGACTGAAGTCAAAGAAGAACTGCACACTACCTGATGACCATGGAGATAAGGGTGGTGTTGCATGTGGCACAGTTCATCGCAGATTTTATGTCAACATGTATTGTCTGTTTCACCCTCTTGAACAGCAATGTTAATGGGCATGTGTGTTCATGATGTCTCGTATGCAATCTGTGGCTAAATAGATGAATACCACAGTAGATATGATGGTGTGTGAAAGGAGTCCATAAAACATCTGAGCCAGAGTACAGGATGACTCAGGAGCGAAGCTGAGCTGAAATGACTGGAGCGGAGACGAGCTGCTGCAGGCACTGGGATGAAGAACAGTTAGTAGCGTAGAATCATTCCGATGATGAAGAGCAGTACCTTCTTGCACAACGTGTTCGGATTCATGGGACTTAAGGGATTGGAACATACAGCATTTAAATAGAGCAATCGCTTGTCATCCATGTCAAGAATAAGCAAGGTATACACTGTATATAAGTCAAATGGCATCCATGTCAAGCTCAATTAAGCTATTCAACGTAGGCCAAATAGAAACATAATTGGAATAAGAATGAAGTTGTCTGTAATACCATCCAAGGTCACACTGCGTCATAGAATAAAGACATATAAGGCATAAAAAGGCAAGGAGATAAGCATGTGAATAATACACTAGCAATAAACAAACATAATGGGTATTAGGAAAAGTCTGCTGAAAAACACACTTCGTACATGTAAACAACCAATGCCTGAAAAAAAAACTCATCGTCACACTTGTAAAAACTACAACAATCATATAAGAAGTAGAACCACTTGAAATAACATCATTCACAGAGTGATACTTGATATCCTCACAAGATTGCAAGACATTCAGTGTAAAGCTGCGCTGTATACGGAAGCCATAGGACAGTTTAACATCACTGTCAGGAAGTAAAATGGATTCATCAAAGAGGAACTCCACTTGAAACATCATCATAAAGCACTAATACACATTCTCATTGTCTCAGAAGTAAGCAAAATTGAAGACAACACTATATTTGTAGCACATTGAGTCCCAAGCTGACCGAATGTTCGTTACGGAAGTGGGTAAGCGATTCGACAAGTTCGTCCTATACGACGTACAGACAGTAATTAACTTATAGGACTGGTGCATACACATGTTCGAAGCAAGCTGAAAAAGTACACGAAATCACACAAAGTGGCATATCTCCTTGATACGGGAGAGGGATCTCAGCAGAAGTCTTGCAAACTTGTAACAGTGCTCAAGTAAGATTTCATCATACCAAGACGAACGTTTCTTGTTTCACACGTATGACAATCATTTCATCAGCTGATAGGTGAGAACAAAAAGAAACATATTTGTCTCATGACCAACTGGCTTACAATAGTATTGTTAGTATGGTTAGTGTGATTACGTGAAACATTTGACCAATATACGATAGACACGAAGATTTTATTCAAAGAATGACACAAGACATGTATTGAGTAGGAAGTGCGTATGTTAATTTCCAAGATGTCAATGTAGTGATAAAAACATTAAACAAAAACAGGTAGATGACGATAACAACGAGCATGAAATCAAGGAAACAAGGAAACAGCAGAAAACAGGGACTGCATGATGTGATGTGACACCAGACATTTATGAACTCGATGAGGTAAATGGTATGGTATGATGCCACATACGAGATATTATCAAATGATACAACAGGATACCAATGATACCAGATGATAGGAAATGATAGAAAATGACACAAGATAAAATGCTGTGAAATGATACCAGAGGATGAAAGGACAACATACGACACGCAATGATATGCAATGATACGGAATGATACACGATGATATACAATGATACCCCGGGGTTGCATGCAAATAAATGAGGAGAAGAATAATGTGATGAACAAGTAATGAACGCAGATGTAAAATAAACAGATTAATGTTTTATGAAGGCAGTTTGAAAAATGAACGCAGAGTATGCACGTGAGCAGATGAAGGCATAAGAAGCATAAGAATGAAATGACGCACTGGAATGCTAAAGTAGCGCAGGGATTGCATACAACAAATGAGCTCCAGGGCGCGAGCAATCATCAAGAACGTGTGGCTATAATACCGACTGTATACCGTGATGAATGAAGACGAACGCAAGGGGAGAAGATAGGGGTCGCACGGTACTGACCCTTGCAACGGATTTCCATTGCGATAATGTTCAGAAGAGTGTGGAAACGTTGAACATGCTATGTAACGGTTGATTACATATGTCGGAATATTTAGTCACGAATGACTGATGGTCCGGAGTTAAAGGCGGCAAGAACGACAGGATCTGTGAAATAATCGTAAGCCATCATACAACCGAATATAAAGTTGAATCATGATGGTTCCTGTATTGTGAAGAATATTTGCCTGCAACAAACGAACACGTTAGTACCAAAAATATACGCAATATAAAGAAACATTGAGTCATCTTGAAAATGCAATGCTCGTTAACAATCCAAACATTTAGAGCTATCTTGATAGCTGTGAAAAGACTGTTGGCCACAGACGATAGAAGCAAAAGTATAACAGACATCATCGAGTACCTTCAATAATATTAGTCTCAAGAGAAGGAAATGTCTGCCGACATAAAATGCATTGTCTATGTATTGAATAAGCCTCATTACATCCAATAAACATAACACATTTACAAGTCTCTGACGTTGTGCGTCACACAACGTGAATTGATAAGTCCGGAAGGACGAACACATACAGGTGCGTACACTGTTAGGTTCTTCAGCGTGGTAGAATGTGAGGAGTAGTGTACCAAGAAAACAGCTTTAACAGACAATACTGAGGTAGCCATCACCTCACCCTGTCGTGTGCGACACGCAATACACATTCTGTGGTACACGAGTACAAGAAGTAATATGAGGCCGACAACGCGTGACCCCAAGACGTGTGCAAAATAACATGAAGCAAAAAGTAGTATGAACAGTACACAGTATGTGGCATTGAGACATAATACTATTGCATATAAACAATAGAAAATATGAAGTATGTGCAGTTAATTATCAATGAATAACTACTGAGACAAGAAAACAACATAGCCATTGTAACACATATCAGTTATGAACGTAAGTGGACAACACGATCAACAGGGAGAACTATGACGTGATAATTGAGCTGCAAATGGATAGGGGGACTACCAGCGTTAAGCCTCTGTGTTGACCTCGTGGATTTATGATTAATATACCAATGCCGTAGGAGATGAGAAGAAAAAATAATTCCCCTGGCAACATGTGCACCTGTTACCAATAGTCCAAGTGTATCGTCCACAGAAGTGGATTCCAATGTAAACTACACAGACTACATGGGGGATATTTTCTCTCTACCATGCCCAATATAGCTGTCCACCATTCCATCCAAGGAGTAGGAGTACTATGACTGACCATCAGTGTAGCTCAGTGAGACGTGAAAATAACCCAAACGAACGTCACTCAGCAGCGATAAGGTACACGGGTCGATCGGAAGTCCCCCCAAAATGGAATCAGTATGTACAAAGCGAACATGGTATTCGTAATAAACAGTCAAGGGGCCATACCAAGCAGACCGAAACTTTTTGTAATTGCTTTACATGATATGTGATGAGTAGCAGTAGAATCTAAAGAGAAATACGTGTGAAGACACAACAAATAGTACACCTAAAAATAGTGTAGCGTCATTGACCAGGTAGACTATCGTTGGCGTCTTCGGCCTTTGATAGTATTATTGACGTGAAAGTCCCGAACGAGTTCCGCTGGTATATGTGACTCTGGCTCCCACGTTGTGGCTTTGTAACCCTGCCACTTTATTCTGTAGTGGCGGACTTTGTTAATGATCTTACTAGCGAGGATCCTTTCTACAAAGTACATATCCTTATCTGACTGATTCTCACGTTGTTCCACAGAAGTGGAAGGGCTAACAGCAGCAGGTTCTGTGTTACTGAGATGGTCTGGCCCAGGCTGTGAAACAGTGGTAGGCTCTGTACCAGCAGTCTGTCCCGGCTGAGTGGACCCAGTGTTGTCCGTCCCCTGTCTGCCCTGGCTCATGCAGAGGGTTAGTGGGTCTGTCTTCAGGGGAATGATAGGGTCGCAAGCGCATCGCATTGATTGGCGATTTGAGCAGCTTGTTGTTCTGGCAGTGATCGAGTACATACACATTGTTTGGCAGGATTTTGGTAATGTAATATGGTCCGTCATATTTTTGCTGCAGTTTTTCAGAGATTCCTGGAATCCTGTGTGAGCACTGCACCAGAACACGTTGACCTTCTTTATAGTGAGGGGGGCGGGCTTTCCCATCATACCGAGTTTTGTAGCGCTGCTGGGCTCTCTGAATGTTTTCGCTGACCAGCGTTTTAGTAAGCTCTGCATTCTGAATGATGTCTTCCATACAGGGTTGGGCAGATGCGGGAAGATCATCAGAGCTTAACGCTGTGTCAATGGGAAGACGGCACTCTTGCTTGAAGAGGATGAAGAAAGGTGAGAAGAGTGTCGACTCAGTAGAAGGCACTGTACGAAGTGCAGCAGCAATACCAGGCAGCAGAGAAGGCCAGTTATGTGGCCTGAGAGACTGAGCGATAGTGGAGTTTGTTCGCTCACATGCGGCATTGGTTTGGGGATGGTAGCTGCTGGTGTACAAATGAGTGATCTGAAAGATTTTGCATACCTCAGTGACCACTTTGGACAAAACATTTTGTCCCCTGTCCGACAGTAAATGGTCAGGAGCACCGTAGCGACAGATGATGGTCTCGTACAACTGCCAGGCAATGGTGGAAGCTGTTGCATCCTTCAAGGGAATCAGTTCCACCCACTTACTGAACGAGCAAACAAACAGCAGAATGTATTTATGGCGTTCTTTGCTTGGTGTGAGTGGACCCAAGATGTCACAATGCCACCTAGAAAACAGCTTGTTTGGGGCTACAGGCAAGGGTCGTAGTTCCGGGTTTTGAGGATGGATAACCGTTTTGCTTTTTGACAAGCCTCACACGACTTGACATACTCCAAGATGTCAGAGTACATACCGATCCAGAAATACCTCAGCCTGACTGACTGGTCGCTCAGTGGCAAAGTGACCGCCCAACAGAGAATCATGAAACGACAGCAGGATATCGTTTCTGAGTTCAAAAGGAACCACTAACTGTCTGACTATTCGTTCAGTTCTATGACCATGACCACGAGGATAATACAGATGGTACAAAATGCCATTAGACATCAGATAGTCTTGACTCTCCAGGATGAGACGAGAGCAATCTTAACATCCTGGGAAAGCTGACCGTTTTCCAAGTAGTCAATAAAGGGGGTCAGCCAACTGCATCTGTCGTAAATCTGTATCATCGACCTTATCTACCTGACAGACAATCATATCTCTCTCACTTACAGTATTGCTCCATCCAGGCGATGTGCTGGTGGGCGTGGTGGCGGGGAGAGGTGAGGTGGGGTGGTAGGTGAATGAGTCAGTTTGCTTACGACTGGTTCCCTGGCCAGGTGTGGGGTGGTAGGGAGAGACTGACCCGTTGGTGAAGTCACCTGTGTCGCTGACTCGCCCTTCAAGGTCGGTGTGGGTGGGTCATAGTCAGGCGGTGGCCTGTCACTGACAGCGTGAAGCATACGGCTGAGTGCATCAGCATTATTATGCACCCTGCCTGGTTTGTGCACAATGTCATAGTCATAAACATGTAGAAAAAGAGCCCAACGTCCCAAACAACCCGTGGGATCTTTGACATTCTGCAAGAATTTTGTGGCAGAATGGTCAGTGTACACAAGAAATTTGGCATGACAGAGATACACCTTGAAGTGGCGAATACCATCTACGAGAGCCAGAGTCTCTTTTTCCGTAATTCCGTAACGGAGTTCCGCACCTCGTTATGCGCGCCCGCCATAGGCAATGACTCGTTCTCTGCCATGTTCATCTCTCTGGCCGAGCACATAGCCAATTGCCTGTTTGCTTGCGTCAGTGTACAGAATGAACTGACGAGAGAAATCCGGGTAGGCCAAATTGGAGTAGTGGTGAGGGCAGTTTTCAATGTCTAAAAAGCTTGTTCTGCTTTGTCGTTCCATTCAAATTTTGAATCATTTTTCAAAAGAGCGTTGAGTGGGGCAGCTATGGCCGAGAAGTTCTTGACAAAGCGCCTGTAATAATTTGCAAGACCCAAAAATGAACGAACATCATGCTGCGACTGGGGAGTGGGGAAATTCTTAACTAGTTCCACTTTGGCTGGATCCACAGAAACCCCTCTTTTGAGACAATGTGGCCTAGATAGTTGACTTTGGCTGCTGCGAAATGACATTTGCTAGGCTTCAGTTTGAGGCCTGCTTTCCTGATCCTATCAAAGGTACATGATAGATGAGACAGGTGTTCCTCAAAGTTCGTTGACAAACAAAGGATGTCATCAATGAATACCAGACAGGTTTTGAAGGTGAGTCCTGCAAGGACTGTGTTCATTAATGACTGAAAAGATCCTGGAGCACCTTGTAATCCAAAGGCCATTCTGTACCCAAAGTGAGTGGTAAAGGTCGACTTCTCTTGTGACTGTTTGTCAAGAGGAATCTGCCAGAATCCAGAGAACAAGTCTAGAGTGGAAAATATTGTAGACTGACCCATGATGTCAAGAGCGTCCTTCAGTCTGGGCAGTGGGAAATGAATTGGCTTTGTGACCTTGTTCAGTTTACGGTAGTCTACCGCAAAACGGTAGGTACCGTCCTTTTTCACCAGTAAAACTGGGGAGGACCATGGTGAAGTGGAGGGCCTGTCCAATCACAATATGACTCAACACATTTCTGAACCAACCCATCAAAAAGGTCACATTCTTGACTGGATCATTTCTCATGATCACCACAATTCAGCTACTGACAACTGCTTAGTTCTTTCTACCCGTCTAACTTCAGCCCTTCCATCTGACCACTCTGCAATTCTCTGTTCTCTTGACATTTCTCCTCCATCCCGTACCACGCGCACAGTGACTCGACGCAATCTCAAATCTATCGACCTCTCCACATTTTCATCTGATGCCTCCCGTCTCCTTTCTGAAAAGTCACATAACCTTGCCGATGAATTCTATACTACTCTCCACCATCTTCTGGACACTCATGCTCCAGCCACAACCCGTCTTTTACCTGACCGCCCCCCTACCCCCTGGCTCACTCATGAGATTGCCTGTGCAAAACGTGCCCGCCGCAGAGCAGACCGCCGCTGGCGCAAATCCAAACTCACTGTACACAGGCAACTTTTCCAAGCCTCTAAAACAAAAGTATCCACCCTCATTGCATCAGCAAAAACAAGCTATTTCCAAACCAAAATCCTGAATGCCTCTTCTTCAAAAGAACTCTTTACAACCATGAATCATCTTCTTGGCACACGAAAAGATTTACCTCTCCCAACAAAACATACAAATGAAGAACTCCCATCTGTATTCTCCAAGTATTTCACCACCAAAATACAAACTCTTCGTGACAGGCTTGACAGGACACCCTGTCAACCATGCCCACCTGACCCTTCCTTCTCTGGCACACCTCTTACTACTTTTACCCCAGTCTCACAAGAAGAAATTTTCAACACAATCAGATCCATGTTGTTCAAAACCTGCGAACTGGATCCTCTTCCAGGTTCTATCTACTCCGACTGTCTCCCTACTCTCGTCCCATTCATCACTGACATCATCAACACTTCTCTCCAAACTGGAACTGTCCCAGATTCTTTCAAGTCTGCTATTGTTCACCCTCTCCTCAAGAAACACAATTTAGACCCAAATGAACTGAAAAATTACCGGCCTATCTCTAATCTCTCTTTCTTGTCAAAACTCCTTGAAAAAGTCGTCCTCAACCAGCTGAACTCTCACCTGTCTGCCAACAATCTCCTCAATCCTTTCCAGTCAGCCTACCGCCAGTGCCATAGCACTGAAACTGCCCTACTACACATTCTCAACAATCTCCTCCTTGCAACTGATACTGGCAAAGTCTCTCTCCTCACACTCCTTGATCTGTCTGCAGCCTTTGATACCACTGACCATGGTATTCTCCTTTCTAGACTTCATCATACTTTTGGCATCTCTGACATTGCTCTCTCCTGGTTCACTTCATATCTATCAAACAGAAAACAAACTGTTCTCATCAATGGCACTTACTCTCAACCTGCATACCTGACCTGTGGTGTTCCACAAGAATCTGTCCTTGGCCCTGTTCTTTTCACTCTTTACACCTCCCCCCTGTCCACCATCATCAACTCCCACTCTATAAAACACCACTTCTATGCTGATGACACCCAACTTCAAGACAGTGACTCACCTGATAATATACAGCGCCTGTTGACTCGCACCACTGAGTGTTACTCGGACATTAAGAACTGGATGACACACAATAGACTTCAGCTTAATGACGACAAGACAGAAGCTATCCTCATTGGCACCCGTCAGAAACTTTCTCAGCTGCCTCCTCTTTCTCTCCCATTATGTAACACATCAGTCCCAATTTCTGATTCAGCTAAAAACCTTGGTGTCTGCATTGACTCTACCCTCTCCATGAACAACTTTGTTTCTCAAACTGCCAGATCTTGCTACTATCATCTCCATACGTATAAGCCTGATCAGGAAGTATCTCTGTCGAAACAACTGCAAAACTCGTTCTCTCCTTCATAATGTCTCGCATTGACTATTGCAATTCACTCCTGTCTGGTCTTCCTGCCTCCACCATTCACATCCTACAGCGCATTCAAAACAATGCTGTACGCCTTGTACTCAAAAAGAAAAAAGCTGACCACATATCTCCTCTCCTGGCACAACTTCACTGGCTCCCTGTATCAAAGCGCATACAGTACAAACTAGACACCATGTGCTACAAAAGCCTCAATAACGCAGTCCCCCGATTACCTGTCAAGCCTACTTGAGATCTATGTTCCCTCACGTACCCTCCGCTCTGCCTCCGATCCTCTGACTTTTCGCTTTCCACGCACTAAGCTCAATACCTATGGTCCACGAGCCTTCTCTGTTTCTGGTCCACTCTCCTGGAACAAACTTCCTCTCTCAGTCTGTCAGCAACCTACTTTTGTCTCCTTCAAGTCCGCTCTCAAAACTGACCTTTTCTCCTCTGCATAAAATCCTAACCTCACTCAACCCCCCCCCCCCCTCTGCAGCCTGTCTCTGCTCGGAGGGGAATCACATTGTTATAATATATAATTGTATATGATATGCTCTCTATAATTTTCCATTGCTTTTATTCTTGCTTTTATTGGTTTTATTCTTTCTCCCCATTTATAGCCATGCGTGTGTGTGTGTGTGTGCGTGTGTGTGTGTGTGTGTGTGTGTGTGTGTGTGTGTTTGCGTGCGTGTGTGTGCGTGCGTACGTGCGTGCGTGCGTGCGTGCGTGTGTGTCTGTTTCAGCGCTTAGATTTGATTTTATCAAGATTTTGCGCTATATAAATATTGTAATTATTATTATTATTATAACACCATGGTGAAGCATTTCATTTACCTGTCTCTCTATCTCAGCATTGAGGGCAGGGGCTGTCCTATAGGGTCTCTGTTTAATGGGTGCAGCATTCCCTGTATCTATGGTATGGGACACAAGATGTGTTTCCCCTAATTCTGACATGTCGGCAGCGAATATGTCTCTGTTTTGCGCCAGAAAAAGGGTCAAGTTTTCCTTTTGTCAGAGCAGCATCTGCTAAGTTAACCCCTAACTCATTAAGCATGGCCTGTGCCTGGAGGAACTGGAGTCGGTGGTGGCAGACATGATCTGAGCTGATTGGTCGGACAGTTCCCCTAGTTCGTTTAAAATGTCTTTCAAAATGCCCTAGAATATCCTGAGGTCTAAGTTTGACTGGGGAGGAGAAGGTATTACACACGGTGCACATAGTCTGGCTATTCTGAAGCGTAACCAAGGTCCTTGCAGCAATCACTTTCTTGTCGGACAATAGCGCGTGTGAGGGCTCAATGATACCAATGTGTGAGCACTTTTTGACACAACTCGCACAGGTAGCAGTACTTCAGAGTGGGGGGCAATAACTGTCGTCTTGAGCACCTGTACAGTTGAGCTGTCTGGCCTGTCTTTGAGCAGTGGAATGGAAGTAAATCCATTATACAGCTGCAGCTGATGAGTGGCAAAGTTCAAGGAAGCCTGATGAGAGGTCAGAAAATCAATCCCTAATATGAGGGGACATGTTAGTTGTTCGATCACAATGAAAGGCTGTGACACCTGTAAACCTGAAACTTTAAAGGAAAGGTCAATTTTGCCTGTTACTCTAACATGAACACCACCAACACCTTTGATCAAAGGAAGAGAACACGCCTGCATAGAAACAACACGTTGATCAACGAGGACATCAGCTAGTTGTTTGCTAATACAGGACACATCAGCACCAGTGTCTATCACAGCCACATATGACGATTTTTAAGGCACAGCCTGATCTTACTGCAGTTGGCAAAGGAACGGATGTGAGGCATGGAGGAGGAATTCTGTGACTTTGGTTCTTTGCCTTTCCTTGTCCTGTTAGTTTTACGAGATGTAGAAATATGGGGAATCCCCTGTTTAGCACGACGGAAACAATGACGCGCTAAGTGCCCATCTTTATGGCAGTACTGACATCGTGCATGACGAAACCTACATGTGTGGCGGGGATGATCACCCCCACATGATTTACATGGGCGCTGTGGACGGGGGATGTAACGATCTGGAGTATAGGAACCTGACTGGTGCTGTTGGTTATTCGTCCGTAACAGCCGCGGCCTAAAGAGCGAGCCATGTTTGCTCTGTTTTCCTGAAGGTGGGTGGTGCCACCTTTGCTTAACTGAAGGACAGTCTTGTGACTGCGGTTAGCGCCGGGGCTGTGTTTGTCCGCGTGACATACTATTAATTTCAACTTGCAGTTTATCCAGCTGAGTCTCTAGGGTTGCAATAGACATCGCCACTTGGTCATCAACATTATCAGCAAAGATAGCAGCCGTACGGGCGAGGTCGAACGCATCTTCAAAGGTGAGGATTGTGTGACATAACAAATTTAGATACTGACGGCCGGAGACCATTGACAATTCTTTCCATTATATCCTTTGAGTCTTTACCTAGGTTTTGGCCCTGGTAGCGCATAGAATCAAAATATTCTTCGACTGACTCATGTGGGAGTTGCTTTCTCCCCCGGAACTGCTTGGCACGAATCCATATTGTGGAGTCATGAGGCCTGTATCTCTTTGAAAGAGTATCAGTGATAGTCTGGTAAAAAGAAATGTGCTCTGAACTTAAACTATAGAACCAGATTTGGGCTTGATCCTTAAGGAAAAGAGGTAGGAGATGGGCTTTCTGATCATCTGTCAACCCATGGAGGAGGGTGTAGGATTGGAACGTTTTGAGCCATAGATCGATATCTTGAGAAGGTCGGCCTGTGAATGGTTCAGGAATAAACTGATTGGGAATGTGGAAGGTTGTGGCCTTATGTGACCCAGGGATAAAAATGCTATCTGTATCCATTATTGAGCCCTTGTGACTGAATAAATACATATCCAATCCTCAAAGCCTGTGACTATCTTTGTCACTTGTCACTAGATACGCATGTAAGGCAAGCAATCATTTGGAAAAAAACTACAACTCAGAACAAGAATTCATCATCAAAAGTGCAGATATGGAAGAAGCATGAGACTAGTACCATCATAGCCAATAATAGAACATCCTTGCCCAACAATCATCTGTAACTTGTCTCAACACTGTATCCGGGCAGAACGGCTTTAATCAATGAACAAAATAGGAAGAAGACTGTGCAAAGACCGAGTCGTCAAAAGCCGTATTTACAAACCACACGGTTGAGTGACCACAATGGACAACAAATGATCAATGAATCTGAGAGGGTGGGAGGGTCGGACTGAAGGAGGGAGGGAGAGACTAGGCGGGACCACAATGCTGTCGTAGCTGGCCCAAGCTTTGCGACAACTGTCACGCGCTGGACACTAGCACACTGATGAAATCATAGACATCGTATCAGAGACAGACAAGCAGCCCTGTGGCTGTCTGTGACATGGTTGCTTCGTTTTACGTATGAAATATGATCCAGGAAACATCTGTTAACTTGCCTAGATATCATATCGAGTTATAAAGACGTCACCCAATCTACGACAAAGGACTCTCTACAGAAGTTGTCGTAGAAGATGAATCCCCTAAGTAGCCAATCTATGTTACTTCACTATTTATATCTACGTTCACGTGAATCTGATCAGGCAGTAGGCCTAACTACGTCTGTCGACTTGTGCTGTGTGGCAACGCTGAAGGTTGTGTTCGAAACACCAACACATCTATGTTCTCGGCTGTGTTTGACTTTTACACTCTCCGACTTTCACTATGATTCTATCTAGAACTTTTAAGAATGGGGGGGTACTCGAAGGCTGCGATTTATGAGGTAAAGGGGAAAGACTGCAACTCCACCACGTATCGCAAGAAGGGTTTGTGACGTATCTAAGGAATTGGGGGTGTGTATGAGGAATTGAGGATGTTTATGAAGAATAGTTTCTCTACTTGGTAATTATGCACTTAATAAGGAAGGAGAGTGTGATGAGAGGAAAATGCACTAACCATACAAGACAAGGATTCTCAAAAGTAGTCCACACATGGAATGATAAATACAATACATTTATTTAATTGATCAACTTCAACTTAAGCCATAATTCACCGTTCCTACTGGCCTAAGTCCTACTGGCCTTAAATCCTAAAATGCACAACGAATCTTCACCAGCTTACATGTTACTAGCATACTGAACATTTCCAACTCTATTCTTTCTGTTTTCTGGAAAGTAAAACATGCCTCTAACTTCTAGCCCTAACCTTAATTTAACACCTAACAAGAGTATGAATTGAAACGTGGTCACATACCTGTGAGGTAGCTTGGAAGCTGGTTCCCCAAAAGAGATACTGAGGGCTGACTGACTATTCCTTTTATAGAAGGGGGATTCAGGTCAGGACGCTTTCCCTCCCTGACCCATCAATAGGACCGCCTGTAATTAGGTGACCGCGTCTCTAAAGCCTGACTTCAAGGTTGAATGATTCGAATTTTAATCCTGACATTGTGGTGGCTACATCTAACGTTACCTTCGGCCAATTAATACGCCATTTTCAAAAGTCCGTTTCGGACGGTGACTTTTACTGCTAAGCATCACCCCTTAGAATCTGTCCAACTCCCCAACGTGGAGAATAATGGCATTATTTCTTGATATTTGCTTCTGGTCTTTGGTGCGGTCACTTCACAGGTCTAGGGTATTGATCCATCCAGAAATCCATCCAGTCTAATGTCTCTTGCCCCCATTACAGCCTTATTCCGTTTCTGTGCCCAACTGCGAAAGATTTTAGTACTGGACAATGGCGACTGACCATTACTTTTCAAAATGCGATACCTGCTAGTGGCCTGTGGTGTTTGCCTTTAATTTACCGATCCATTCTACTGGGACATCAAATGTTGTCTCAATGCATCTGCCGCCCTAAGGAATTCCTGTGATATTAGTATAGGAGTATCTGTGTCTCTTTGTCTTGCACTGATATAGATTGGTGATATTGTTGTGATTGGGCTGAGCTGGATATCGCACAGCATCTCTTCCAGAGCATGTCCCTGGGTGTTAGTACCATTCTGATCCCACATTGCAGATCTTGCATTGAGATCGCCACATGCTATTGTAATGTCTCCTTATTCATCTTCAGTTTCTCCTAGGAAGTTGCATGTTGTTTTTGATGGGTACAAAGTTCTTCTCTTTTTTGTTTGGCATTTGAAGGTGTATGCCCAGTTGATAAGTTAAGTTCTTGGGATCAGTCATCTCAACAGACAGCAGATGCACATTAGAAATAGCCAGCATTCAAGAAAATGAAACACGTTCTTACCAACAAATGCCTATCAATTAACATCAGGAAGAGAATGAGAAATCTTCACTGTTGTACCGAACCAATGCTGCTGAACTAATGCGAAGCCTGGACGATCAACACGCGAAAGCAAAACAAAATCGAGGCAGCTGAAATGAGGTTTCTTAGAAGAATGTTAAGAGTTCCAGCATCATCATCATCATCATCAGGTGCCCTGCCGCATGGCGTTGGCGATCATGGACTTCCATCTGTCTCTCTCTCTTGTTGCCCCAAGCATCTCCTCCACCCTCCTCGTCTTCAGCCACTCAGCAAGCCATCTAGCATTTTCTCCCTGGGTCTACCTGGTGCTCTCTTTCCCTCCAGCTTTCCCGTTGTGACCAGGTACTCCAAATCCCCTTTCCTCATAAAATGGCCTATAAATGTTGCCAGTCTTTTCCTAATCTTCCTTATGAGTGATCTACTTGTGTCTGCTTCCAACAAGAGTGTCTCGTTTGTTTTCTTTGCTGTCCATGGAACTCTCAACATTCTTCTAAAAAACCACATCTCGGCTGCCTCAGTCTTGTTCTGGCTTTGCTTGTTGACTGTCCACGCCTCACATCTGTACAACAGTATTGGTTCTATATAACATTCAAGAACTCTCTTCCTGACATTTGTTCGTAAGATTGCTTGTCATCTTCTTGAATGCTGTTTTGGCTTGGCCGATTCTGTCGGCTAATTCCGAGGGGCATCTGCGTCAGATGAAATGACCGTTCCCAGGTATTTGAACTTATTAACCTGTGTCAAGGTTGTGCCATTTGCTGTTATTTTGCATGAGGGGATTTCATGTTTTTTACTGATTACCATGACTTCAGTCTTCCTGCTGTTTAGTTCCAACCCCTTACCTTTGCTTTCTATTTCTAGTCCCTTTCATTTTCTGCAATTAGCACGGTGTCATCTGCGTATCGAATGTTGTTTATCATTTTCCCTCCAACCTTTAATCCAGGGCCTTCTTCTAGGTTTCTCATGATGTTTTCGCTGTAAAGAGTTCCATAGACAGCAAAATAAAAAAACACACACAAAAGAAAAAAACAAACAAACAAACAAACAAACGAGACAATCTTGGAAGAAGCAAGCACATGAAGAAAATTAATGAAGAAAATAAGGAAAACAAAAACAAACAAGCAACATTTTATTGGACATTTGAGAACCTTCACAACAGAAAAGCTAAAAGGAAAAGGACACCAGGTAGACCCAGTGAGACAGTATCAGACAGTTCTGCAGAGTGCATAAGGACAGAAAGGATAGGAAATATACTTGCAGCAACAAAAGGTAGATTCGTATGGAGGGCCATGATCACCAACGCAGTGCGGCAAGGCACATGATAATGATGAATATCTAGTCCAGATCACCACATATCACTTTGTTGGTGTCCTAACAGGTACATGTACACCCGAGAACCCAACGAAAACATCGTAACGGGAAGAGTTTACTTGCTCCGACACAAACCTGTCTTGTATAGTGGCGTTGCACTGAACAAATCTTTAGACGCAGTAAGAAATAGCGTATCTTAAAAGAAACTTATAACTATCTGCTATCCATAGTTATATTCATCTGTCCTTGTCACACAAAAAAACAAACAAACAAAACAAAACAAAACTCGGTTGATCTTGCCGAGGAAATTCCACATTTCTTGCCGTTGGGCGATGTAAATGCACATTCCCCACTTTGGGAAAATTGCCAATATAAAGGCCCAAGGTCTCCTACTGAGAAAATATCCTCTTATGCTGTCTAAATAATCGCGGGATTTCTCGGTTACCTAACGACAGCTTTTGACGAAATGTATGACATATATCTTTTACAGCGCATGGTTCTAGTTGTATAAGATCAGAATAACGGAGTTCAATATTTGCACCACTGTAGTTAACATCCTAAGTACTTCTGTCTCGACTTTTTCTATATGAAATTTGGATAGACACTAAAGTTCAATAGTTTGATGCTGTTGGGAAACTAACTGTTTAAACATTCATTAATTTAGATTGCAAACATCAGATACAACGCACAAAGGGCAGAAAAGGGAGCTAGATAATGTAGTTTCACTCTCATGCTATTTTTGGCTGACACAGAAAGCAAAGTATCAATGCATTTGTGTGGTGGGATTGTTTAAGGCAGACTTTTTCAAGCCATGAAATATTTAACAGTCGTCTGCTAGCCTCCTGATCGCTCCCCTGTGTCATTTTCTTTACCAAGAGGCGCACACGCAAGCTCCCATAAGTGCAAGGATACTTATGCACGCAGACGTAAATAAACAGAGGCGAAGATACAAACACAAACGCAGAAAAACAAAATATACTCATACATACACACATGCATGTACATTCGTACCAGCTCACCAACCGGCAGCCATCACCTAAAACCACGCCCAGCCACCTCCCACTCAAACATACACGTACACACGCGCATGGCAGAGTGCGTGACTGTGTGTGTTTGTGTGTGCATGTGTTTGTGTTTGTGCTTGTGTGTATGCGCCCGCT
Source organism: Monoplex corrugatus (assembly GCA_030674185.1). Lineage (NCBI taxonomy): Eukaryota > Metazoa > Mollusca > Gastropoda > Littorinimorpha > Ranellidae > Monoplex > Monoplex corrugatus. The sequence goes on along the minus strand of CM060314.1, from coordinate 77,865,327 downwards.
CGCGCGTGCGTGTGTGTGTATACATTTGAGAGAGAGAGAGGGAGAGAGAGAGAGCAAGAGATGGATAGATAGAGAGAGAAAGAGAGAGAGAAAGAGAGAGAGAGAGAAAGAAAGAGAGAGAGAAAGAGAGAGAACTCAAAAGGTTTATTGTATATCAGCCTTAGGCCACAGTATATACATGGGGATTGGTTGGGTATCGGTTCACAAGATTTTTGCTGACAAAAACACTACCAGGTGCAGACTGCAACAGTGACCACAATCCTGTAGTGGGAAGACTTAGGCTGAAATTAAGGAAAAGGAAACAGACCAAAAGCAATATCAAACTAAATCTTGGACTCTTCAAGACAGATGAAGTGATATGTAAAAAATTAATGTACATGCTCAAAACAAATTCAGTGCTCTGGAAGATTTTAGTGACAGTGAGGAACAATAGACAAAGTTGAGAAATTCGATAAATGAAGCTTATGAAGAAATCCCTGAAGTAGATGGAAAAGCAAAAAAGAACTGGATGATAAAAGAAATTTTAGACTTGATGGAGGAACGGAGGAAGGCAAAGAAAAATGACGAGATATACAGGAAGATAAACGAAGAAATCAGGAATACATGTAGGTGCAATGAAGCTAAGGAAGCTTGACTGAAAATAAAATGCAAGGAAATAGAAGACCGACACAAAACGGATCCTCAGAGTATGTACAAACGAATTGAAGAAATTGTCCACAGGAAAAATTCATACACATCAACTGGTTGCTTAAAATCGAAAGATGGTACGCTTATCATGAAAAAAGACAAAATATTAGACAGATGGGGAGAGTACATTAAAGACCTTTTTGAAGATGACAACAACGAAGAACATTGTAAGAAAGAACTTTGAAAAACCACCAATAATGAAAGATGAAGTTAGAACAGCACCGAAAAAGATGAAACCAGGAAAAGCCCCAGGACCAGACAACATTACTATAGAGATGATTGAAGCCCTGGAGGAATTTGGTATTAAAAAATAACAGTCCTCCTAAATGAAATGTATGACACAGGAAAAATCTCCAAAGATATGTCAAAATCAATTTTCATTGCTTTCCAAAGAAAACAGGGTTATAGAATGCAAACTCCATCGCATAATCAGTTTGATGAGTCATGTAACAAAAATCCTATTAAGAATAATCATGATGAGGACAAGGAATAGGATCAAAAGAGAAATAGCAGATGAACAATATGGATTTGTGGAAGGGAAGGGAACTATTAATGCCATGTACATCCTAAGAACTATCATAGAGAGGTCGATCAAGATGAATAAGGATTTATGTTTATGCTTTGTTGATTATACCAATGCTTTCGATCGGGTAAGACATGAAGAATTGATAAACCAACTAGAAAGACTCAACACTGATGGAAAAGATCTACGAATAATCAGAAATATGTATTGGGAACAAACAGCTACAATGAGAATAGAAAACGATAAAAGCTCTTTCCAAAACATCAATAGAGGAGTCAGACAGGGTTGTGTTTTATCACCAGATCTGTTTTCACTTTACAGCGAAAACATCATGAGAAACCTAGAGGAAGACGCTGGATTAAAGATTGGAGGAAAAATGATAAACAATATTCGATACGCAGATGACATCGTGCTAATTGCAGAAAATGAAAGGGACCTACAAAACCTTGTGAATATACTAGAAATAGAAAGCAAAGGTAAGGGGTTGGAACTAAACAGCAGGAAGACTGAAGTCATGGTAATCAATAAAAAACATGAAATCCCCTCATGCAAAATAACAGCAAATGGCACAACCTTGACACAGGTTAATAAGTTCAAATACCTGGGAACGGTCATTTCATCTGACGCAGATGCCCCTCGGAATTAGCCGACAGAATCGGCCAAGCCAAAACAGCATTCAAGAAGATGACAAGCAATCTTACGAACAAATGTCTATCAATTAACATCAGGAAGAGAGTTCTTGAATGTTATATAGAACCAATACTGTTATACGGTTGTGAGGCGTGGACAGTCATCAAGCAAAGCCAGAACAAGACTGAGGCAGCCGAGATGTGGTTTCTAAGAAGAATGTTGAGAGTTCCATGGACAGCAGCAAAGAAAACAAACGAGACAGTCTTGATGGAGGCAGACACAAGAAGATCATTCACAAGGAAGATTTGGAAAAGAAGGCAACATTTATAGGCCATTTTATGAGGAAACCTGGTCACAACATGAAAGCTGGAAGGAAAGAGAACACCAGGTAGACCCAGGGAGAAGATACTAGACGGACTTGCAGAGTGGTTGAAGACAAAGAAGGTGGAAGAGATGCTTGAGGCAACAAGAGATAAAGACAGATGGAATTCCATGATCGCCAACGCCATGCGGCAAGGCACCAGATGATGATGAATCTGTCACCAGAATCCTTTCTATAAACAGAACACCAGTCCATTGAACAGACAGTCGAAATAGGAAACTTCGTATTTGCTTCATCAAAGTTCACAGTCTATTAGAGAATAAACAATTAACTGATCACGTAATCAATTAATTGTCAACCGATTAATATGTTGATTAACAAAACAAATGGCTTAATTTGTAGATTAAGACTGTCTAAGAAGTAATTCAATTGGACAACCCACTCAGGTCGTACCAAAATCGACTGGCATTTTTTTTTCATTTATCAATCAACACAGTCAGTCAGTCAGTCAAATTAGTTGATATACGAATCAATGTGATTTACCAAATAAGCAATGATCAATGATACAATCGATCAGACTCAAAAACAAATAACCGATCATTACTGATACAATCAGTCACTGGCTTATCCAATGAGCGATCAATCATCATTGATACAATCAATCTCCGACTTACCAAATGAACAACCATTTATCTATATAATCAGTCACTGTCCAACCCTTGTGTCTCGTCCTGGGAGGTGGTAACGGGGTAAAGTACTGAGTCTGGGTGAAGTACGGGTGTGGCTTTATGCCACTTAGGCGCTATGCCGGCAGTGAAGGTCGACCGGGTCAACCTGAAACACCGTGGTTAACGGGGCTGTGGTGAAGCTACGACTGGCCTAGCAAGTCAGAATAACAATCAAAATTGGTACGTGGGATGTGAATGCACTAGCTGACATGAAAAAAGAACAGCAGAATTCACGAAGAAGAGAAAAATAGAAATACTTGGATTGAGTGATGTGGAGAAAACAGGCAACATCTCCAAGCAAATCCATGAAAACTACAGCTTTTAGCAAGTTCAGTCGAAAAGAAGAAGAAAGCAAAACATGGAGTCGGGTTTAAATGACAAAGAAGGAAAGACACTCTTTGACCCAGACAATATCAGAGATGGAAAGAATATATCCGGGACTTGTTGAACCCGACAGAGGAACAAGAAAATGATGCATTCATCATCATCATCATGTACCCTGCTGCATGGCGTTGCCGATCATGGCCCTCCATGTGTATCTATCCCCTGTCATTGCGAGTACATCTTCCACCCTCTCTGTCCTCAGCCACCCTGCAAGTCCGTCCAATATTTTCTCCCTGGATCTACCTGGTGTTCTCTTTCCCACCAGCTTTCTTGTTGTGACCAGGTGCTCTAATTCCCCTTTCCTCATAAAATGGCCTATAAATGTTGCCTGTCTTTTCCTAATCTTCCTTATCAATGATCTTTTTCTGTCTGCCTCCGTCAAGACTCTTGCTTTGGTTGGCCATGATTTATCTTGGGAAAATACGATGGTGGTTTCCCGCTGCCTTCCATCGGTTTGTGTACGGACTTTCCGCCAGTCTTTGTCGTTCCCATGACAACCTACAAGGCAGTAGGAGTGATTTTTCTTTCAGAGTTTACTCCCTTAGCCTTATTCTCTCCCGAGATAACCACAAGGCACATAATGGCACATTTACCCACAGCTGGGGGTCTGCTGGTTCGTGGGCACCAGGGCATGTCCACACGTCGGTAGGCCTGCGTGCCGCACATCTGGGGGACAGACCTCCTCCGAGTCCCTCAAGTTTTAGACTGAGTCCGTCAGGTGCTCAGTTACCGCATGTTGCCACGAGGAGGCACAACGTAGGCTTGCTGATGGAGAGGATATGTACTGACAGAGAGAGACTGACGTATTCTGCTCTTTTTCGCATAGCTGCAAGCAGCAGTGCTAGCCAGTAGTGCAGGCTGAAAGCGAGAGGTGACAAGCTCGCAGTCACTAACCAACACACCATGAGCATTAAGCATGATGCATTATTTAAGTCAAAACAATGTTATGAAGAGGAACCTGACATACTCAAAAGTGAAATCAAGCCCCACAGATGCAGCAGCTCGATCAGATCAATTGACACCAGAGGTTATCAAAGCATGCAGAGAGACTGGCATAGCATGGCTGCATACGATTTTCAATCAGGCATGGAAGGAAAGAAAAGTCCCTGATGATTGGCAAAAAAACAATTGTTATACCTCTATGGAAGAAAAAGGAGATACGAGAGAGATTGAAAGACATAAAAGGGCATCTCGCTTCTCAGCTTCATAGGGAAAATACATGCTTAAAAACTGGAACAGAGAATAAGACCTACAGTAGAACCCCAACTGAGTGAGGCACAGTTCGGATTTAGGATAGGAAAAGGATGTACAGATGCAATCTTCGCCTTTAGACTGATGTCTGAAAAGATCACTGAGTATGACAAAGAGCTAACCACTGTATTTGTTGACCAAGAGATCTGCGGAGTTCAGGGACAGTTATCACGGAATGTTATGGCAATATACCAACACAGTCGAAGTACAGTGAGAACACCAGACGGCCTCAGAGACTGGCTTGATGTAAAAACCGGAGTGTGGCCGGGAAGTGTTATGTCCCTTCTGTTGTTCATTATTTACATGAACAGGATAACAAAAGACGCAAATCCAAATCTTGAAGACCTGAATGAATTTCGATTTGCCGATGACCAAGACCTAATTAATGAAGATGCATAACATCTTAGTAACTTTAATACAAGTTGTGAAGATTATTATTTGAAAATCAGCAAGTCCAAAACAGAAGTTATGAAGGTGAACAGAAACACAGGCTAGCTGGAATCACAGGTCAAAACATGGAAGTGAAACACGCTGAAGAATTCAAATATTTTGGAAGCATCTATACGCAGAATGGCAGCGTGAATAGGTAATTTGGAACAAGAATCCAGAAAGCAAACGCGATGACTTATCAGCTGACCTCTCTGCTATCACATCCACACATAACTAAGGATACAAAGAATCAACCAATAAGCTCTATTTTTATACCAACGCTTTGTTATCAGTGCCAGACATGGATACTTAACCAAACACAAAAAAGTAAAGATAGCTTGCGAGATGAGGTGTCTCAGAAAGACACTGAATGTCACACGTCGAGACAAGAGCAGAAATAAAGTCATTGGAGACACCATGGGGACTGTGCCATGTCTAGAATAAATACATGTAAAAAAAAACAGAGTCTGAAATGGCTCGGTCACCTCATGAGACTTCCAAGCGAACAACCAGCATACAAATCTTATAACATAAAAAGGCATGGATCCAAATGAAGAGGGCGTAGTAGGAAAAGATTGGTAGAAGGTGTGAAAGAAACAACAGAAAGAATCAACCTAATCATAGCAGAGGCTACCCATCTGGCTCACTTCCGAAAGCTGCATCTCCCCTCGAGGATTAAAAGGACAGAAAAAGAAAAAGTAACGTAGTCACTGACTTACCGAATAAACAATCAATCATCATTGATAGAATCAATCACCTACTACCAATTAAACAATTAATCGCCGCTGATACAATAAATCACCAACTTAACAATTACATAATCAATCATCATTGATGCAAAAAAATCACTGAATTTGTAGATCAGCCAAACATCACTGACACAATCAATCACTGATTTATGGAATGAACAACCAGTCCTTACTGATATAATGAATCAAATCCATAAAACAGTTATCCGGTTAATCCGCCCACCCAATCAACCAGCTTGTCAAGAAATCATTAATCTAATTAATCAGTCCGTAAGTCAAATTACCATGAAATAAACCAATCAGTCAGTCGACTAATCAGTAGTAAACAATCAGTTTGTACTTTTACCAATCAATTCGGTAACATGCCTGACATCACTCCGCCGTCTGACAGATCAGCCACGTGGGCTGGCCGTATGGCCAGGATATCTCAGTTTTGTTTAGCTTGTATTACCACAGTCGTGACTCTTTACATCATGTAGCTGTGTCCTATTGGGAAACTTACATTTAACATCTTCCACGTATGCTAGAATGCTTGTTTACCTTTGTATCTGTACAAGTGTAAAAAGATGTCAAAAGGAACCATGTAAATACATATCAGTTTGACAGTTCAATACTCCTCACCCGTTAACAACTATTTTCTTCTGTTCATAGCATGGAAATGGGAGACATTGTGTGTGTGAGACAGACATTTATTTGAGTAGTATGTACATGAGTATATTGACAGTAAGACATTGAAAAACTGTCTTCACAGATCTATGCATGTGGAACATTAAAACAGCAAGTATTCTTCATTTTCAGTTCTGTCCTGCAAGAGGACATGCTTTGTCCCGATTAGTCTCACTATATCGATATAGCCTACTACTTATCAGTAGGATGTTAAACCTTACTTGAGAATTAGTTTCTCTGAAGCAATATGGACCTATACTGAACATGTTTCCCTTTTCAAGGATGTTTTAAATGATCTGTAACTTTTGTATCTGTCTAGATGTTTCAGACTATTCTTAAAAAATGAATATATCATTTTCTCTTTAAATGCACACAAGAAAGCTGTAACATCACTAAACACCTTGTTGCAGCCACATAATATTAGAACCGGTTTCACACTGAATTTCTCTAATGTTTGAATGCCAGCATTCTTTTCCACGTCTACCTATTGCAAGTAACATTTCATACACTTGGAAGGGTGGACAGTATCTAAGACAGTTTATGAACTGACATGCAGCAGATTTTACTGTTGATTAATGAACTGACACACAGCAGATATCTTACCAATCGCCATACGCGATTTTGTAAGGTGTCCTTATTGGAACTCCCATACGTACTTTCTCTATTTGTACCAGTCTATTCAGTCTTAAAGAAAATATCCGTGATGTTCAGTGCCTATCGAGTTGAACAAGGATTTATATTTATACTTTGTTGATTATACCAAGGCTTTCGATCGGGTAAGACATGAAGAATTAATCAGCCAACTAGAAAGACTCAATATTGATGGAAAAGATCATCGAATAATCAGAAATATGTATTGGGAACGAACAGCTGCAATGAGAATAGAAAACGATATAAGCTCTTTCCAAAATATCAAAAGAGGAGTCAGAAAAGGTTGTGTTCTGTCACCAAATCTCTTTTCACTTTACAGCAAAAACATCATGAGAAACCTAGAAGAATGCCCCGAATTAAAGGTTGGAGGAAAAACGATAAACAAGATTCCTTACGCAGATGCTAATTGCAGAAAATGAAAAGCACCTACAAAACCTTGTGAATATACTAGAAATAGAAACAAAAATAAAGGGTTGGAGCTAAATAGCAAGAAGACTGAAGTCATGGTAATCAGTAAAAAAAATGAAATCCCCTCATGCAAAATAACAGCAAACGGCACAACGTTTGAGATAAGTTTAAATACCTCGGAACGATCATTTCACCAGACGGCAGATGTACATCAGAAATAGCCAGCAGAATCGGCCAAGACAAAACAACATTCAAGAAGATGAAAAGCATTTTTACCAACAAATGCCTATAAATTAACACCAGGAAGAGAGTTCTTGAATGTTATATAGAACCAATACTGTTATACGGTTGTGAGGCGTGGACAGTCAACAAGCAAAGCCAGAACAAGACTGAGGCAGCCGAGATGTGGTTTCTAAGAAGAATGTTGAGAGTTCCATGGACAGCAAAACAAAACAAAGAACAAACAAACAAACAAAAAAACACACAAAAACAAACAGAACAAAACAAAAAACAACAACAAACAAACAAAAAACAAACATGCAAACAAACATACAAACAAACAAACAAACAAACAAACAAACAAACAAACAACGGACAGTCTTGATCGAGGCAGACACAAGAAAATCATTGATAAGGAAGATTAGGAAAAGACAGGCAACATTTATAGGCCATTTTATGAGGAAAGGGGAATAAGAACATCTGGTCACAACTGGAAAACTGGAGGGATAGAGAGTACCGGGTAGACCCAGGGAGAAAATATTGGACGGACTTGCAGGGTGGCTGAGGACAGAGAGGATGGAAGATGTGCTTGAGGGCAACAAGGGATAAGATACATATGGAGGACCATGATCGCCAATGCCATACGGTAGGCATTTGACGATGATGATGATGAATCTTTTCGATTATCTTAGGGTAAACTGGCGATGAATCTAAAGTTTTCAGGTCCTCTGCATCCAGGAAAGTCATCTTCAGAAAAGGCTAATAACAGTTGTTTTTAATGCAGAAGGAACACAACCAGAACTGAGAGGTTCATTTACAATAGCCGTAATGTACGGCAGCATATCATCAATGACGGCAGACAACAAAGAAGATCTGAATGGGTCCAGTTCACGTCTTTGTGACACTTTTCACAATCGTTTCTTTCACAACTGAATCCGTCACAGACTCAAAACCAGAAAAAAAAGAAATGTCAGAAACAGAATCAATGTGAGCATGAAGCAATGGTACAAACTGAGAATCAAGACTATCACGGATGGTTCTACTTTTGCCAAAGCAAAAATTTGCAAAATGTCACTGGTAGATCAGATAAAGGGATGCTTTTCTCTACTCATGAGAGAGTCTATGACCTTTGATAACTGCTTGGACGTAATGCAGGTTAATATCTTAACGTTGAAGAACGCCGATTTTGCTTGCTGCACTGTTCTGATGACAACAGTATTAACAGTCTGCCAATCTTGCTTGTGGGCATGGAGATCAGTCTTCAGCCACTGTCTCTCTGCTCTCTCCTTCTTACGTTTTGCCTCATGAAATTGGGGACCCACTTCGGAGAACCAGGGTGAGGATAGAAGATAGACTTGATACATCACTCCCGACAAAGCAAGAAAATTTCCCTTCACTCGTGTCGTGTCGAACCAAATCAAAGGCTTTCTTAAAATCTACAAAAGCAACCTATAGTTTCCCACCTTTCTTGTATATTTTTTTTCTGTAAAAATATGATGCTCTTCTTCTTAAGTCCTCCCTGACTTTCTGATATCAAATGATTGTCTGTAACCAATGTATATTGTCGTCTTTAATATATCAATAACTTTTTGATACAGTACTTTGCAACTATGTGCCCTTATAATTATCTACATTTGAGTATCATTTCTTGTAAATTCGTATAATAATTGCCTTTGACCAAGCCAGAGGATATACTGCTTGGTCAGAAATAGCATTAAATAGTTTTTCAAGGAAATATTGAATACCTCTTCCACCGATTTTTCTCATCACGGCTATAATACCATCTATTCCTCTTGCTTTGCCTGTCTCCTGCCAATTTAATTATAGCCCTTCTGATGTCTTCCTCTACTGTTTCATCATTTAATATACAATTTCTAGTTGCTCATTTAAGTCTACATTGTGTGTGTGTGTGTGTGTGTGTGTGTGTGTGTGTGTGTGTGTGTGTGTGTGTGTGGTGCGTGCGCGCGTGTATCTGTATGTGTTTGATGTTTTTATACACCGCCTGTACTTGTTCTCTAGTGCATTCCATACTACGCATGGTACTGCACGTGAAAAGTGTACTAGGGTGTCCGTGTATTACGTCCTCTAATGTAATGAATGAATCCAGTTTAGCATGAATGAAAAATGGTCCTTCTTTGTACCATGTAATTAGTGTGATATTAATTAAAGATCGCCCAGGATTCTGCCATCGATCAGACTATACCAGGTGATTAAACACGCTTACCACAAAAGTCGGTGTAAAAATTGCGACTTTATCACCACATCTACGGAAATTTCGTTTTAGACAGAGAACTGCTTGCACACAGATCTTACGCCTTGCGACGACCGTCCTCGCGTGAGCGCGAGCGGGCGCGCTATGTGTGTATTTGAGAGAGAGAGAGAGAGAGAGAGAGAGAGAGAGAGAGAGAGAGAGGAGAGAGAGGAGAGAGAGAGAGAGACAGAGACAGAGAGACAGAGACAGAGAAAGGGGGATGTCCAAAATTTGCAACAGTCTCTCTAGAGTAATTTTAAGGTGCAACACTGTCTGGGAGACAGGCCCAATATGAGAGAGACGTGCACAGATGAGGGTCCTAATAGCTGATATTTACGGTTATACATTTAATCAGTGTTGGTACACGTATACAAGGAAGTGTCCAAGTCAATTTTCTTCTTCGAGACAAATAGTTGGTTGGCCGCTGACGTCAACGGAACCAATGTTCGAATAACTTCTCTTCCCATCATCAGGCTGACAAGAGAACATGACCCCATGACAGACAGAATGGGGATTAAGATTGGCTTAAACGATCGACTGGGAACAAATGTTTTTTAGGCTATCCCGAATTAAATTTTCATGCCCACGAACGGAAATAAGA
>CM060314.1:77652328-77849828 GCA_030674185.1 Monoplex corrugatus | reverse complement strand
TAGTCCTGACTGCATTGCTGTATGGATGCGAATACTGGACTCTCTACCGTAGGCATGTCAAGATACTAGATCAGTTTCACCAGCGCTGCCTCTGACATATCTTAAACATCAAATGGTACAGCAGTGTCTCAAACATGAATGTACTTTTGCAAGCCCAGATGCCAAGCATAGATGCACTGCTAACAGAGTCTCAGCTAAGATGGTCTGGACATCTCGTGTGCATGCAGGATAACAGGCAACCAAAGCGGCTCATCTACGGTGAACTGAGAGAGGGCCATCGACCAAGAGGATGGCCAAAGCTTCGTTATAAAGACACCCTGAAAAATCCCTCCAGAAATATGACACTGATGAAGAACAATGGGAAATCATGGCCATGAACAGGTCTGAATGGAGGCAAGCTATTCGCAAGGGTATGTAAAGGAAGCTTGTGAAAATGAAAAACGAAACAGCCAAGTTGAAAAGCGTGCAACAATAAATGCCAGGACCAATTCTGCAGAGCGTTCCATTGGGTATCCTGTAAGCCGCCGCCTCTGTGCATCAGACTTTGGTCTGAGATTCCACATGAGGGTACACACATAAATAAAGTGCTAGGTTGGACTTCATCGACCGCGATAGTCGACCACAATACCCACAATATACATATATATACATATATATATATACATACATATATATAATATATATATATGTACTTATGTATTATATATATGTATATATATATATATATATATATATATATATATATATATATAGTATATATAAAAGATATGGTTACTCGTATCTCTTTCAACACCTTGTCTCTATTCGAGTTCAACATTTATTAACACAAACACAAACACAAACACACACACACACACACACACACATATATATAATTTTTATATATATGTATACATACATACATGTATATATATATATATATATATATAATATATATATATATATACACATGTGTGTGTGTGTGTGTGTGTGTGTGTGTGTGTGTGTGTGTGTGTGTACAGATACCGGGTATTATTAACTGCCACTGATCAGACTGATCTGATAGGATGAAGGTGCCCCATTCTAATCGGGCAAGGTGTCAGTCAGACAAGGGATTATGGCCAAGTTGTCAACCAGTGCAGCGCCGCACGCGTCAGAAGTGCGTGCTGGTCATGCGGCAAACAGTGGTGTGTTAGGGTAAGTGCTCAGGCACACAAAGATGTTAGTGGGCGCCTTGTGTGAGTGGGCGCCATGCCAACATCAGGTTGTCATGGTGTGCACCGACACAACTACTGTCTCCCTGCCCGCCATACAACTTTCATCACCGTTTTCATTGTCCTTCCTTTTCCATAAAACATCAATCAATGAATCAAACGATTGTCCACTACTGAAGCTAAAATCAGTCAATAAACATCGAACAAAAAATTGAAAATCGAAGCTGGAAACAAAAGAGAACAGAAGTATAACAGAAACAGGACATTGTTTTCCCGAGAAATTTTGAAAACAACGACGACGACGACGACGACGACGACGACGACGACAACAACAACAACAACAACAAACAAAGAAACAAATAAAGTAAAGGGGAAAAGATACATGGAGCCATTCTAACAATGTCCCGTTTTCTTTGGAAAAGAACCACCAACAATGACCCACTTCTGTATTTACTTTTCAAGTTCATTAGCCAAACTGTGGTATGCAGTTCTATTGCCAGTGTCTTTCAACTGAAGCAGCAATGACATTTTATCTGGTCTCGTATCGATTATTGTAACTCTCTGCTTTCCGGATTGCCTGCTTGTCTTCTATCACTTGCATCCAGCGTATCAAGATTTCTGCAGCCCATCTTGTCCTTTGTAAGAAGTTGCACGACTCTTCGATGTTGCCACTGGTTGCCAGTAACTGAAAGGATCTCATACGAAATCAATACATTTTGCTACAATTGCACCAGTTGTTTTGCATCTAATTGTCTCTGAGACCAAAGCCGAATGAGTACCCCTGCCCCGACCTCTTTGTTTTGTTTCCTCGATGTAGATGTTCTACGGTCGGTCGCTATTCATTTTCTGTGTTTGGTCTTACAGTTGGAATGAACTTCCCTCTTTTTTTGACAGTCACAAATTCTTTCTGACTTTGTCTAACTTGAAGACATAGCTTTTAGCCCGGCGGTGATACCCATCCACACCTTCACTCCAACCCAGGCCTGTCCCTCCCCTCCATCCCGACCATGTGGTTTGTGCTCTCGGGTTAATTTTTTGTTTTTTGTTGAGTGTGCGTGCTTTGATTTGATTTACATATCAAGATTTAGGGTTTTGTAAATCATCATCATCACCATCATGTGCCCAGCCGCATGGCGTTGGCGATCATGGCCCTCCATACGAATCTATCCTTTATTGCTGCAAGTGTATCTTCTACCCTATCTGTCCTCAACCACCCTGCAAGTCCGTCCAATATTTTCTCCCTGGGTCTAGCTGGTGCTCTCTTTCCCTCCAGCTTTCCTGTTGTGACCAGGTGCTCTAATTGCCCTTTCCTCATAAAATCCTATGAATGTTACTTGTATTTTCCTAATCTTCTTTATCGGTGATCTTCTTGTGTCTAACTCCATCAGGACTGTCCATTTCGTATTTGGAAACCAAGAAAAGGATTTCGATCAGCGTCAACCAAAACCAAATATGGGAGATCGTAGAACAACATTATATGAAGGGATAATTGTTGGCTTTTACATATGCTTGACAAATACCAGTTGGCCAACACTTTGCACCTGTCCTGCTTTGTTGTATCAAATACTTGCGCTAATTCTATTTGCGTGTGAGTGTGTGTGTGTGTGTGTGTGTGTGGTGTGTGTGTGTGTGTGTGTGTGGTGTGTTGTGTGTGTGTTGTGTGTGTGCGTGCGTGCGTGCGTGCCATTCAGCTAGCATAGAAGCAGATACAAAGTACAAAAACATTAAGCTCAGAACACTCCTCAAAAAAGGAGCGCCCCAGCCTACCTTCAAGTAAGAACTTTGTTTAAAACATGGATAAAATGACATGACTCCGTTATAAGCATTAATTTTATCAAAACTATTACATCTCTGGATTTTGTAACCAGATCCCCCAGATGATTTTGTCAATAATGTAAAGAAAATGTGTTGTTTCGTTTGTTTGGTATGATAAACAAGACCGAATTAACAGAAAGACCACCAAACAAAGCATACAAAATGAGAATCTAAGCACACGAGGTTGTACAAAAATACATTTCAGTCATCACATCATGAATCATTTATCTTAGTGGAAAGAACAATGTGGATTTGTTGAAGGGAAATGTACTACTTATGTCATATACAGCATAAGAACTCTCATAAAAAGATCAATTCAGCTGAATAAGAATATATATTTATATTTATGTTTTGTTGATTATACCAAGGCCTCTGATCGGCTAAGACATGTAAATATGATCAACGAACCAGAAAGGCTGAATATTGATGGAAAGGCTTTAAGAATAATAAGGAATATGTATATGGAACAAACAGAAGCAATGATAGTACAAAATGATCAGGAAAAGACAAGCGACATTTATAGGACATTTTATGAGGCAAGAGAAATTAGAAGCGCTTAGTCATAACAGAAAGCTGGAGGGAAAAAGAGCACCAGATAGATCCAGGGAGAAAATATTGGACGGACTTGTGGTGTGGATGAAGACAGAGAGGGTGGGAAATGACCATTGCACATAGGTGGAAGGGTATAGCTTAGTCAGGTATTTAATTGCTTAATATCCAGAAATCTGGTAATTTCCGTCATACAGTTAGACGCTTACGGTCTGATCAGGAAGTCTGAGACGGCTGACATGTATACTAAAGTCTCGTAGACTGTCACTGTGTCGATCTTCTTCAGTGAGACAACTTCGGTGTACCTTGATGCGTCGTCAACTGGGGTTACGGTAAATCTATGTGAGTTTTCACTGGGTGTACAATAGGCCCAACAAAGTCAATCGCCACATGCTTGAAATGGCATCTTCTGTAAGGGAATAGCAGGTACTTTTCCTCGTGGTATGTCTTCTGTCAAACGCCACAAGAACAACAGAAGCAGTTCCCGTCACTCTGGAGTCTTGGCCAAAAGAACTCGGTCAGAATCTTGTCTGCAGTCTTCTTCACTCCCTTGTGGTCTTCCATAGTTTGGAGATTTCATGCTAGCGGTATTGTTCATTTCTGCTTCTAGTTCTAGACGACGTCTCATTTGAACCAGGAAAACACAAAAGTAAAGCGCGTATTTAATCCAACAAAACAAGAGAAGTGCAAATTGTCGGCTAACTTGCCTTTGCAAAGCGTATACAAAAGACAACAAAGAATAAATGCATACGAGTTAACATAGGAACGTGGCATCGGGTGGGAGAAAATGGTAGATATATGTACTGGTAACAGAGAAACAGGGCAGAAAATGTATTCTACAACAAAGAAGTGATTATGCCATATAATTATTAAACTGAGGAGGGCTATGGTCGATATACTGGAAAAAGATACCTGAAATTTAGAAGCTACGATGCGCTGTCTTGTCTTGATGGAAAGTGTTTAGATGTGTACATAAATACACAAAATATACATACAAGGTCGATGCAAGTGAAAAATATGAATATGAGAGGTTTGGCAGGTGTAAATCAATAGTGCCCGGTGCAACGAATCAAAAACAAACAAACAAACAAACAAACAAACTTCCAAATTCAAATCCAACATCCAAAGGGATGAAGGGAAAACCGGAGTCATCATCATCATGTTCCCTGCCGCATGCCGTTGGCAATCATGGCCCTCCACACGACCGCTTCTCACGAATCTATCCCTTGTCGCTGCAAGTACAGCTACCACCTTCTCTGTCCTCAGCCACTCTGCAAGTCCGTCCAATATTTTCTCCCTGGTTCTGCCTGGTGTTCTCTTTCCCTCCAGCTTTCCTGTTGTGACCAGGTGCTCTAATTTCTCTTGCTTCATAAAATTATAAATGTTGCATGTCTTTCCCTAATCTTCTTTATCAATGTTCTTCTTTTCTGCCTCAATCAAGAATGTCTCGTTTGTTTTCTTTGCTGTCCATGGAACTCTCAACATTCTTCTTAAAAACCACATCTCGGCTGCCTCAGTCTTGTTCTGGCTTTGCTTGTTGACAGTCCACGCCTCACAACCGTACAACATTATGGGTTCTACATAACATTCAAGAACTCTCTTCCTGATATTACTTGACAGGCATTAGTTGGTAAAAACGCTGTTCATCTTCTTGAATGCTGTTTTGACTTGGCCGATTCTGCTGGCTATTTCTGATGTGCATATGCCGTCTAGTGAAATGATCGATCCCAGGTATTTAAATCTATCAACCTGTCTTTAGGTTGTGCCGTTTGCTGTTATTTTGCACGACGAGATTTCATGTTTTTTACTGATCACCATGACTTCAGTCTTCTTGCTGTTTAGTTCCAACCCCTTACCTTTGCTTTCTATTTCTAGTATATTCACAAGGTTTTGTCGGCTAACTTGCCTTTGCAAAGCGTATACAAAAGACAACAAAGAATAAATGCATACGAGTTAACATAGGAACGTGGCATCGGGTGGGAGAAAATGATAGATATATGTCCCTTTCACTTTCTGCAATTAGCACGGTGTCATCTGCATATCGAATGTTGTTTATCATTTTTCCTCCAATCTTTAATCCAAGGTCTTCCTCTAGGTTTCTCGTGATGTTTTTGCAGTAAAGTGAAAACAGATCTGGTGACAAAACACAATCTTGTCTGATATTTTGGAAAGGGCTTATATCGTTTTCTATTCTCATCGCAACTGTTTGTACCCAATACATATTTCTGATTATTCGTAGATGTTTTCCATCAATATTGAGTTTTTCTAGTTGGTTGATCAATTCTTCATATCATACCCAATCGAAAGCCTTGGTGTAATCAACAAAGCATAAATACAAATCCATATTCATCTCGATTGACCTCTCTATGATAGTTCTTAGGATGTATATGGCATTAATAGTTCCTTTATATGTATACATACATACATACATACATACATACATACATACATACATATATACATACATACATAATACATAAATATATATATATATACACAACATGCAACATTAAAGACCATACATTAAAGGCAAGACATCATTTCGAACAACCCTTGTATTGAAAACCGTCTACTCGGATCTACTATGATATTTCGATATCAACAGACAGTAGCCTGAAATGTTGTTCAAAAGCGAATGAAGAACTTAGCTGTGCAATAGTATGGAAAGCGATATTAATGATAAGAAAATTAAACGGTTTTAAGTTCAGATTGTCCACAGACTCCTCGCGACAAAAATCGCTTTGAAAGAAATGAAAGTTGTCAACGAACACATCAAAACATAAAGACTAAAACATAATCTTCAATCACAAAATAACACTGAACTGTCTTTTACAGACAGCTGTGGAAACAATAAACACACACACACACACATACATACACACACACACACACGCGCGAGCGCGCGCGCGCACACACACACACACACACACAAACATACACAGTGAGTTTATGTAAAACCTCTAATACACACACACACACAAACACACACACACACACACACACACACACACACACACACATCACACAAACACAGATATGCACATGCATGCACACACAGATGCATGCGTGCGTACGCGCCACACACACACACACACACACACACACACAACACAACACACACACGCCTAGGTATCTGGTCATATCAACAACTTACTCTTTCTGATTCTTGTTATTAGAATCTTTTTGTAGTGCACAACCTGGGCCCCATAATGAAAGATGAAGACAGAGCAACATTGAAGAAGATGAAACCAGGAAAAGCCCCAGGACCAGACAACATTACCACAGAGATGATTGAAGCCCTGGAGGAATTTGGTATAGAAAAAATAACAGTCCTCCTAAATGAAATTTATGACACTGGAAAAATCCCCAAAGATATGTCAAAATCATTTTTCATTCCACTTCCAAAGAAGACAGGGGCTATAGAATCGCACAATCAGTTTGATGAGTCATGTAACCAAGATCCTTTTAAGAATAATCATGATGAGGACAAGGAATAGAATCAAAAGAGAAATAGCAGATGAACAATGTCGCTTTGTGGAAGGGACAGGAACTATTAATGTCATATACATCATAAGAACTATCATAGAGAGGTCAATCAAGGTGAACAAGGATTTATATTTATGCTTTGTTGACTATACCAAGGCTTTCAATCAGGTAAGACATGAAAAATTGATCAACCAACTAGAAAGACTCAATGTTGATGGAAACGATCTACGAATAATCAGAAATATGTATTAGGAACAAACAGCTGCAAGGAGAATAAAAAACGAAATAAGCTCTTTCCAAAACATCAAAAGAGGAGTCAGACAGGGTTGTGTTTTGTCACCAGATCTGTTTTCACTTTACAGCGAAAACATCATGAGAAACCTAGAGGAAGACCCTAGATTAAAGGTTGGAGGAAAAATGATAAACAACATTCGATACGCAGATGACACCGTGCTAATTGCAGAAAGTGAAAGGGACCTACAAAACCTTGTGAATGTACTTGAAATAGAAAGCAATGGTAAGGGGTTCCAACAGCAGGAAGAATGAAGTCATGGTGATCAGTAAAAAACATGAAATCCCCTCATGCAAAATAACAGCAAACGGCACAACCTAAAGACAGGTTGATAGATTTAAATACCTGGGAACGATCATTTCACCAGACGGCAGATGCACATCAGAAATCGGCCAAGCCAAAACAACATTCAAGAAGATTGAAGCATTCTTACCAACAAATGCCTATCAATTAACATCAGGAAGAGAGTTCTTGAATGTTATATCAAACCAATACTGTTGTACGGTTGCGAGGCGTGGACTGTCAACAAGCAAAGCCAGAACAAGACTGAGGCAGTCGAGATGTGGTTTCTAAGAAGGATGTTGAGAGTTCCATGGACAGCAAAGAAAACAAACGAGACAGTCTTGATGGAGGCAGACACAAGTAGATCATTCATGAGGAAAATTAGGAAAAGGCAGGCAACATTCATAGGCCCTGTTATGATGAAAGGGGAATTGGAACACCTGGTCACAACGGGAAAGCTGGAGGGAAGGAGAGCACCGGGTAGATCCAGGGAGAAAATACTAGATGACTTGCAGAGTGGATGAAGACAAGGAGGGTGGAAAAGATGCTTGAGGCAACAAGAGATAGAGACAGATGGAAGTCCATATTGGCCAACACCATGCAGCAAGGCACCTGATGGTGATGATGACAATCTGGGCAAAACCATGAACCTGTTAGAGTTGTTTTCAGTTCAACACATGCAAAATGAAACCATTCCAATAGGCAGTATTATCACAAGTAATCAGGGCCACTAGTCTGCAAAAGCAAAAAGGACAGACAAACATACGCCCTGAAAATTAATTACTTTTTTAATTAATTACAATATTTTAATTACAATATTTATATAGCGCAAAATCTTGATAAAATCAAATCTAAGTGCTGAAATAGACACACACACACGCACGCACGCACACACACGCACGCACGCACGCACACACGCACTCACGCACACACACACACACACACACGCGCGCGTGCGCACGGCTATAAATGGGGAGAAAGAATAAAAGCAATGGAAAATTATAGAGAGCATATTATATACAATTATATATTGCAATGTGATTCCCCTCCTAGTGGAGACAGGCTGCAGAGGGGATTGAGTGAGGTCAGGATTCTATGCAGAGGAGAAAAGGTGAGTTTTGAGAGCGGACTTGAAGGAGACAAAAGTAGGTTGCTGACGGACTGAGAGAGGAAGTTTGTTCCAGGAGAGCGGACCAGAAATAGAGAAGGCTCGTGGACCATAGGTATTGAGCTTAGTGCGTGGAAAGCGAAAAGTCAGAGGATCGGAGGCAGAGCGGAGGGTACGTGAGGGAACATAGATCTCAAGTAGGCTTGACAGGTAATCGGGGGCTGCGTTATTGAGGCTTTTGTAGCACATGGTCAGCTTTTTTTCTTTTTGAGTACAAGGCGTGCA
Organism: Monoplex corrugatus; assembly: GCA_030674185.1. Taxonomy (NCBI): domain Eukaryota; kingdom Metazoa; phylum Mollusca; class Gastropoda; order Littorinimorpha; family Ranellidae; genus Monoplex; species Monoplex corrugatus. Next base: position 77,840,818 of record CM060314.1, on the reverse strand, counting down.
GCATTTGTTTTGAATGCGCTGTAGGATGTGAGTGGTGGAGGCAGGAAGATCGGACAGGAGTGAATTGCAATAGTCAATGCGAGACATTATGAAGGAGAGAACGAGTTTTGCAGTTGTTTCAACAGAGAGATACTTCCTGATCAGGCTTATACGATGGAGGTGATAGTAGCAAGATCTGGCAGTTTGAGAAACAAAGTTGTTCATGGAGAGGGTTAGAGTCAATGCAGACACCAAGGTTTTCAGCTGAATCAGAAATTGGGACTGATGTGTTACATAATGGGAGAGAAAGAGGAGGCAGCTGAGAAAGTTTCTGACGGGTGCCAATGAGGATAGCTTCTGTCTTGTCATCATTTAGCTGAAGTTTGTTGTATGTCATCCAATGTTTAATGTCCGAGTAACACTCAGTGGTGCGAGTCAGGAGGCGCTGTATATTGTCAGGTGAGTCACTGTCTAGAAGTTGGGTGTCATCAGCATAGAAGTGGTGTTTTATAGAGTGGGAGTTGATGATGGTGGACAGGGGGGAGGTGTAAAGACTGAAAAGAACAGGGCCAAGGACAGATCCTTGTGGAACACCACAGGTCAGATATGCAGGTTGAGAGTAAGTGCCATTGATGAGAACAGTTTGTTTTCTGTTTGATAGATATGAAGTGAACCAGGAGAGAGCAATGTCAGAGATGCCAAAAGTATGATGAAGTCTAGAAAGGAGAATACCATGATCAATGGTATCAAAGGCTGCAGGCAGATCAAGGAGTGTGAGGAGAGAGACTTTGCCAGTATCAGTTGCAAGGAGGAGATTGTTGAGAATGTGTAGCAAGGCAGTTTCAGTGCTATGGCACTGGCGGTAGGCTGACTGGAAAGGATTGAGGAGATTGTTGGCAGACAGGTGAGAGTTCAGTTGGTTGAGGACAACTTTTTCAAGCAGTTTTGACAAGAAAGAGAGATTAGAGATAGGCCGGTAATTTTTCAGTTCATTTGGGTCTAAATTGTATTTCTTGAGGAGAGGGTGAACAATAGCAGACTTGAAAGAATCTGGGACAATTCCAGTTTGGAGAGAAGTGTTGATGATGTCAGTGATGAATGGGAGGAGAGTAGGGAGACAGTCAGAGTAGAGAGAACCTGGAAGAGGATCCAGTTTGCAGGTTTTGAACGACATGGATCTGATTTGTGTTGAGAATTTCTTCTTGTGAGACTGGGGTAAAAGTAGTAAGAGGTGTGCCAGAGAAGGAAGGGTCAGGTGGGCATGGTTGACAGGGTGTCCTGTCAAGCCTGTCACGAAGAGTTTGTATTTTGGTGGTGAAATACTTGGAGAATACAGATGGGAGTTCTTCATTTGTGTTTTGTTGGGAGAGGTAAATCTTTTCGTGTGCCAAGGAGATGATTCATGGTTGTAAAGAGTTCTTTTGAAGAAGAGGCATTCAGGATTTTGGTTTGGAAATAGCTTGTTTTTGCAGATGCAATGAGGGTGGATACTTTTGTTTTAGAGGCTTGGAAAAGTTGCCTATGTACAGTGAGTTTGGATTTGCACCAGTGGCGCTCTGCTCTGCGGCGGGCACGTTTTGCACAGGCAATCTCATGAGTGAGCCAGAGGGTAGGGGGGCGGTCAGGTAAAAGACGGGTTGTGGCTGGAGCATGAGTGTCCAGAAGATGGTGGAGAGTAGTATAGAATTCATCGGCAAGGTTATGTGACTTTTCAGAAAGGAGACGGAAGGCATCAGATGAAAATGTGGAGAGGTCGATAGATTTGAGATTGCGTCGAGTCACTGTGCGCATGGTACGGGAAGGAGGAGGAATGTCAAGAGAACAGAGAATTGCAGAGTGGTCAGATGGAAGGGCTGAAGTTAGACGGGTAGAAAAGAACTAAGCAGTTGTCAGTAGCTGAATTGTGGTGATCACAAGAAATGATCCAATCAAGAATGTGACCTTTTTGATGGGTTGGTTCAGAAATGTGTTGAGTCATATTGTGATTGGACAGAGAGTTGATGATATTTTGTGTCCTTGTTTTCATATACACGGGTGATGATGTCTTGTGTCATATTATAGTGGACATTGATGTCACCTAGAATGATGAGATTTCCAGGTAAGAGGCAGTAGTAATCAAGAAGTTGATCAAAGTCAGAGAGAAACATGGATGTGGTGAGCTTGTTGGCGAGCTAGGTGGAGGTCGATAGACACAGGAGAAGGTGATGGGGTGAGGGGTGGATTGGAAGGATACTTCAACGTGCTCGAAAGAAGGATGGGAGAAAGGCAGAGACTGCGAGAAAGACAGGCGGGAATGGAGCGAGTCGTTGTAGAGGATGGCGATACCACCACCTCGGGATGAGCGATGGAAAGAAGCAAGCCTGTAACCACTCGGAGTGAGACTCGCATGCTCATCTGCGATAAAGTCAGCAATGACATCGGCTTTGCCATCAGTGCATGTTGACTGAGCGTTAAAAAGGCATAGTTTTAGTTTATCACAATGCGGCGGCCGAGGTGGAGACGAAGGCAGCACCGACGGGACAGAAGACGAAGGCGACACCAGCGGGGCAGAAGATGAAGGCAGCAACGACGGGACAGAAGACGAAGGAGGCACCCGCAGGACAGAAGACGAAGGCGGCACCAGTGGGACAGAAGACAAAGGCAGCACCAGCGGGACAGAAGATGAGGGCAGCGCCGGCGGGACAGATGACGAAAGCGGCACCGGCGGGACAGAAGGCGAAGGCGGCACCGGCGGGACAGAAGGCGAAGGCGAAGACGGCAGAGGAGGAGACGAAGTTTGCAGCAGCAAGGTCGAGTGCAGGGGCAGTGGAGGAGACGAAGAAGCAGAAGACGAAAAGTGGTGTCGGACTGGCACAGCAGGAGGCAGATTGTGCCAAAGTCGGTGGAGACGTCCACCACGACAGGATCGCGCAGTGCGGGGCTTAGGACACAGCCCCAGTGTTCGTATGCGCTGGTAGACGCCTCCACCGAGGTAGCACTTGCTGTGTTTAAAAAGTGTCAGTCCAATTTGTTTTATAAAAGACGGGTCCATAATTGCGAGCCAGTCAGGAGAGGAAGATACTTGCAGGTTGGTGTGTGGGTTGGTCAGTTCACAACACTTAAAACCAGAGAACACAAAGGTTTGGGAAAGCTGTAGCGTTGGGCGAACACAGTAGGCTAAAATGTAAACACAGTTCACAGATAAAATGTCCGACTTGAGCGGCTGAATTAAAATGATGAAAAGTAGGTATAAAAACTTTAAAATCAGATTATCTGGTAAAATATTCAAAAATTTAAAAAAATATTTACATCACCGTGTGTCGGGATTTAAAAGCAACAAACTGATACAAAATTCAATGCATAAAATCAAATAGAACCACGATAAAATCACTGTAAAACACCACACACTTTTGCTGCCTGCTGGCGCGACATCTACTCACACGCGACATCATTCGTCCTGATTGTAAGCGCTTGTCTCGTAAACAAAATTCACCGTGCCGATATGTATCCTACAACTACTTGGGTGCGCAGACCACGATTGTTTAAGAATTTCACATGGATAAACTCCATCATATCCACAATTTTTCAGTTGTATCCTTATTTGTCCCTTGGATTGAGCTTTTCGGCATATTTTTAATGCCAACGATCGTCACGATTCTTGAGTTCACATTGTGCATACCTACCGTCGTTGCACACCTTACAAAGGACGGCAACTCTGGATTACTTGTAGATCTGCACACAGCCCATTGGACGGACTTAAGGAGTGGATGAAGACAGAGAGGGTGGGGAGAAGTGCTTGCAGCAACAAAAGATAGATTCGTATGGGGGGCCATGATTGATATCGCTTGGCAGCAGAGCACATGATGGTGATGGTGATTACGATGATGATGATGATGATGATGATGAATTCATTTAACCATTCAGCAGGCTGGTGGCTTTGCATCACTTCAGACTTTGAACATGTCAAACCTGTGCTATTCAACAGCTAGGAAAAAGAAGAATCGCTTCTTCCTTTGTTTTTGCCTAATCGTCCATGGTCAAGACTAGGAATGGACCTTCCAGAGCTATTTGGAAAGAGATACCTACTTATTGTGGTCTGTCACTCCGGGTAGATGAAAGTCTAACTCACTAGCACAGCTATTACACATCAAGTCAAAGCTGTCTTTGCTGCACACGTGATACCAGATGCTATCGTCTCTGATTATGGCTCCCGTTTTTAAGATGCAAATTCTCAAAGTTTGCCATAGTGCATAGTTTCACACCTCTAAGAAGCTCACCAAACACCCTCAAGCCAATAGTGAAGCAGAAAGAGCAGTCAAGACTTTCAAACAACTCCACATGAAAAAACAAAAAACCCTTTCAGTGCATGCACTTCTCGTGTATAGGGCATCCCCACTTCAAAATAGTTTCTCACCCGCTGAACTGCTCATGGGATGAAAACTACAGACTTAACTCCCAGTCATTCCCAAACTCTTAAAACCTAATTCCTGATCACAACTCTGAAAGAAGAACAATAATATTATGAGAACGACAATGCCAGACACGTTGCAAGAAATATCAATCCAGTGAAAATCGGAGATTCAGTGTGGATTCACGAAAATGAAATAACATGTCGAAGTCACCTCAGCATCAAATAATCCAAGATCTTTTATCGTCAGCACACTATAGGGAACCACCAGGCGCACCAGTTGCGCCATCATTGCAACACCATAAGTGAAAGAACATGTTCCTACTTGCTCACTTTCAGCAAATCCATGTTCAGACAGGACGGTACCAAAGTCTCCAGAAGGAATGGCTTTTTCTTCTTCTCCTTTCATTGTTCGACCAAGTACGAGATCAAGACAGGAAATGCCAAATCAGCAACTCTTGCGCCCACTTTACCTTCAACAATACGCCTACAAGACACTACCAAGCCCAGTTCAAAGAGACTCTATTCCTACCATTTCTTTGGGGCAGAGAGGTCAATTTTCTCGCTCTGGAGAGCAAATTGTGAAACCGATCAAACTGAATTTGTGAAAAATGAACCAGTGATAGTGTTGAATTTCAAATGACTGACATCAAGCAACACATATGCAGACAAAGAGGGGAGGAAAACATACCATATGCTTGAACTGAAAAAAAAACACACTTTAGATCTATGGTCTAGTCATTGTGGTACTAAACAGCAGCAACATCAAAAATACTGTACATACAATTACGATCATTATTAAGAATGGACAAAAGTACACAAGAGAAAATACCTTACCTGGAATACACTTATTCATTCTGGTTTCAAAAGTTGTACTCAAAGTTCAATTCAACTTGATGTGGATGTGTGGTATGTTTATCTATCTTCGTTTCGATCGAGTCTACCATCTTCATTATCCACGGGACACTATTGTTATCAGGAGTGATTTAAAGGACCTGGGGGATCCAGGACTACATAAACGATAACGAAACGGCTCTACATCTCCTGACCACGAACTGAGCTACAAGCTGAATTAGAACGAATACTACAACTAACATGTGCAGCTATGCAAGAAACATTGGCCTTATCATCAAAAAGACCAAGAACATGTTCAGCGTGCCAACAGATGTCTTCACTGACCAGAAGAAGGTTGAGGAGATAGAGAACTTCTCATACAGGCCGACCTCAGCAGTTCTATAAGCAGCACTAATAACCTTGACTATGAACTGAAATGCAGATTGGACAGGCAACAGTAGCATTCAACCAAAATATGGAACAGCAGGGCACTTTCCCTTGTAACTAATGCGAGGCCCTACCATTCAAATATGTTATCAACACTGCTCTACAGCATCTGGCATCTTTAGACCACTCAAGAGAAGAAACTGGACGCCTTTGATACCAGATGTCTACGTAAAATACTGCGTATCAAATGGGAAAAGAAATCAAGGACATGTTACAAGAACTACTTGTCTGGAGATGCCCCTAAACAACACCTGCAAATCAAACTATTACATAACACCTTTAGATGTGTGTATTGTACACGTCATTTTTGTACTAATTTATGAATTAATCAGCTATTGTGAAGCAGAAAGAACAGTCAAGACTTTCAAACAACTCCTCATGAAAAACGAAAACCCTTACAGGGCATGCACTTCTCGTGTATAGGGCATCCCCACTTCAGCTATTAAGGTATTGGTTTGTCTTTCTTGGTGCTGATACTAAATCAGAGTACAATAGAGTAACTTTCAATTGTAGTAAACTGCTCATAGCTAAGACACACACACACACAAACACACACACACACACACACACACACACACACACACACACACACACACACACACACACACACACACACACACACAACACACACACACACACACACACACACACATATACATACATAAACTCTGGGGAGAGCCGGACAGCAGAATGTCCTCAGAGGAGAAACACCTGTCAAGCAAGTATTTCGGACCTTAACTCCTGCAGTCTAAGGAGGCCGGGCCGCATCCAGGTCATGACTCCTGGATGCTGTCGCCATTTTTTTTATGGAAATTTGTCCTCCTCGGGGAAGCCAACCTGCGCATCTTAGGCGGTCAGGTTTCTCGAGGCAAAGTCACCCTTGTGATGGATGTCTTAACCACTTGGCTATCAGTCACCAGCAACATATGGGGGGATCTTAAGCCTTAAGAAGTTCACCTCTGTTCCTCCTTGGCCAGATCCAGCTAGAGCTTTTTGCGCAGCTTCTGCCATTGCCTTTAGTCCTCTCTCTCTCCCCGAAATCGAGAGCTGCTTCATGAGATTATAGGCTGATGTAACCCTTGCTCCAACCTCTATGGCGACGACTTTGGTTTGAAAGACAGATATCCTCACGTTGCTGGAGATAGAGAACTTCACGTACAGGCCAACCTCAGCAGTTCCATCAGCAGCACTAATAACCTTGACTACGAACTGAAATGCAGGATTGGACAGGCAGCAATAACAGCGTATCTTAGCTATGAGCAGCTCACTACAATTGAAAGTTACTCTGTTGTACTCTGATTTAGTATCAGCACCAAGAAAGACAAACCAATACCTTGATATCAAAGCCATACTGGCATACTTTTCAGCTTCTGGTGGCAAGTTTTTTCCTCTGGTAGTGCTGATCGCAGTGCTGAATCCTTGTGCGATCTCTTGAAGCACTTGATTGCGCCTTCATGTTTACCCTCCTTAAGGTAAATGCTACACCTTGCATGAGCTCAGGACATGTTACCCTGTCTGTTTGCCCTGTCAGACCGGGCATGCAGGGTTATCCGATTTCCCCCATTTCACCAGATTTGCATTCGAGGGCAGGAGGTCATACACAGATCTGAGGATAAAAGTGAGAGTCATTCCAGCTTAGACTTCTTTGGAGTGCATTTTCCCAAGTGGTCCACTGCCCTTGTTAGCAGCCTTGCTGAACTTCCTTCTGACGGTTTGTGGCATCCCCTTCTTTCTTCATCTCTTGTATTATTATATCTCTTTTTGCCTTCCCGTTAAGCTTTGGTCACATTCCCTTTTTGTTGACCCCGGTCCCTGCCTGTTGGTCTGCATGTGCCCTGTTATATGTTTGACCTTGAGGTTTTCTTTTGCTGCGACCAGCGCCTCCTGGACTTTCCATTTTCTACCAGTCCTCAGCTTGGGCTGGCTTGATCTCATAACTTTGTCTTCAGAGTCTTCAAAAATGCTAAGAAGCCCGACCTTTCCTGCCTTGTACTCCTCAACAATGGATTTTAGGGGTAGCTTCAGCTTTGCCTGGCGACAATAGAACGCAACGTCAGTGAGACTGAGTGGAACATCAAGCCATTGCCTTGTGTATTATCAATATATAGTAGATATATTTGTGCTCATGTGTGTGTATCGCTTTATGTTTGTTGAATATACAGTATAAAAGATAGCTTCCCGATAACATTTATATATATTATATGTATCATTATACATTCACACACACACACACACACACACACACACACACACAATATATATATATATATATATATGTATACATGTATATATATGTTTGTATGTATTTATATTTATATGTATATATATATATATATATATATAGGAGAGAAGAGAGAGAGAGAGAGAGAGAGAGAGAAAGAAAGAGAGAGAGAGAGAGAGATCTATTTGGGAATCTACTTTTTAAGTATTTTTGATTTTTCATCGCAATGTCGTTAGATACAATATCAAATCAAATACACTTTCTTATCTGAAAGATATGACGCAACATTAAAAGCAAAAAGAGCAAACAAACAAATAACACAACAACATCAACAAAGCAAGAGCTTGAGCTAACTGGTCAGACATGGACTGAATAAAATACATAATACAAAATCATTTGGACAGACATGGGGTGATAGCAGATATAGTACAAAATCATTTAGGTTATTCAGTATAAGATGAGGCATACAATAGATGTGACAAACGTGTAGAAGAGTCTGGTAATCAATTTACAGCCAAGCAGTCAAAAAAGTGCAGAATGAAACAACCACTCCATATGGAATATGGTATAACTACTGTTGATTTTAGCATTGCGTTCTTCATACTTGGAGGAAGTTTACATGAATGATGTGTCAATATGCACGAACAGTATTTAATCAAAGCCTACTGTACAACTGCATGAACGTGCAAGACAGAGCCAGTGTATTTTACAGAGTTCCGTTTTATGTGTGTCGTCATACACAGATTAAGAAATCATGACAGTGGATTCATTTCAGTCACGACAAGCAATTAGTTGTGCTGGGAATAGTTATGATTTTTTCAGAGTACAATCAGTGTTCTCATTAAAAGCAGCCCAAAGCAGCATGTTCAGAAGTATGTACTTATCATATGAAATAGCCAATTACTTGTCTGTTTTTTAAGTAGAACTTTAACACATGCCATTTATACTCTGAATTTAAGATATACCTGTGATTAAAATTCATATTAAAACAAACTGTTACTCGGAGTGTTGGTCTCCTCTGCTTGTATACTTGAATCATTTCCGCAGGAACTTGACACAGCTAGAAAGAAAGCAAGAAAATTGTGAAGGCTTTCCATTCATGAACAATTTCCAGACGGGATACACATGAACAATTTCCAGACAGGATACACTTACTGAATTATATACCTTTGCGGAATACACTTATTTATCATTGATAAAAATGACAGTATAGGCAATTAGTGTGTCTTAGAATAAATCAGCATAAAAGACAACATGATCAAAGTGTAGGGTGTCTTGATGATAAATCCATGCAATAAGTAAAGCGTGATTTGAGCGGTTCACAGAAGCAAGAAGGCATAGGCCACTTTCAATTTTTTAAACACACACACACACACACACACACACACACACACACACACACACACACACACACACACACACACACACACAAACAAACAAACAAACAAACAAACAAAGCAACAAACAAACAAACAGACAAACAAACAAACAAACAAAAACACACATGATGAACTCTAAACAACACTGATTACTTATGTTATTCAACTCATGTCTGACTGGTTTGCTCAAGATTTTGCTTTATGTTTTGTCATTTTGTTGTTGTTGTTGTTGTTTTCGTCGTCGTTGTTGTTGTCGTTGTTGTTGTTTCCATCGTCGTTGTTGCTGTTGTTGCTCTTTTTCCAAGTAACTTGGCGTCTTTTCTTTAAGATAAGAAAATGTATTTGTTATCATATGCCAATGGCATTGTAAGTTACAAAGATAAAAATGTTTGAAGAATGCATTCCCAGTAATATCTACATACATAGAGTAGGCTGCGCACTATCATTCACCAGTATAAAATCAAAGTTAAACCACAGGCATCCACAAAATTGGCTTTTTTCTTCTTCTTCTCTCTCCTCCCCCAAATGTCTTTTTAATGGCACCGCATCTATAAACAAGATATCAAAGCTGATCTTTGACGAAATCTCTTATGTCTGTAGGAAATGGAATTTCTCAAGTAAACCTATCGCTATACACTTCCAGAGTATGTGTTCCATCTCTGAAATCTCGGTTCCTTCCTATAAATCGCCGATTTCGATGACGCATGTAAACAAAGACCTCCATTTGCAATCTGTTTAGACGCTGCACATCTAAAACCGGGCAGTATAGACGGGCGTTTAGAGACGCTGCCTTTCGCGTAGGAACAATCCATACACATCTGTCCACGGGTATCACCATTGCCTATGGGGTTTAGAGGCGCTTAAAAACGAGGCGTCCTCCATACATAACTCCCCGTACGTCTAAAATCGGGCAGTGTAGACAGGCGTTCAGACGCTGTCTTTCCTATGGGAACAGTCCGAGGATACGTGTCTATGGGAATCACCGTTGCCGACGGGGTTTAGGCGCGCCTAAGAACTTTAGTCGTGCACTATTACATAACTCCCCAACCTTTATAGTTGCCGTGTGTCGCTTTTTATCAAGATACGTTTTCATCTTCATGTTGCTGACGGCATTGTTGTGAGTTATATGCGAGTGAACTGGATAGGATGCATGGGAACAGGGATTGAAGGAAGCCATTCATTTTTCTTCTAGTTAAAGTTTCAAACAGATTTATATAATAATAATAATAATAATAATGAAGCATTTGTATAGCGCACTCCTCCAACAAGATGCCAGAGCTCTGTGCACTTAACAGACGTTATCATAAGCAGCAATCCATGATAGACAAGCAACAGTGATGTACAAATCAAGTCAAAATTAAAAATAGTGATAGATAACACATTGGTAACTTGTTATAAAAAACCTAAGCAACATTAAGTTAAGGATAAAGGATCACACACACACACTACATACAACAACACACACACACACACACACACACACACACACACACACACACACACGCACGGCGCGCGCGCGCGCGCATAGACACAGACACACATACACACGCACTGATTCAATCACTCACTCACTCACATACACACATACAAACCTGAACACAGATATACATACACAAGAGATTAATTATACAATCATTACTAAATAACATGTCACTTAATAAACAACACGAAGCAGCACACGAGACAGCCAAATAAGCTAGACATTAAAGGGTAGGCCAGAAGAATTTAAAGGTTATAGTATTTCTTGAAAAGGTGAGTTTTCAGAGCTTTTTTGAAAGACGGAGTTGATGAGATTTCTCTAATTTCACGTGGAAGGGAATTCCATGTTTTGGGGGCTGCAAAGGAGAAAGAACGTTGTCCAAAGGTAGCAGTTCTGACATGAGGAACGTTAAGTATTTTTGAATCAGAAGAGGAACGAAGTTGACGTGATGGTGTGTATACAGAGAGAAGGTTTGAGAGGTAGAGAGGTGCAGTTCCAGAGAAAAAGGAATGGCAGAGAGTTGAAAGTTTGTAATCAATCCTTGCTTGGATAGGAAGCCAATGCAGATTTTTGAGGAGAGGTTGTACATGATCATATTTGGATGCCTTCAGTACCATTCTTGCAGCAGAATTCTGAACTTTCTGAAGCTTATCAAGATAATGTTTGGAGCAGCCTGATAGAATTGAATTACAGTAATCTAATTTTGACAAGACAAGGGCAGATACCAGAGTTTTTTTGGTATTAGCTGAGGTGAGATGACGAATTGAACTAATGCGACGTAGTTCAAGATAGGCTGAACGGCACACATGTTTAATGTGTAAGTCGACACTCATGTTCTCTGTCATTTGAAAGCCAAGATTACGAGCAGATGGAGAAAAGGTGACATCATTGCCACAAACTGATATGGACTTAGGCTGCTGATGAGAAGGATGTTTTGATGATGAATGAAGAAATAATGCTTCAGTTTTGTCATCATTGAGTTTGAGTTTATTTTGAAGCATCCAGGATTTGATGTCAAGAATACATTTTTCTAAGGAAGATACTGATGGTGACATGTTGGTTGGAGGAGCAGAGACATACAGCTGAGTGTCGTCGGCAAATGATTGGGAATTGATTGAGTGAGACTTAATCAGGTCTGCAAGAGGTTTTGTATAGAGGATGAAAAGAACAGGTCCAAGCACTGATCCTTGTGGAACACCACAAGTTAAATCTTTGTATCCAGAACAGCAGTCTTTGATGGAAACAGATTGTGTTCGGTGAGACAGATAGGATGTGAACCATTTTAGCACTGTACCAGAGATGCCAAAAGCAAACTGGAGTCTCTTTAGGAGGACATGATGGTCAATGGTATGAAAAGCAGCTGAGAGATCTAGCAGTGTCAAGACAGAAACGTTTCGAGAGTCAAGGATAAGAAGTATATCATTTGTCACTTTAAGAAGAGCAGTTTCAGTGCTGTGATGGGGTCGATATGCCGACTGAGATGGACTGATGAGTTTATGTTCATTTAGATAAGCGAGAAGCTGTTTAAGTACGATCTTTTCCATGACTTTTGACAAGAATGAGAGATTTGAAACTGGGCGATAATTTTTTAGCGTGTTGGGGTCAAGTGTGGCTTTCTTTAGAAGGGGTTTGACAACAGATCTTTTGAAGGCTGATGGAAAAGACCCAGAGATCAAGGAAGTGTTGATAATGCTAGTTAGAGTTGGAAGTAAATCATCCAAAAACTCGCAAAATAATGGTGTGGAGAGAGGGTCAAGTGCACAAGAAGTGGGTTTTGATTTCAAAATGATGTTCTTCAATTCTGACTCATTTATTGGTTCAAATGCTGTGAATCTGGAGGTAGTGATCTGGTCAGGGTAATCATATGGTGTTGCTACAGATGAGGCTTGATCCAGATCATCACGAATAGTTTTTATTTTTTGAACAAAAAAGTCATTGAAAATATGTGGGAGTTTGGTAGGAGGCAGGGTTGTTGGTAATGGAGAGCCTCCATCACGGCCCAGTAGTTTGTTACAAACTGAGAAAAGATGCCTAGATGACTTTGCGTTGGCAATCTCGTTGTGATAGAAGTCTGATTTGGCTTTTAACACTATGTTAGTGACTTGTCTTTTTGCTGAGTTGAAAATGGATTTTGTTATTGTGATTGGATTTTTTAGCCATGCTCTCTCAGCTTTGCATTTGTGTGTTTTTGCCGCTTGCAGTTCAGTGCTGACAAGTGGATACCAAGGCTCTAGTTTGTCACGGCGCACTGTGTGATCACGGAGAGGCGCGTGTTTATCTAGTAGACTTAACAGTGTGTTGTTGAGTGAATCAATAGTTGGACATGAATGTGGAGAAATAGACATGTGTAGATCTGCTTGAAAGGCAGATCTGTCAATCTTACGTATATTACGGGACCGTCTGCGTACTGCTGGGTTGGATGGGACGGGGAGACATAGACTACTAACTACACAGAAATGGTCAGACGCCAAGGATTGCGTAACACTGGTTGAGTCTATTATGTTGTCAGTAGGTCGATAAATGACCCAGTCAAGAATGTGACCACGTTCGTGTGTGGGCTCATGGACTGATTGAGAGAGATTAAACATGTCCAACATGCTTTTTAGTCTAGTAGTACAATTATCAGATGAATCAAAATGTACATTAATATCACCCAGAATTACAATAGCACCAGTGAGATTGTTACAAAAATCTAACAACTGTGGAAAGTCATTTAAGAACATTGCATCAGTAAGTTTGTTTTTCCGACTGGGTGGAGGTCTGTATACACACACAAAATGTATACAACAGGATGGTAGATTCAGGGTGAAACGTGCTGCTTCAAAAGATGAGTGGTGGAAGGGTAGAGTTGCCGTGGTAGTTGAATAATGTGAGAGAGAGTTCTTATAGACAAAAGCCAGCCCCCCTGCTCGAGATGGCCGTGGAAATGAATCGAGTGTGTAGTCCACAGGCGTGAGATCACAGCATTTAGCCTCGTCGCCATGTTGCTTTAGCCAGGTTTCTGTGATGAAAAGAATGTCGATATTGTTGTCTGTGATGAATGTTGAGATCTCCGCTCTTTTACTGGGAGTCCCAACAGACCTAGCATTAAACAAAGCGATGTGCAGGTTGTTCACAATTGTTGGGTTCGGAGGTGAAACCAATGGAATTGAAATTAGACTCTTGATGTTAGGTTTAGTCCGGTGCTGGGGGTGATGGCTGTTCTTGTCGAGGTGGAATGGTGACGTCAGGACCGGAATTTTTTTTTGTTTCCTACGTCCTCCTCTATGTGTGCGCCTTTTAGGGAGGTTGACCCCAATGCCACAGTTGCATTCAGTTATGTGAAGCGATTGGGTGGCAAAGCGAGGGTTAAGAAGATTTCGTCCGCCGGCCGATCAGATATATATATATATAATATATTGACGAAGTAAATGGGGTAACTGTGTTTTCCAGTTTTGACCTTTCGTCGTAGTTGCACGAACGTAGGCTACTTGTTCAGAATTCTCATGAAGCGTTCCATCTTTGTGCCGAAATCCCGGATGATTTGCGGAGTCCACAAAATCTTGAGAATGATTTGGGAGAACCATTATAATTCTTGACAATCATTGAAAAACCTTGCCATTCGAAGATACGGTCCAGACATGAGATCATGCTTCTTGCTGGTATTTAAGAAATTACTTCTACTTCAGGATATCGACCGTCTTCATCAATAGCTAGCATCGCATAGTCATCAGAAGGAAGTGGTACTACGAAAGGTAGTGAGATTGGGCATAAAGGTTCACGCTTTGTTAGGCCAATACATGAGGCTTGATACGGGATGCATGTCTTATACGAGTTTATCAATGCCAGGAAATGAAATTTTTTCACCGATAAGCTGCTTTGTTTTGAATCGAGTTTATCAATGCCAGAAAATTAAACTTTTTCACTGATAAGCTGCTTTGTTTTGAATATTCTTTGGTGAACATGATGTGCAATGTCAATTTTTTTGCTTTACAAGGATAGGAATCACCAACCGATGATCATGGAGATGAACCATCTGAAATAGTTCATTTCTAAAACGTTGAAAATATGACAAATCGGTGTTTGGCCATTTCCCACACTGAATTGCTATTATCAGTTTCTGAAACTGAGGATCTTGCCGAGTTGTTGTTTGAACTTCATCAAGTATCATTGCCTTTGGAACTACACCGCTGATGACAACGAAGGTATTCTTCAGATTTATCGTCCCTTTTTGTTGTGGATGACGACTAATACAGTCTGCTGGGTTCTGATCATCTTTTCCAGGACGGTATTGAAAAGTGATATAGGTCACATTAAACAATGTTCATTGTTCACTTTGATGAAAGACACAAAAACTAGAGAGCAAATTAGATTATTTCTTAATGGAGGGAAGAGAGAGAGAGTTGGGGGGAGAGGGGGAGGGAGGGAGAGAGAGAGAGCGAGAGAGAGAGAGAGAGAGAGAGAGAGAGAGAGAGAGGAGAGAGAGAGAGAGAGAGAGAGTAAGAAAAGTCACATCATAACACAGACCCTCAATTGACACAAATTCCGTCGCTAAACATTCGCTCTTCCACCGTTAGTCTGGCGCCCACAGGCAAGTTTCTCAAAATCATTTGCAGTCATCAAGATGATGGGCAGTGCCCCCTTTCCTGTTCCTTGATCGCTAACAGATTTCTTTTTAACACCACTTTACTTTTAAACTCTTCACAGTTTTCTAGGCTATTTTTACACTCACAATCACATTTAGACCCATCTCCTATCTCCATCCCCGTCCTCTGCAAACACACACACACGTCTTTAAAACTATGGGGCGTTTCAAAGGAAGGTGTGAACCTAAATAGCCAAACGCTTGAAAAGTTTGTCCACCGATATATGCTCTCCAACCTAAATTGAACAAATGTGCGATAGACAGCCAAAGCCGTAAGAAACAAATGGAAGATTTCTCTAAGCAATTCCATTTAGTCCTGGCAGAAGACGATTCGAATCGATCGGAGGTGGCAAGCAAAATAATTCACAGCCAGCGTATGGGCGGCTACCGTGGGAATGGTTCTGTTTTAGAATGCAACTGTCTTCCGAGAACCTTTTATCACAATCCTTCTGTAAAACTGTCGCCATCATTTTGTGAATCATAAACGATGATCCAAGAGGGACATTTCTGTCATCAAGCGTGGCCCTCTAACCAGCAAAGACAGCGAGAGCTGCACCATGTTTCTGCTGCATCATACTCTGTACTGTTCTCTTTATCATTCGGCCTTTTCCGTTTCGTTTCTTCCCAGCCGTGTTTCAGTGACTTGAGTTAAGTGAAATATGGCAGCACTTTTTAAGTATTTTTTTGTTCCAATTATTCTATTACACTCTCTGTATTGTAAACGTGTCACGCCCAGTAAGTCGAAATGAGCTTGGAGAACAGCGTTATACCAGAATCATTTTTTTTATTATCATTGCTATTACTTTTAGTCCTCATGTATCCATTTGCTTAGAGTGACATGTCAATAGACGGAATCATCGAATGATTTACTGGATGGATTATTGGGTGCTTGACTGATTGATTGATTAATAGTCAATTTCTAAGCTATTTTTGACCATCACTGATCTTTTCTTATTGACAGATACATTTATTCAGTTATTTACTTGTGCTTCACCTACTGCGTGTTTGCCTTTTTAATCTATTTCAGACATGCTGTAAGAATACTCATGACAGAACCATCTCCACCGCTGACCGTCGAGTATACTTGTAATAACAAACTCTACACAGATCTAGTTCTGAATTCATATAGCAAGAAATTCTGGGAAGAGCCGAACCGCAGAAGGCCCTCAGTGGAGAAACCCTTGTCAAGCAAGTGTTTCGGCTCTTCTCTCTTGACACTCTAAAAGAACCAGGCCGCATCCAAGATGATGACTCCTGGATGCCCGTCTGCTGTCGCCATTTTTTTTTATTAAATAGAAATTTGTCTTCTTCGTGGATTCGAACCTGCAGATCCAAGGTGGTGTCACCCTTGCGACAGATGTCTTTACTTAGCTATCGGACACCGGCAACAAATAGGAATATTTCAAGTCGTATAAAGTTTTCTTTTGTTCCTCCTTGATCTGATCCAGCGGGAACTCTTTTCAGCTGCTTTTGCCATTGCCTTTAGGGCTCTCTTTCCCAGAATCGAGAGCTGTTTCATGAATTCATGGCCTTGCTCCAACCTCTTTGGCAAGGACTTTCGACAAGTGGCTGTCTAGACTGATATAAATTTTAGTCGTGTAGATATGGGCTTCCTCCATTCTGCTTTCATATGTTACAGTGAGTTCGATCAGAATCGTTTGTTTTGACGAATGGGAGTGGAGAACTATGCCACTCTTGCTGATGATTTCTGGGTGTTTTTCCATTGGGAAGATCTGCTGTACTCCATTAGCAGACCATGCTCCAGATGTCACGTCTTTTTCAGGTCATTGTTTGCTGCGTTCTGCCAGGTAGAAGGTTGCCGGAGCTTCTTGGTGGCACATTTTTTCCCTGGCAATGCCGATGGCTTGTGCTATCTCTTGAAGCACTTGATTGTGCCTCGGTGTGTACCTCCCTATGGTTAGCATTATCTTGCATGATCTGAAGACATATCCTGTTTGCCCCAGCAGTAGATTTCTTCCCATTTCACCAGATCAACATTTGAGGACCGGAGGTCATATCCGGATCTGAGAATGAAACTGATTCCAAAAAGGGCCATGTGTCACATGTCCACAGCTTAGACTTCTTTAAAGTGCATTTTCCCACATCGTCTATTGCCCCTGCCGGCATTCCTGACTGCTTTCTGGATTCTTTTGGCATCCTCTTCTTTCTTAATCTCTTGTATTATCATATCTCTTTATGCCTTTCTGTTGGCCTCTGACCACCACTCTACTTTTGTTGATCCTGGTCCTTGCCTATTGGGCTGCGGAAGCCCTGTTATTTCTCTGACTATAAGGCTTTCCTTTGCTTGGGCAGGCTTGATCTCACAACCTTATCTCTCGAGTCTTCAAACGTACTAAAAAGCCTGACCTTTCCCACCTTGTACTCCCCGACAATGGATTTTAGGGGTAGCAAAATTTGTTGGCGACAATAGAGTACAACGTCAGTGAGACCCGGTGGGACACCAAGCCATTTCCTTGTGTATTTGTTGATTTCGGCTTCCACTGATACCACTGTGCTAATAAAGATATTGTATATCAACGGAGGTCAGAAAGGCTTTGGAACCAGCATGAATCGCAGGCACTAGACCTTGTATTAGTCTATTACTTTTAGGCTTTCTTCTGCCTTTTGCTTGGGTTCCTTACGCTTTTTTTGATCTTTCACAGAGTCGTCGTAACACGTTGCCTGGTTCTTCTGCCACTGTTGGAATGCGTTGTTTGGCGACAGTAAACGTTACTCTTACGGCTACTGTAATTCTCCTCACTGAGAGGCTCCGTAATTTTTCGGTTTGAAACTCACCGTAGATGAGGCGACTGACTCGTGTAACTGCTTCAGGATCTTGTGTGTTTTCTCGTCTTTTGTGGAAAGTACTGTTGTGTCATGCATGAAAGCTTTTAAAACGGGCATTTATTATCCATTTCCAAGGTCTGCTGGACTTGAAGTTCTCACTGCTGCTTTCAAGATGACTCCATTTCTAACACAAACAATAGTGGGGAAATTGCACAGCCCACTGCTATGCCTACTTCTAAATTGATCCAATCTGCACTGAAAATACCTCTTCGGCATTTCCTTGGGACATGATACGTCTCGACAGCCAGTTAAATCTACTTGTGCCTGACATAAACTGCACAAACAGTGTTTTGTTGCCGGTGTTGGTTTATGTGTTTCTATATTTAAGTCAACAGAGACTTCATCAAACTGAACGAAGTGTCAACATAATTTCGTACGATTATAGTATAAGACACTGGGTGCCAATGACTTTCACAAATGACAGTGAATGTGTGGTGAATCCAACGGCAGTGTGTTTAACAGTGTGTTCAGTAGTGTGGTAAGCAGTGTGTGCATAGTGTGTCCAGAAAATATCAGCTTGCTAAAATATGGCGCCACCAAAATCTACGAGAATTTGGTGGTGCCATCATTTAACAAGCTGACATCACTGTAAATAAGAGTTCAGACAGTACCTATAACTCTGTTGATACAACACAAACGCAAAAAAAAAAACCAGCAAAGAAAGAAATCTGCTCTTCACACCAATAAGCAACAAACAAAGCAAACTGACAACATTTGTGGAAGAAGGAGGAACGGAAGAAAACCAGGAAAGACAGTCAATAGAAAGTAGAGGTGAAAATAGATATCATGGTGACAACACTTCGAGTTCTTTGATAGAACACATTTTCACAATGGAGCGACAACTTACAGAGACATTAAATAAACTAGATCTTAAGATGAACTCAACTGAGCAAAACCTATCAGCCTAAATCACTAAACAATTTGAAAACTTCCGCTTCGAAATTTTCGCCCTTCAAAAAGAAAATGAAGAATAAGTTAGAAGATGCTGAAGATAACATCGAAGACGTACAAGACAACATTAACCTGTTAAGAAATACTATCGAAAGAGAAACATAACAACGTAATGATCTTGAACAGTACGGACGAAGAGACTGTCTCCGTTTTCACGGAATCGGCCCGGACGATGCTCGGGAAACAGCCGCCGACTGTGAAAAGAAGGTTCTATAATTCATGACGATCTTGGTCTGGGGCACATAGATTCCTCCCGAATAAGCATCGCCCACCGTGTCGGAAATAGAAGTAACAAGCCTAGATCCATCATTGTCGAATTCATGTGCAGAAAGTACAAAAATCATGTACTACAGAAACGACATCTGTTGAAAAGGACTAAACGAGGAATTACAGAGGATTGACCCACTTCAATATGATTAGATTGTCTGCCGTCAAACAGCATCATAAAGTACAGAACACATCGACAAGAGACGGAAAGATTTTTGCTCTCCTCAAAGACGGACAAAAACTGGAAGTACCTGGTGGAGATTTGAAAATTCTGAATCAGGCAGCAGCTAATTCCATAGCGACCATGAGACCTCAAATCCCCTCCATCTTTCAGGCAGACAGTCAGAAAACCAGCCACCCCAGAGACACTAACGCATGTGGAAACATTTCAAGACAAAGGAATAAACAGAGAGGGAGGGATGTAACCAATACATGGTCATCACAGTCCAGTCTCTACCCAGCAGCGGAACGAGAACCAACCTGCACAGAAGACCTGTTTTTGCCGGAGATCCAGGAATAATTCAGTGTGTCTTCCTACATATGATTCACTCACCATCACATTTGACGCCTGAGCAGTGGAATGTTGAATAAAGAAACAACTGATATGTCAACATCAAGACGTTCCGGTCAGCGATTCTGTGCGTGTCTCCATCAACATCAAGACGTTCCGGTCAGCGATTCTGTGCGTGTCTCCATCAACATCAAGACGTTCCGGTCAGCGATTCTGTGCGTGTCTCCATCAACATCAAGACGTTCCGGTCAGCGATTCTGTGCGCGTCTCCATCAACATCAAGACGTTCCGGTCAGCGATTCTGTGCGCGTCTCCATCAACATCAAGAGTTCCGGTCAGCAATTCTGTGCATGTCTCCAATTCTCGATATCCAATCCCCCACGCTCATATCCTCATTCCCTACACCACCACCCGTACAATCACCCACCCTTACTCTTAACTTCATCCCCCAAAACATGCCATCCCCCAAACTCAATCTTAAATTAACCCTACCACACGTCCATTCCAATCCCCACCCTTACCACGAATACCCTCAAACTGCCCTTCCTTTTTCCTTCTGTACATGGCCCATGGTCTGAACAACAGATCAGTATATGAAGCGTGCGTGCACTCGATTGTGCATATAAAGATGAACAAATACGTGTTTGCGTGTGCACTGAACGTGGAGACGGGAGAGCATGCATACATTACCTGCACTGTATTGACAATTATTGACACTAGGCCGGATCTTGAAGTCTGCATTTATGTTTGAAAATCAAGAGAAACTGTAAACTTGATTTCAATATTACTAACACTCACCCTGGTTGACAGTACTCAAGGGCTCTTCCTACAGGTGCGATGAAAGACATTTCCATTACCGCAACTACCAGTGGTTGTCGTTACTGATGCTGTCGCAGTTGCAGTTAACATGTGTTTTGTGCAGGTAGGAGCCAATAGCTATACATCGTGTTATGCACAGATGTATGAGAATGATATCCTGCCTGAATCCCCCTTTTCTCCCCCTCCCCCTTCCAGTGCTTTGTTATACTCTGAACTACATTACACATATTTTCTCGATCATATGGATAAAAAATATTACAGCAAATGCTTGTGTTGACTGGAGCAAGTGTATTCGACTACTTGACACTTCAGTGACAGGAATGCAAGTGTATACCCTACCGCGTGGGCGCACGCCAGCATTCATGTATGAGTGTGTATGTACGTGTGTGCGTGTATGTGTGTGCCTGTCTGTGTGTGTCTGTGTGTGTATGTAAGTGTGTATGTGTGTGTGTGTGTGAGTATGAGAGAGAGGCAAATAGAGAGAGAGAGAGAGAGAGAGAGAGAGAATGAGTGAGTTTTTTATGTATATGTGTGCGTGTGCGGGAGGGAGAGGGGTGTTCTCTTTTTCTGGGCCAAATATTTATTGACCAAGCGCTGTGCTTGCATGCGCACGCGGATTTTGTCCAATACAATGCTGTGTCAGTAATCTGCACATGATGTTTGTTTTGCCCGATCGTGATGAATTTGTTATAAATGACAGATACACACATTTCACGACATTCACAGTTTTGGTCACTTGGTACACGTGTTTTGATTTCAGGGTGATGGGTGGTGGAAGGACTACATGGGGGCGGGGGGGGGGGGGGATCAAATAGATAGAATATACATAATCTACAAAGTTGCATATTCTGCAACTTATGTGACACAAAGATAGCAGCACTGAACAACTTATCAAACAGGTTGGTGGACTCCCGCAAATTGGGAAAGAAATGAAAGACTTACGCCAAGTAGAATGGACGAAATTGCGTAGTGCTGTGGTTTTCTATTTGTTATTGGTTTGTTTTTGTTTATTTATTGATACATGAAAGACATATATACATTTTTGTCGTACACATATTCCTGTAATAAGTGGCAAACAATCCACAAAGAATTGTATTTCAAATATTTGTGGCAAACATAGGCCTACTAATTAGATTACTGTTTTCATCCTAATTGCATCTAAGCTCGCAAAAGTATTACGATGAAATGATCAGAGTTATAGGTGGCAGTAATTTTGGCAGTATGTATGATTATAACATTTACAGTACATAAATGACCATCTGCTGCCTGTCTGACTATTCCTTTATTACAACGAAGAAATGCATAGTTAAGCAAGGAGGATAACCTTCTGATATTGGATGGCTGGAGTTTTGTAAAATGTGGGGAGGAATTAGCAAAAAGGATTGTGATTTCTGTTTTTTAACTGGTTTGTCTTCGATGAAATCTGTATGCTCATCGTTTAAATTACCACGATGATTCGTTACAATAGTGTACATATCTATAATGACATATTCTGTCATTTAAGATGATACATGTTGTGCAATTGTCATGGAAGGAAGTTCACGAGAAAGACATGAATGAGCGTGAGAATGAATGTTTCAATTGTGGGTCAGCCGATATGCTGGAAGAGTCATGGAAAATAGAGGCAAGACATTTGAAAGAGATGCATCATTTTGTTATGACTTTTTGTGTATTATTAGTGTTCATAAAAAGTACGATGTTTGTATCACTGTTTGTGAGTTGATGATAACTTCAGTGTGTATAATACACGTGTTATTGTGTTTCATGGAGTTACAGAGAAACAATTACTCCTGGATAAGATAGCTATTACCTATGATCAAATAAGAAAATAACCGACAAATATCATTTGCTTCTATGAATTGTAGAGGATTGGGTAATCTACAAAAGAGAAGAGATGTTTTTCACCATTTGAAACAAAAATAACATTCAGTCTACTTGATACAAGACACTCACTTTGGCCCGAAACTTGAAAAGTATTATATAGCGAAATGGGGGCATGCTGCATATTTGTCTTCTCTTAATACAAACTCGAGAGGGGTAGCAATACTTTTTAACAACAACTTTGAGTTCAAAGTTAAAAATGTTTACAAAGACCCCGACGGAAATTTTCTGATAGTACACATATATACAATGAACAGAGATAATTTATTGATTAATGTATACGGACCAAACAAAGATAGCCCAGATTTTTTTACACACGTATCAATGGAAAAATAAAAGAAATGAAAATATGCAATATACTGTTTGCCGGTGACTGGAATCTAGTTCTGGATCCAAATAAAGACTACTTAACTATAAACACAGGAACAATATGAAGGCTCAAGTAAAGGTGGAAGTCATCATTGAAGATCACTGCTTAGTAGATGTGTGGAGAGAACTAAGTCCTCAGCTTCGGCGTTTTACATCGTGAAGACAACCCATTTCAACAGGGTTCTTTAGATTTATACTAAAGATGCTGATATCTTAACAAGATACAGAACTGACCATTCACTGATAAGTTTGGAGATAGACGATGAACGATTTTTGCAAAGATGTTTTTAGTAGACGATGAACGATTTTTGGAAAGATGTTTTCAAAATGTATGAAATATTTCGATACAGAATACATCCCAAATGTTCAGAAGATGTTCTCTCAGAACCTTTATTTTTCAATATCAAACTTGTGACAAATAGTGTTAAACATGCTGACTGGATTAACAAAGGTATTTATCAAATCAGACACCTCTTCAATGATACTGGTACATTTTTGTTCATACGAAGAATTCATTGAAAAATACAACATAAATGTGAATTTCTTAAATTACTTCAGTTGCGTAAAATCAGTCAAACATTATCTAAATAAAATTGATATCCCATTTATGTGTAATAAAACGCAGCTGATTCCATGTTTTGTCAAAGCAATTAATGCACAAACAAAAGGAACAAAACCTCTATGAAAATTTAACCAACGATGAAAATTGTTGCAGTAAATGGGAATTAACATTTGGAGAATAAATTAATTGGATACGATGCTTTACAAGCTTACAGAGTATTTAAGAAATTAAACTTTAATTGTTTCAGATAAGAGTCATCCATCGAATACTGGCTACTAACGTTGTATTCAAAGAAATGGGCGTAGTACAAAGCAATTTGTGTAATTTCTGCAGTTGAGCACGAGATAGTATACAACACTGTCTTTGGGACTGTCAGTATATTTTGGAATAAATTTGAAACGTTTGTACAGACAAATTGCACAAATATTAACAATTTAAAACTGTCAAAACAAATGATTATTTTGGGATTTGATAATACTTTTAAAAGTGATTAAAAATATTTTATTTTATTTTGCTTTTCGCAAAATATTTCATTTATCAATGTAAATGTGAAAAACTGATGCCAAATCTGCAGATCTTTAGAAAAAAAAAACTTAAACGGAGATATGACATTGAATTATATAATCAAAAGTTGAGAATGACTGCACAAAAGCACGAAATGAATTGGATATACTTCCGCCCAGTTATTACTTTAAATGATGACTATTTTTTTTCATCTATTACGCACAACCAGAGTCTGCAGACAATGACTTGACATATTGCAGTATGACAGTTATAACAAATAAGACGTTATACAAATATGACAACACCGCAAACGAACAATGGGCTATTTGTTGCTGTTGTTGCTTTTTTTTTGGTCTGAGGAGTGTGTGTGTTTCTTTTCTTAAGACAGGTTTGATACACTCATGCCTTTTTGTTTACTTTATTGTTCATGTCTTTATCAAACTATTCAAATTTCAGCTTGAGAGTGCGTGTACATATGATTGTACGTCTTTGTGCAATCTGTATACAAATATGTATATACATGTGTGTGTGTGTTGTCTGTGTGTGTGTGTGTGTGTGTGTGTGTGTGGTGTGTGGTGTGTGTGTGTGTGTGTGTGTGTGTGTGTGTGTGTGTGTCCGTGTGTGCATGCCCGGGTGCGTATGTGTAGTGTGTGTATGTGTGTGTGCGTTTTGATCATAAATGAACATGCACACCTATCCGTATATTTGTATTGTCATTTATGATATCCATTTTAGTATGTGTTCTATAAAAACGCAGTTTATATTGTATGAATTCTTACCTAAAGTTGAATTAAAAAGAAAGAAAAAAATCTACTTGCGCCTGACTGATCCATACCAATTTGCCAGATCGAGCCAAAACCACATCGAAGTCTTTCTTCTCTGCTTTATCTCTTTGGATCGCTTCCCAAATCATTGTAGCATGCTATATTTAGTCAGACAATTCTGGAATGCCTCCTTTTTGGTCTCGTTTTGTTATTCCATAACAAATCTTAAGAGTTGTATCCCTAGAACATGTATCACATTCTTATTATGTGTGTTTTTTGTTTTGCATAATTGTTGCGATCGGTTAATGAAAAAAAAAAGTGCCATTTTTGCTGCTCTGTTTTGGCTACAATTTTACAAGTGTCCAAAAATGTTTGAATTTTCTAGCATTCATCTCTGTCTGTCTGTCTGTCTGTCTGTCTCCCCCTCTCTCTCTCTCCATATATAAAATATGTTATATTATACATACATGTATATATATATATATATATATATATATATGTATGTGTGTGTGTGTGTGTCTGTGAGTGTATGTCTGTCTCTCTAATACATACATATATATGTATATATATAAACATGTATACATGTATGTATATGTATATGTCTATCTATCTATATCAATATCTGTCTATGACTCTCTCTTATATATATTAATATTATATAATGGAACTGCTTGCTTTATCTGGCTCCGCACCTGAGCGATTTGTCATTAGTAGAAGCTCAATTAGATCGAAACACGCACAGTTAAACTTCACAGAAGTGACACACCGCAGGGTCTCCTTGGAGGGTAATATGGTGGCTTGACATTTTATGCTTCTGGCTGGTGTCCTGGCAAAGGGACTTGGTTTGAATAGCTTTTTGGATTGGTGGTGTGTTAAAGAGCTGGAATGAATGGCGAAGAAATTGGGACAGAAAAAAGTATACAAGCACGCTATGACAAAGAACAATAATCGATGTTCACCATTGACTGACGTAAAACTGATCGATTGAGTTCAATCTAAAGTGGGATGTTACTGCTTCGATGCCGAAAACAATAGACGAGGGAGACTCACTGGCTACAGTAATGCAACTAAGCAGGTCAGCTAGAATTTAATGCAATCCAATTCAATCCAATTATAGAAGTGGCTAGAAGCTTAAGTCTCTCTCACACAAGATTAAACAAAGATAAAACAGCACAATGCTTTAAACTTTAATGATTGAAACTTCTCTGCGTTTTTCCTAAAAAGTTAAAGCTTTCTCATATGCAAATTCTTTGTATTATATCTGTGAAAATTTGGTTGTCCTCACCAGTTTGTGGATGTGGTTTCACTCGCTCTTCATCCAATGAATGACAAGTTTTCAATTGCCTTTATAAGAAAATTGGGTCCTGCGACGTGCCTGTAAACATATTGATTACAAATATGTAACGACTATTTCACTTCTTTTTCTTTTCCCCTACTTTTGAGTTGTTCAGTCACACACAAACACATATACACCGACACACACGTGCGCGCGCGCGCACACACACACACACACATACACACACACACGCACACATTCTCTCATTTACATACATAATACATACATACATACATACATACATACATACATACATACATATATGCATATACATATGTATGTATACATATGTATATCAAGATAAAACAATTTGTAGTTTGTGTCTTCACTGATACCAGCGGGTTCTGCTGACGTTTATAGACATCCCTGTACCACAGCAGTTGACGCCCTGTGGGCTGAGATCCTGAAACAAGCTCCCCATACATATCTTTTGGGATGCAGCTATCCTGCATGCAGTGGACGTGGCCAACCCGCACAGTCGTCACTGCATGACGAGAACATACGTGTTTGGTATAGGACTTCCTTGATTGGCAGGCGGTCCTTTCATAAAATGCCCAGAAGCAGGCCGTAAGCATCACATATGAAAGCTATTGAGCAATATTCTTTGTTTACACAGATTGTCCAGCTTTCGTCAATGTGTGAAGGATACTCATTATACTCTATACGCTTAAATCGTGGTGGCCTTGGTGGCTTGTTGATTTTCCACTCTCTTCGACAGCGTGGCCACGACAGCGGCAGTTTCCGTATCTGCTCAGGATCGCGGGTCAAATGCTTGGGGGTAGTGATCACCGATGCTGTCTTCGCTGGCGTTCTAGCTCATGATCTCTGTCTTTTTCAGCTTGATGATGAGGCCGAATTCTGGACAAGCATAGCGCTAAGGGAGCTGACTAGCCTCTGGAGACCAGACTTGTGTGAAATGTCTAGCTGCATCATCAGTAAAGAGTATCTCTTGGATCAGGACCCGACACACTTTGGTCTTTGCTTTGAGGCATGCACGGTTGAAGGGTTTGTCGTTGGACTTTGTATGCAGGTACACTCAATCAGATGCTATGAAATTGTAAGACAGCACGAGGGAGAAGAAGATTCTGAAGAATGTCAGGGCAAAGATGCAGCCTTTGGTTCACACTCTACTTTGAATGGGAAATGGCTATGAGGGTGACCTGTCAAACTGTTCCCCACATGGCATCATAGAAAGAGATGATGAGATTAAGCAGTTTCGCTGGACGACCTTTTCCTTTTCCAGAAGTGTGAAGAGTCCTTTTATGTTAACCAGGTCAAAAGCTTTGCTCAGGTCGATAAAGACAATGTTTAAAGGCTGTGTCTGTTCCTAGATCTTCTCCTGTAGCTGCATAAGTGAGATCAAGTCAGTGATCGGTCTTCTGCCCTGAAGCTACACTGGAACTTGGGATAGATGCAAATTGCATGTGTCTGCAGCCTCTTCAGCCTTGCCAGTGGTGCTGAGCAGTGATATGCCTATGTAATTATTACTGTCTTTGGCTTTTCCCTCATTATTGTACGACTTCTATTCATTTTGCATGCCATCATCATGTGCCCTGCGGCATGGCGTTGGCGATCAGGGCTCTCCATACGAATCTATTCCTTGACGCTACAAGATCATCTCCCACCCTCTCCCTCCCCAGTCACTTTGCAAATCCGTCCAATATTTTCCTCCTGGGTCTACCTTGTGCTCTTTTCCCTCCAGCTTTCCCGTTGTGACTAGGTGCTCTAATTTATCTTTCCTCATAAAATGTCCTTTAAACCTTACTCGTCCTTTTCTAATCTTCTTCAGAAATGTTCTTGTGTCTGCCTCCTTCAAGACTGTCTCGTTTGTTTTCTTTGCTGTCCATGGAACTCTCAACATTCTTCTTAGAAACCACATTTCTGTTGCCTCAATCTTGTTCTGACTTTGCGTGTTGACTGTCCACGCTTCACATCCGTACAACAGTATCGGTTCTATATAGCACTCAAGAACTCTCTTCCTGATGTTAACTGATAGGCATTTGTTGGTAAGAACGCTTTTCATTTTCTTGAATGCTGCTTTATCTTGCCCGATTCTGCCGGTTTTTTCTGATGTGCATCTTCTGTCTGGTGAAATGACCGTTCCGAGACATTTAAGCTTGTTTAAATTTTGCATGTATATGTTAAAAATTTCGCAAGTAACAAAATGAAATCAAAGACTTTGTCGGATGTAGTTTGCATCATGTCCAAAGGGATTGATTAAATGATTGATTCATTTAAGATTAATGACGATCTATTTGCATATTCATTGTTGACTGCCTGTTATAAGTGTTTGCAGAAGTGTTTAACACGTACACAGTTCCAAAATGTATGTTTAATGCTGTCCCTCTTTCTTCTACAAGAAGATTTGTCGTAATTTGTTACATTCATACGTGATAAAACAATGTTTATAGTTATTATTCTACGCACTCACCTTACCTGAAACCACTTTAACATAACTTCTTTGGCGTGCTAAATTCGTCTTAACATTTTTATTCAGTTTCTATGATTTATGTAATTTATTGTTCCACTTTTCAAAAAGTTTTGACTTTCTTCCGCCATGAATGAAAGCTTTTCTCTTTTGTTTACTGAAATTGATAGTGTAAATCATTTTGGTTTCGTGGCTGTTTCATTATAGTTAGTAGTATGTATGCTTAATTCATTTACAAAGTTTATTTATTAAAACAAAACAAAACAAAAAATGCATAGGCAAGAAAATATATTCTCACGACATATTTAGCAATTCATCATTTCATAATGGGTACTATTACAAATTGGTGATATATTATGTGGCTGTAATATTTTATCTTAAACACCAGAAGAAAGGAGAGCAAGTGAGATGAGTAGAAATACACAACTGTATTACGACTGTACGTGACTTGACAAAGACTCTCCAGAAACAGACCATACGTTGGTAAATAAGTTGCACAAGATACCATTTATTTTAAACAATATGAGTACTTGAAATTCAAATGAATTGTGAATTTTCAACTGGCACGAATGATATACATGAACGCACGAATACACGAAGAGAATAAATAAACCCCAACTTAATTGTGAGGTTTTAACTGGCATGAATCATACACATAACATAAAAACATAAACAAATACCGTTTTAACTGTGAAACTTCAACAGGCACGAATGAAGCATATGATAACAAGGAAAACAAATGAACATCTTATTAATAACGAAGCTTCAGATTCTAAGTCCTACAATCCTCTACGTGCTACACTAAAAACAAGATTCGTACTTAAAATACCTGGCTTATATTACATAAAAAAAATGAACACATAAGTCCATGCGATGAACAAAAGCTAGATACCAACGTACGGGTTGAAGGATATAGCACTACGTTCAACTACAAGAAATTGCATGCATTAACTTAATGATGCATCAACAACAACAACAAAAACAAAAAACAAAAACACAAGTAAACAAAAGTATATAAAAGTACGATGACAATGGATGTGATACTCACTCAAAGAGACTGGGTGACACAGATGAACATATGGAATGAATGCTACAAATGACGTAGACGAATGCATGATGGTTGGACAAAAATCTAAGATGACTGATATAAATAACATGAATGAATGTACGAGTGGGTACCCTGGGGCTGCATGACGAAGCGATTTTGCTGATGAACATGTAATGAAACTATGGTTGGTATTTTGTTGATGAACGCTGGATGAACACATGGAGAGTGCTGCATGAACGCTGGATGAACGCATGCATGCAATTATGCAGATGAGAGTTAAAACAACGCATGCTATGCATAGACTAGACGGGCTTTTAGGCGCGAACAATCTTCAGGAAAGGTGCTCGTCGCTAATACAATGACCATATACAATGATACGGCGCACGCGAAAGAAATTGTAATTCCATTGTTATAATTATCATATGACAAGACATGTCAGGAAGCGCAACGCGTTGAGTATTGCGTTTTCACCACGAAAAAGATTAAGGGTAATAAACCGACGATTATGACGCAACCGATTACGGACACATGTGTGAAATTTATTGTTCATGACAAAATGGTCATAAAATCTGCCTATTACGTTTCTACAGCAAAAAAAGTACACATGTTAGTAGAAACACACACACAACACAACAAACACATGTTAGTAGAAACACACACACAACACAACAAACAAGCTGAGTCATGAGGAATAATATGTAATGCGCATTAACAGCTCGAGCACAAAAGGTTAGTATCAATGCCGCCTGCAAGAAAATATTCAGCCATAGGCAGTTCTTGCTGATACCATATAAACTTCTCAACCTCATTGTTAGTAGGCACAAAAAGAAGAACATCTGCATAGATAGAGTTTCTCTCCTCATTGGTAATTAATTGTGCCATACTTTTATCAGTCTTAGATTATGTGTGCCATATCATGTGAACTGAAGAGTCCCCTGATCGAAGGACTGACACATTTAAAAATGGCACCTTGTGACGATTGTCTCTCAAATGCATACACCTAAAACAACTGAAAAAAAATCGGGCAATACTGAGAGGGCTGCACCCGTGGTCTTCGCGAAACACATTTCTACACCCATGTGCGTTAAAGCGTGGCCTTCGCGACATACATATGCCATGTAGCATGAAGCACAAAATAGTATCATCATCATCATCATCATCATCAGGTGCCCTGCCGCATGGCGTTGGCGATCATGGACTTCCATCTGTCTCTATTTCTTGTTGCCCCTACCATCTCCTCCACCCTCCTCTCTTCAACCACTCCGCAAGCCTGTCTAGCATTTTCTCCCTGGGTCTACCTGGTGCTCTCTTTCCCTCCAGCTTTCCCGTTGTGACCAGGTGCTCCAAATCCCCCTTCCTCATAAAATGGGATATAAATGTTGCCTGTCTTTTCCTAATCTTCCTTATGAATGATCTACTTGTGTCTGCCTCCATCAAGACTGTTCTCGTTTGTTTTCTTTGCTGTCCATGGAACTCTCAACATTCTTCTTAGAAACCACATCTCGGCTGCCTCAATCTTGTTCTGGCTTTGCTTGTTGACTGTCCACGCCTCACATCCGTACAACAGTAGTGGTTCTATATAACATTCAAGAACTCTCTTCCTGATGTTGGTAAGAATGCTTGTCATCTTCTTGAATGCTGTTTTGGCTTGGCCGATTCTGCCGGTTATTTCTGATGTGCATCTGCCGTCTGATGAAATGATCGTTCCCAGGTATTTAAACTTATTAACCTGTGCCATTTGCTGTTATTTTGCATGAGAATAGAAAACAATATAAGCTCTTTCCAAAACATCAAAAGAGGAGGCAGACAGGGTTGTGTTTTGTCACCAGATCTGTTTTCACTTTACAGCGAAAACATCATGAGAAACCTAGAAGAAGACCCTGGATTAAAGGTTGGAGGGAAAATGATAAACAACATTCGATACGCAGATGACACCGTGCTAATTGCAGAAAATGAAAGGGACCTACAAAACCTTGTGAATATACTAGAAATAGAAAGCAAAGGTAAGGGGTTGAAACTAAACAGCAGGAAGACTGAAGTCATGGTGATCAGGAAAAAACATGAAATCCCCTCATGCAAAATAGCAAAATAGTATAATCAGTGGAAACTGGCAGCAGAATAATGAGTAACTGTTAAAAGCCGTAAAAGCTTGAAGCAATGCATCATTCAGTTAAGACTTCTTAATCATGCACTGTGAGAAGCAGACAATGCACTGTAATGCATATTAAATCAAAGTGTGAAATGAAAGATAAATAATTATGATGAAAACAATGTTCCAAGAGTATGAGTCTGTCATTGACCTCAACAATGGAGAGACTACCAGTACCAGTTCCGAGTCTCTATATGATCTCATGGAGTTTTTGATTATGTGATAACTTATGACTAACGAACATGTCGACCTGTTGCTAGTAGTCTCAACTGTATATCTTTTTATGTGACTGTCTGTCTTCTGAACAACTAAACTGTAGCAGTGGTGAGAATAATTAACTGAGAATCAGCAACACAAAAAGGCTGGGAACACAACAATGAATAGGCCTAATAACAATACATTGGTTAACGCTATAGCATGGACCGAGAAAATGAAGGACGTACAACTCGGCCTTATAATACAAGAAGACCGAACGTGGTTGCGTAGTGTCAAAAATGGGACAACGTCGTGAACATAATACCAGAGAGCGAGGGCAGGTGGTGGGGATATGAGTGAGGGCAAAGACAAATGCGAAGAATGCAATATAAAGCTGAGAACTCGCTCGCGCAGGCCCCAGTAGCTCAGCTGGTTTGAGCTTTGGATTCACATGCTAGGCTAATGGTTGTGGGTTCGAGTCCCGGGGTGCACTACGTTAAAACTGGCCTTCTCGCTGTCCCATCTTAACATCATTGTTGTTTGCTTTTGGTGGTGTCAGTACAGGATTAGATAAGTCTCCCTTCCCCCACTTTCCTGGGATGGTTATTCCCGTTGGCCATATCACCTGAGGTGGGTACCGACGTAAGAACTGAACCAGATTTCGCTCCATTACGTCAGGGTCTGAAGCAGTTCTGTACACATACTCTGACTTAATGCAAGTGACATTTCTCAATGAAACAATGTGTGTGACAATACCCTTGGGTGGTTTTTATCACTGAGATAGAAAGAAAAAAAACAACTCATTAGGACACTACTTAGCTTGAACACAAAGAGCTTCGAACAGCTTAAACATAACGAAGGATGTGTGAGACAAGCTAAGAAACCATTGAATCGACGCTGTCACTGACCGAGTGAGAGGGCAGTTCTGTTTGATTATTATTAGAGACCTTTAGATTACAGTTCACGTATCTCCCAGGAAAAAGAAAAAGTAATGAACATAAACGATGAAATGAAAAAAAAAAGTTACATAAGGCTACCATGTTTATGCCATGAAGAATCAACACAAAACAAAACAAAACTAGGTAATGGCTATTGGTGACTGTCTAGACACCTGTCTAGACCCATTTCAATCTTTCAATCTAGGTTGCCTGAAGATACGTGAATAGAGACCTATAGATTACACGTCACGTATCCAATAGAGACCTTTAGATTACACGTCACGTATCTCCCAACACGTATCCGTACCGCGATACGTACGTGTCCCGTACGTAAAAACGAATTGGTTTTAGATTACTCGTGTCAAGGATCTACGCACCCCCCCCCCCCCACACCCCAGAAGCAATGCACGTAACAACAGCCTTTCCTGTACTCTCGGCGTGTGACATTATAAACATATGTAGCCATTTGTTTTTCACTGATACTACCAATTTAACGATGAAATAGATCTAAATTTTTATACTCGGATTTTTAAAGGAAAATAGATCTGGCAATTACTTTTTATCTTTCCTAGCAACTTGGTTGCTCCAATATTATGACATCTTTCAATACAATGACATCATAGGCAATGAACGCTATTGATGCTTTTTTCTGTGTGTGTGTGTGTGTGTGTGTGCGTGTGTGTGTGTGTGTGTGTTCGTGCGTATGTGTGTGTGTGTATGTGTGTGTGTGCGCGCGCGCGCCCATGCTTCATCTGTGTCAATGAATAATGGCTGAAAGTTTTGATTATATATAGATACATATTTCTGTAGTTTTATTCATGCTAGCAAAGAAGAACAGGAATTGTTTATAAATTCAGACTGTAATTAAATCAATTAAGTTCATATTTTGCACTGTAATTAATAACTCAGTCTTTGTGTACACACACACACACACTCCCGCAGGCACGCACAAATCATGCACTTGCAACACACTTTCCATGTGACGAAAATATTCACTATATCATCATCATCATCAGGTGCCCTGCCACATGGCGTTGGCGACCATGGACTTCCAACCATCTCTATCTCTCATTGTCCCCAACATCTCCCCCACCCTCCTCATCCCCACCACTCTGCAAGTCCGTCCAGCATTCTCTCCCTGGTAGACACCTGCATTCTCTCCCTGGTAGACACCTGGTGCTCTCTTTCCCTCCAGCTTTCCCATTGTGACCAGGTGCTCCAAATTCCCCTTCCTCATAAAATGGCCTATAAATGTTGCTTGTCTTTTCCTAATCTTTTCCTAATCTTCCTTATGAGTGATCTACTTCTGTCTGCCTCCATCAAGACAGTCTCGTTTGTTTTCTTTGCGGTCCATGGAACTCTCAACATTCTTCTTACAAACCACATCTCGGCTGCCTTGATCCTGCTCTGTCTTTGCTTGCATCCGTACAACAGTATTGATTCTATATAACATTCAAGGACTCTCTTTCTGATGTTAATTGATGGGCATATGAATTCTTTTTTAGTGACAAAATGAATTCTGAATACTATTCTGAAAGATTATACAAGTTGTGAGACATAAGTTTTTGTTTTTGTTTTTTTCTACCATAGAATTGAAGACGATTACTTAGTAGAGAAAAAAATGTAACGTGTACAAAACAATCATTCCCTTTCTCTGATCTTTACTTATTGTTTAGTGGCATAGATCTGCTCAGTTTGTGTTATTTTTTTAGAAAAACCTTATGGTATTTCTACAGCGTTCAGATTTTCTCACATGTGTATATGCGCAGTTTTGTCTACGCTGTGCAGGCAGTATACTGGTGCAGTCTGCATACTCTGATTTGGTGGATATGCTTACTGGGCCAAGCTTCCATAAGCCACCAAACACACAAGACATGGCTTACAAGGTCTTTATAGTGCGTAAGTGATTTTTCTGCATTAGCATGCACACAAAGGGGTTTCAGACCCTGGTAGATCTGCACACATACTGACCAGAGAACTTAACAAATTCTCCGCCCTTTTTCACCAGGCAGGAGGTACTCAGAAGGGACCAAACCCAGACATTCTTATTACAAGTCTGACATTTACCTGCTTGATTACCGCACCTGTCATTTTGTGACTTCATGATGGTGTTTCCTCTGTACGTGTGTGTGTGTGTGTGTGTGTGCATGGAAAATGGGAAAGGGTGGGGTGGGGTGGGGGAGACAGGGTTGGGGCTGGGAGTGTATCATGTGCAGAGTTATGGCATATGCCATTTGGTGATCTGTACTGTGGTGTCATGCGCAAGAAGAGCAAGAATAAAGAAAGATGTGTTTGGTACTGTTAGAGCTATCTGCTTTTACAATAGCATTAGGGATAAGTGTAAGTACAATGAACATAGATAAGTGCTTTTCCTAACATTCTTCTGTTTAGGACCGGTTGAGTATAAATCTGCTTTTACAACAACATTAGATATGAGTGTAATTATAATGAAAGATAAATGTTTTTTTAACATTCTGCTGTCTACCACTGTACCACAACAGCATTATGGATAAGTGTAATAATATCCTTTCAAAGAACACCAGTCCTTAAACACTTAAAATGTACTGCCACATTTTTCATCATATACATTAGGTATAACAACTCCGCAATTCCTATTTTAACTAGCAAGCCAGATGCTTTTATCATACTTTTGTCTAGCCTATCTGCTGGGCCCAGTGAGAGAAAACTTGATTTGATTGCCCATATATATGTATGTAGTCGAGTGGTTAGAGCGCTCGTCTGCGGTGCGGAAGGTCGGTGGTTCGAATCCGCTAAACGCTGGTTCGATTTTTCCGGCCTGAAAACTCCCTCTGTCCACCCAGCAGTGAATGGGTACCTGACTTCGGTCGGGGGAGGTTTAAAAAGGCGGCGAAAGGAGAGGGATGGGCTCCGCCTTTCATAATGCCGTGCCCTAGACACGGTGAATCTTTAACAGTTCACCGCCCCTACGGCCATATTGACCATGGGACCTTTAACTTTTAACTTAACTATATATGTATGTATCTGAGAGCAGATTATGTATGTGTGTGTGTCTGTTATAGTGTATAAACATAGTGTCACTTTAAAATCTAAATCACCTCTCTCCTCTCTCTCTCTCTCTCTATCTGCCCCCACCCTTCCTTCTCTACCTCTCCCTCCATCCTTTTCTTTCACACACAACCATGATGACCAGCCAATAGGTCTTACCTCATAATTCTAATTGATAAGCTAATGAAATGCTGATGCAATTCATCATGACCACCACAGCAGGGGGATTTGTGGTTTCAAATACTACCAACCTATTGGTTCCAAATCAAATAATAAATCATTGGCAGTCTTGAAGTACAAGATTTCAGGCTTGACTCTTCCATTTGGTGATCTCTAATGTGGTGACACTGCAAGAAGAGCAAGAACAATGAAAGATAAGTGTTTTTTTTCTAACATTCTTCTATTTGGTACTGTTAGAGCCATCTACTTTTACAAT
This sequence comes from Monoplex corrugatus, assembly GCA_030674185.1. NCBI lineage: Eukaryota > Metazoa > Mollusca > Gastropoda > Littorinimorpha > Ranellidae > Monoplex > Monoplex corrugatus. The sequence goes on along the minus strand of CM060314.1, from coordinate 77,804,435 downwards.
AACATTAGGGATACGTGTAAGTACAATGAACATAAATAAGTGCTTTTTCTAACATTCTTCTGTTTAGCACCGATTGAATATAAATCTGCTTTTGAAACCACATTAGAGATGAGTGTAACTACAATGAAAGATAATGTTTTTCTAACATTCAAGCGATTGTTTGCATCCTCCAGCTTCTGTATTTTCTCTCTTCACATTAATCTTTCTACATGTCAAAATCAGTCTTTTTGCTTTCTTCTTCTGTTTGTATTTAATCTTGCCAGTACTCCATGGTTGTAGACCACCGTGCAGCTGGGCTGTGTGATTTCTTGATTTGCATGGGGTACACTTAGATCTGAAAAACCGGAAGAAACTTATTTCATTTGTCTATTTATTTGTTTACATATGTATTCATTATGATGATGATAATGGTGATGATGATGATGATAATAATAGTAATGATAATAATAATAATGCTACCAATTTTGAAGAACAAGGTCTCCCAACAGTGTAAAAATCGCTACTCACAGTTCCGTAGCTTTCGATGGCGTTCTCGCCATCTTCGTCAGCGCTCTAAAGCTGTCTGCGTGAATCTCTACTCAGATCTCGCGAACATGGGATGAACCCAGTTCACGAGATCGAATCAGAGAATGGTACACCGGGGGCAGGGTGTAACGGCCCCGGTCCCTGTTGAGCGGGGGGTTGGTGGCTGCGATGTAGATGGCCTCCTTGACTCCTCGCTGGAACCACTTATTTTCTCTGTCCAGGATGTTGACATTGTCCGCACTGAATTGATGTTTTTCGGCGTGTAGGTGAGCTCCTACTGGAGAAGAGTCCCTCTTGTGTTCTGTTAGTCTCTTCTGAAGGGGGCGTTCAGTTTCACCGACATAATGTTGGTTACAGTCCTGGCAGTCTATTCTGTATATAATGCCAGCTTTGTCGAGTTTGCTGGTTTTGTCCTTGGGGGTGACCAGCTGGCTGCGTATGGTGTTGGAAGGTTTGGAATGTACAGCCACCCCCAGTTTTCTGATCTTTCTGGACAGAGCGTCACTCACACCTCCTACGTATGGGATGGTGATGTGTCCCTTGCGCTGGTGTTGTTTCACTGGCTGTTGGGATGCGGTGTTGGATTTCCTGCCTCCCGGGCTGTTCCAGGCCCACTTTTTGTAGCCCGAGATGGTGAGCACTTTTTTCAGGTGGTTTGTCTCCTTGTCTTTTGCCTCTTGGGTACTGCATATGGTGTTAGCTCTGTGGGTAAGGGTTCGAATCACTCCCAGTTTGTGTTCAAGGGGCTGGTGGCTGTCGAACTGTAAATATTGGTCCGTATGAGTTGGTTTACGGTAGACCGAGAAGGATAGAATGCCATCAGTTCTGGTGATGAGGGTGTCCAGCATGGCTATGGAGTTGTTCTGTTCCACTTCCCTCGTGAATTTGATGGCTGGGTGTTGGTTGTTCAGATGTTCTGTGAACTGTTCGACCAGTCGCCGGGGGAGGATAGTCATGGTGTCGTCTACGTAGCGCCCCCAGTATCGTGGTGGGGAGTGGAAAGAAGCCAATGCTTTCTCTTCAAAATCCTCCATGAACAGGTTGGCTACTATTGGGCTTACTGGGGAGCCCATGGCTGCTCCTTCTTTTTGTTGGTAGAATTCACCTTGGAAGGTGAAGTAGGTGGTGGTGAGGCAGCAGGACAAGAGTTCACATACGTCGTCCACTGTGAGAGATGTACGTTGGTGGAGGGTTTGGTCGTTTTGTAACCTTCGGCGTATGATCTCTATGCTTTCTTTCACTGGTACGCTGGTAAATAGGGCAGAGACATCATATGACACAAGGAGTTCAATAACAATAATAATAATAATGATAATGATAATGAATAAATAAATAAATGAATAAAAAAAATATAATATAATCATCATCACCACTGTCAGTTTCTGCAGCCTGTGCAAACACAGTCGACCCTTGCTCCCACTAGCTTCTCTTATCAGGATAGGCCTATGTGGCCTTGACCTTGGTGACAAACCAGACAGCGAACTGACAGTACAGATCAAAGTCAGCGCTTGGCGTTAGATTTCCCCATTAAAGCCCACTGTCCCTTTTTTGGGACGCATCACATTTCAGTGACTGTAGCTAAAGTGCTTGTGTCAATGCGACTCAGCTGCTTTGTGTTAATCAGGAGACATTACCTGCATCCAGCACAGTCTTTGTTTGAGTACTCTCCCTTTACACTAGTAGCGGGAGCAGCCATTTGCACAAAAACCTGCTGTCTGCAGCATCAACATGACAAGAGGGAAAAGGCAAGCGTGTCATTTGTTTGCAACACACTTTTTTGTATTACTCTATGAACAAAAACTGGAGATTTGAGTGTAGTCTGAAAATGTGTACTTCAGTTTTATGATGATTTGAATCTGTACTGATCTATGTGTGTCAGAAGTACCGTCCCAAAAAAAGGACAGTGGGCTCGAGAGGGTAGGGGTTTTTGCTTGTGTTACATATGTTGTATTTTTTTGTTTTTGTTCAGGGCTTTTACTGTTCATGAAGTGGTATCAATGCTGGAAGATGGACCTGACTTCGACAACGCTGACGTCTTTATTGAACCACCTGCATTTCATGAAGACACTGATGAAGATAGTGGAGATGAAGACGAAGCGGGTACCATCTTTTGAGAGAAATCAGCTGCAAGCACCTGCCACTGTCACTGTCTGGAGAGATGGTGCAAAGCAGCTCATTGATGATGATGATGGGGGAATTTAGGTAGAGGTTTTTGTCACGGCTGCATGCTTAGGTAGAACTGTGTTACAGCTGCTAGTTTTTACTGGTACTAGTTAGTTGTTCTTTTCGTGCATCCATCATCATTCATCCTAAATGCTTGTGGTTGTGTATCACAAACAACAATCAGCCATACACTTGCATGCATTGCAGGTTCTTCTGGACGTTGTGTGTATACATATGATGCCCTTTCTTTTTCATGGAAGGCCTGGTGCCACAGATACACCGCTAGATGCTGCTTATGAACCAGAATCCAGAGAGTCCGATGATGGAGAACCTGTTCTCTTTACATCAACGGGCAGAACAACCCCATTGAAGAGAAAAGCAGCACCACCCGCAGCAACTTAAGTCCTGTCTACAAAAAAAGCTGCAGTAAAACAACGAGAATGGAGACACACAGATCTGACCAACAGGCAAAAGCAACGCTTTCCCTGGAACCAGAGAGCTGTTGACTTGTCGAAAATGCCTACTTCTCCAGTTGACCCGTTTGAGTGCTTCTTTGACAAGGAAATCCTTGAAAGTTTTGCAGACTTTAGCGAGAGATATGCTCGGTCAAAGGGTAACATGACATTTTCAACCACACCTGAAGAGATCCAGACGTTGTGTGCAATTCTACTTCTGTCAGGATACAATTATGTACCAAGGAAATGAATGTACTGGTCTTCAGATGAGGATGTTGGAAATATTGCTGTTCAGTCTGCAATGTCAAGAAACCGTTCGATGAAATGATGTGGTATTTCCACGTCAGCGACAACGCTCATCTGGATGGCAACGACAAGATGAGCAAAGTCAGGGCGTTGCTGTCACACTTGAACGAGAAGTGTCTGGAGTACTTCACAGCTGTCCAGACACAAAATCTCAACATCGACGAGTCCATGGTGCCTTACTACGGTAGACACAGCTGTAAGCAGGTTATTTGGGGCAAACCAATAAGGTTTGGGTACAAGATGTGGATGCTGTGCACGCCTCTCGGCTACGCTGTCCAGTTTGACCCTTATCAGGGTGCAAGAGGACTCCAAGCTGAATACCCAGGCCTTGGGATGGGCGGCTCTGTGGTCGTCGATCTCATTGCAGAGCTGCAAGAAGAAGAGGGACGTTCCTACCATCTCACTTTTGATAATTTGTTCACGAGCCTGAACCTGGTCAATGTGCTGACAGAAAAGAATATCGCCTGTACAGGAACCATCCGTTCAAATCGTCTGTAGGACTGCCCTGTGAAAGATGTGGCAGACATGAAGAAGATTGCAAGAGGAACCTCTGACCATGCCACTGACATAAAGTCTGGTCTTGCTGTTGTGCGCTGGATTGATAACAACATTGTTAATGTTGTGTCCAACAAGGTTGGATTGCAACCATTGCAGACAGCAAAGAGATGGTCAAGGTCTGAGTCAAAGCAAGTGACCATTCCCCAACCCTTCATGATCCGCCACTACAATCAGACCATGGGCGGCGTGGACCGCACAGATCAGAATGTAGAAAAGTACAGAACTGTCATCCGCTGCAAGAAGTGGTGGTGGCCCATCTTTGCGTACTGCTTAGACCTCACCATCCAACAAGCCTGGCACCTCTACAGGAGCACAGATGCAGCCAAAACCAATCCCCTGGACCTTCTTGCCATCCGCAGAGGCAGTGTCAGAGTCTACCTTGCTCGAGCTGGCTACGCAAGACATGGTCGTCCAAGGGGATTTGTGTCTGTTGATAAGTGTGTCCCGCCAGAGGTCAGATTTGACCGTGTTGACCATCTGGTGGAACGCTGGCGCTTACAGCTGAGATGTGGAGCTTGCGGAAAGAAGACCATGCGTCGCTGTTCCAAGTGCAAGGTTGGAGTCCAAGACAAAAACAGTACCACACTCCCTGAAACTATGACACTTTGTGGTGCAGAAATCACCCTTGACAATGACAGCTAGACATAGCAAACACAAAAACAGCAAGCAACATGAACCTGAAACTGTATCTTGTTTATGAGTATTCTTTCCCTTGACATAACGTGAAATATCTGACTTTTTTGTTTTCTGTTAGTAATCAAGAACATTCCATTTTGTACAAAATCACAACAGTCCTGTTGTATCCAGTTTGTTTGATCACAGGTAGTGCATTTTGTTCAATAAAAGTTCTTTAGTTTCAACATTTGTGTTCTAGTGTTCACTTTTTGAAAAACAGAAAATTCCTACCTATTCGTGCCCACCGTCCCTTTTTTGGGACGGTCACATTTTGTTGTCCTGGTGACTAATTTCAAAGTTTTGATCACAAATACAGCAACACATGTTCTTTATAGCTAATTTCCCAAGATATTACCTAATTTTCACTTTGAACAAAAATTTGGGCACTAATGGGTTTTAAACACTGCATCCAGTATACATTTCTCGTTCGAAAATTTATCAGCAACTAATCAAAAAACAATTAAAAAAAAAATTACGTCACTTATGACATTTAGAACGTTTTTAATTAGAGCAGCTGGGCGATGCGTGTTTCCTAGCAGCAGGCTTTTCCTTGCTGACACTTGGTGCGTTTGGTCAACTCGTCCATGAATTGTTTAAAGGGGTTTCAAAATACAGCCAAAATATTACTTACCTTGAAACTTGAGATATGCAGTTCCAAATTAGATGTGGGCAAAAGCACGTATAAGCGGACTTCCATACGTAGACACGTCCCTATCGAAGCAATACGTATCGATAAAATCGCATGAGAAAATGCCATATGTAGTCGGTACGTAACGTATCTGACCTGTATTGGATACGTGACGTGTAATCTAAAGGTCTCTAATATGGGTCCGATACGTAACGTACCGACAACGTATCACATTTTTTCTCACGATTTTATCGATACGTATCGCTTCCATAGGGACTTGACCACGTAGCAAAACCAAAGTATACGTGCTCTCGCCCATATATGTTTTTCTGCTGCAGAACTGAAATTTCAAGGTAAGTGATGGTTTGGTTGTGTAGTGTAACCTTCTTTCGATCTTGTTACGCATGTTTTATGTCACTAAAGTCGAAGAAATTGGTGTATAGATCCACTGAGCAGACCACCTGTCAGCAGACAAAATTCCAGAGGCTGGTATTCACGTATATTCAGGCGACCTAGATAGAACTTAGAACGAGATTTGATATTGCAGATTTATGACTGCAAATCATCAAAAACGTCATGACTGACGTAATTTATAATTGTCTTGATGACTTGGCGTCAAATGTTTTAAACGAAAAAGACATACGAGATGTTTTAGAGAAAAAATAATTTCACCAAGCGCTGACCTTAACATGATCGCACTAGGCTGGTCAGTCAGGTCTCTCATCCAAACCACACAGGCCTACACACAGGCCTCCCCTCAGGGAGTAAGATTGAAATGTGTCTAGACAGGTGTCTAGACAGATGTCTAGACAGTCACCAATAGCCATTACCTAGTTTTGTTTTGTTTTGTGTTGATTCTGCACGGCATAAACATGGTAGCCTTATGTAACATTTTTTTTTCATTTCATCGTTTATGTTCATTAAAGATGGCAGCTTAAGGTGCAAAAAAGAAGAACATATAATTCCTTCCAAAGATGGATAATGCGTCGTTGCTGGAAGTTCTACAACGCAAGGCGTTGTGGAATGAAAACAGATTGGTCTAGGTTCTATACAACTGCAACGTAATAGTGTGCGTTACATCAGTTTGACGATTGGGGCCATAATGATGACAAAGTTCGTGGGCTCAGCTTCATAACATATGTATCCATATTGTAGGTCTGCTCATTGTCTAAACTGATATAGCCTACTAATAATACAACAGGGTCATAGATGCACAATGTATGACTTAGGTTTTTCTAATGCGCAACTCATAGATATGGATGTGCAGAGAACACGCAAGGCGTTTTTGATCTACACAAAGACACTAGATCTACACTGTGTTGCATTTGAGAGCCGTTGTAGGTTAAATGGGAAAAAGATCGTAACAGATCCAGGCACTATGTTACATGTTCACACAACTCATGTGCCTATGGTTTGAAAGCTGCACACTCATTTCCTAAAAACAACAACAAAATAATAAAGAAGTGATCACTGGGTGTCCTACAGGGCCAGGTTGCTTAGATTATGAAGTAAACTGCAGCTACGAAGACAAAAGCCTTTCATTAGATCAGACTCTTCCTTTCTGTCTCTGTCTTTCTCTTTATGTCTCTCTCCTCCTCTCTCTCTCTCTCTCTCTCCTCTCTCTCTCTCTCTGTCTCCTTATAGATTTAGATTAATTTCCTTCCCCCTTCTCCTTCTTTCTCTCTAGCTCTTGATACACCCGTTTGCATGGTCTGTAGTGTCACTACATTTTGTATTATGCATTAGTTTGTTTGTAAAGATTTGTATGTGAACTAATTTGTTTACACAGATAAAACGAAATTGCAGCTACTTACCTCAAACATCTGCTGCAAGTGTATTGTGAACAAGTTGCACAGAAAGTGCTTAGGTTATATCCCTTGCTTCGGCGGGAGAGGGGGGGGGGGGGGCGTCGGGGAACGTAGATCCTTAACACGTGTAATCTAAAGCCAATTCATTTTTACGTACGGGACACGTACGTATCGTTGGAAGATACGTGACATGTAATCTAAAGGTCTTTAATACCAGCCTCTGGGATTTTGCCTGCTGACAGGTGGTCTGTTCAGTGGATCTATACACCAATTTCTTCGACTTTAGTGACATAAAACATGCGTAACAAGATCGAAAGAAGGTTATACTACACAACCAAACCATCACTTACCTTGAAATTTCAGTTCCGCAGCAGAAAAACATATACTTTGGTTTTGCTACGTGGTCACATCCCTACGGAAGGGACAGGTATCGATAAAATCGTGAGAGAAAATGCGATACATAGTCGGTACGTTACGTATCTGGCCCGTATTGGATACGTGACGTGTAATCTAAAGGTCTGTATTGGAGACCTTTAGATTACACGTCACGTATCTCTCAACATGTATACGTATCGCGATACGTACGTGTCTCATACGTGAAAGCGATTTGGGTTTAGATTACACGTGAAACAGATCTACGTTCCCCCCTTACCCCCCCCTCCCCCGGCACCCCCGAAGCAAGGGACGTAACCACAACCTTTCCTGTACTTTACAACGTGTGACATTTTAAACATATGTAGCTATTTGTTTTTCATTGATACTACCAATGTGACGACGAACTAAATTGTTATACTCGGATTTTTAAAGGAAAATACATCTAGCAATTGCTTTTTATCTTTCCTAGTAACTTGGTTGCTCCTAATGATCAATATTATGACATCATTGAATATAATGACATCATAGGCAATGAAAGCTATTGATGTTTTGTGTGTGCGTGTGTGTGTGTGTGTGTGTGTGTGTGTGTGTGTGTGTGTGTGTGTGTGTGTGTGTGTGTGTGTGTGTGTGTGTGTGTGTGTGTGTGTGTGAGTGTGTGTGTGTGTGTGTGTGCCCCATGCTTCATCTGTTTGAATAAATCATGGCTGAAAATTTTGATTATATTCTGTACTTTCATTTAATGCTGGCAAGGAAGAACAGGAATTGTTTATAAATTCAGACTGTAATCAAATTGATTAAGTACATACTTTGCACTATAATACTATTTGTATAAACACCCCGCATGCGCCCCCCAGCAGGCACAAATCATGCACTTGCAACTGCAACACACTTTCCATGCGACGAAAAATTCACTATATGGGCATATGAATCCTTTATTGTGACAAAATGAATTCTGAATACTATTCTGAAAGCGTATAGGCCTACATATTCTGAGACATATAAGTTTTTGTTTTTGTTTTTCTACCATAAAAATGAAGACGACTAATTGCTTATTTTTTCAGTGGCACAGATCTGCTCAGTTTGTATTTTTTTTAGAAAAAACTAATGATCTCTGTATAGCGTTCAGATTTTCTCAGATGTGTATATGCGCACTTTTATCCAAACTATGGCTCCCCACGAGCTTCTCTTACCAGGGTAGGCCTATGTGGCCTTGACCTTGATGAGAAACCAGACAGTGAATTGCAAGTACAGATTTAAGTCAGCGCTGGGTGTTAAATATATCCATTATACATTTTTTGTTGGAAAATTTATCATCAAGTAATCAAAAACAATTCAAAATTACGTCACTCACGACATTTATAATGTTTCCCGTCCACAAAATAGCATTTCATAGCAAAAATTACAGTGGAACCTGGTCTGCGGGCAGAAGTCTCGTTCGAAATTTTAATGAGGTCAGCTGGTGATACGTACTTCCCAGTAGCAGGCTTTTGCTTGCTGACACTTGGTGGGTTTGGTCGACTCGTACATGCATTGTTTAAAACTCAGTGATATAAGATATACATAAGAAGGTAGATAAAGGGTTTCAAAACACAACCAAAATATTACTTACCTTGAAATTTGAGATATGCAGTTCCAAACTAGATACGGGCAAGAGCACGTATAACCGTATAACTGGACTTCCATACGTGGTCACGTCCCTATGGAAACGGTAAGTATCGGGTAGAAAGAAACTCTAGGGAGAGCTAGACAACAGAAGGTCTTCAGAGAAGTAACCCCCTTTAGACAAGTGTTTCGGCCCTGAATTCCTTACACTCTCGGGGGGCCGGGCCACATCCAGGTCATGACTCCTGGATGCCCTTCTGCTGTTGTCTATTTTTTTTTTTTTTTTTTCCCACGCCGGGGATCGAACCTGGGCGATTCTGCGCTTCAGAACTGCGGTACGCGGTTTTACCAATGTGCTAACGGGGCACACATCATCTGTAGGGAATTTAATCCTTATGAAGTTCACTTTTTTCGTTCCTCCTTGCCCAGATCCAGCTTGAGCTCCTTTCTGCTGCCTCTGCCATCGCTTTAAGGGCTCTAGTCCTCTTCTTCCCAGAAATGGCGAGTTGTTTCATGAGATCATAAGCGGAGGTGCCCACAAACCCTCTTGCCCCGACCTCTATGGCGAAGATTTTGACCCGCAGACCTGCTTTCTTCAGGGTGCTGGCAAGACCGGCGTATTTTTCGGTCTTGTAGATATGTGCTTCTTCCATTCTGCTTTCGTATGGCACAGTGAGTTCTATCAGAATCACTTGTTTCGAGGAGTCAGAGTGGAGAGCGATGTCTGGTCTCATGCCTGTCTTGCTGATGACATCTGGGTAATTTCTCCACTCTGGGAGGTCTGCTGTACACTCCCAGTCGACTGCTCCATCCAGAAGACCCTTTGGCAATGTGCTGGTTGTCATAGCACTTTCGGGCCAGACCTGTTTCCCTCCTGCTTTGTAGAACGTTGTCATAGCAATTGGTGCGTTTGGGGTCATGGTTTTTTCGCTAACCACATCTGTGATCACTTTCAGAACTTGGTTGTGCCTCCATGTATACCTTCCTTGGGCTAGCGCTACTTTGCAAAGAGCTTAGGACATGTTCCACTGTTTGTTTCTTCTGACAGAGCGGACATGCTGGGTCGTCTGCTTTCCCCCATTTCACTAAGTTTGCATTCGAGGGGAGCAGGTCATATACAGATCTGAGGAGGAAGCTTATCCTTAGAGGAGCCATGTGCCACATATCGTTCCAGCTAAGACTTCTTTGGAGTGCACTGTCCCATGTTGTCCATTGCCCCTGTTGACCTTGCTGGACTGCCTTCTGCACTCTTTTGACATCTTCTTCTTCCTTCAACTCCTGTATGATCATGTCTCTTTTTTCCTTCCCTTTGGCTTTGGACCACCACTGCATTTTTGTTGCTCCCAGTCCCTGTCTGTTGGTTTGCGTGTGTCCAATTATTTCTTTGATGCTGAGGTTTCTCTTGGCATTGTTTACAGCCTCTTGGACTTTCCACTTTCTGCCAGTTCTCAGCTTTGGATGAACTGATCTCACGATATTGTCTTCCGATTCCTCCAGCATGCTCAACAGTCTTGCTTTTCCAACTTTGTATTCCTCCACTATGGATTTCAGAGGTAGCTTCAGCATTGCTTGACGACAGTAGAATGCAACATCAGTGAGACCAGGTGGGACACCGAGCCATTTTCTTGTGTATTTGTTGATTTTGGCTTCCATTGCTTCGACTGTGCTGGTGCAAATGTCATAGATTAGCAGTGGCCACAGCAGCTTTGGTATCAGCATGAACTGTAGACACCAGACTTTGTATTTGCCTGGCAGTCCGCAGTTATCTATTTTCTTCAGGCCTTCTTCTGCTGTTTGCTTGGTTTCACATCCCCTTTGTGTGTCTTTCAGGGAGTCATCATACCATCTTCCGAGACTTTTTACTGGCTCTTCTGTGACAGTGGGGATGGCTTGGTTGGCTACCATGAATTTGACTGAATCTGCCACTTTTCCTTTTCGCAGTGAGAGACTTCGGGATTTCTTAGGTTTGAACCTCATTCTTGAAGAGGCCACCAGCTCATCCAGCTGCTTTAAGATTTGGTGTGTCTCTTCCTCATCCGTGGACAAGACTGTTGTGTCATCCATGAAAGCTTTCAGAGGAGGCATCTGGTATCCATCTCCCAGATTCACTGGACCTGAACTCTTCATTGCAGCTTTCAAGATGACTTCCATTGCCAACACGAACAGTATGGGAGAGATTGCACAGCCCATTGCAATGCCCACCTCTAGGTCTATCCAGTCCGTGGTGTATTCTTTGGTAGAGAACCGCATTGAGAACCCTTGGAAATACTTCCTCAGCATTGTTCGGATGTTTTCTGGGATGTGATACATTTCAAGAGCCAGCTGGATCATATCGTGTGGAACTGATCCATATGCATTCGCCAGATCAAGCCAAACTACGTCAATGTTTCTCTTCTCTGTTCTTGCTTTTTGGATGGCATCCCAAATCAACGTGGCATGTTCCAAGCATCCAGGCATTCCTGGTATGCCTCCCTTTTGGACTGACATATCCAGATACTTGTTTTCAGTCAGGTATTTTGTCAATCTTGCTGCCATAACAGAGAAGAAGATTTTCCCCTCGACGTTCAGAAGTGATATTGGCCTGAACTGATTGATGCTGCTGGAGTTCTGCTCCTTCGGAATGTACACTCCTTCAGCTCTCATCCATTGGTCGCTGATCTTCTGGTTCCTCCATGCTGATCGAATCATCTTGTGGAGCCACTCGAGCACTTTTGGGCATTTCTTGTAGAGCAGGTATGGTATTCCGTTTGGTCCAGGTGCTGACTTGGCTCTGGCTTTCTTTACTACGTTCTTCACTTCATCCAGTGTTGGTGGTTTGTTATTGAATTTTCCTTCTGGCGCTGCAGGCCAAACCAGATTCTGGATTTCAAGTGGTGCCTCGCGCTGAGAATCGGAATATGTTTCCCTGAGATGCTGCTCTAGGGTTTCCTTGCCCACTGTGAGAGTCCCTGATTTGGGTTGTTCAAACAGCTTTCTTGAAAAGTCAAAGGGATCTTTGAAGAAACGATCTTGAGTCTTCTTCTTTTTGCTCTTTCTTCGCCTTGCTGATTCCACTTTGCTGAGAGCATTGTGTTTGGCCTTCAGATCTTTCCAGAGTTCCAGGAGCCCTTGCTTCTCGAATTCTGAGGCAGTTTTCATTCGCTTTTTAAGCTTCCTTTTCTCCCTCCGGATGCTCTCCATCTGTTGCTGTCTTCTGGATTTCTGGGGAGGCGTTTTTGTCTTTGGCTGCTTCACTCCATAAGTGTCCCTGCAGATAGAGTATATGATGTCTCCGTATGTGTCAAGTTTGTGTTCCAGCGTACTGTTCCCTATTAGCGCATTCAGCTTAAGGACAAGTTCCTCATCTAATTTCTCCCATTGTTCTTTTGCACCGGCAGGCGGCAAATTGAGTTTTCCACGTTTGGCGTTAAGAGCTTGTGCAAAATCCGCATCAGTACCGTCAGCGTGGATGTCCTTGGCACTATGGTTTAATTCCTGGCCTTGGTCATCCAACGTCTCACCTGCTATCGCAGTGCGCTGCTGCTGGTTCGTATGTGTCTTCAAACAGCCCATTTTTGTCCTGTGGATCTTCATGCCGCGTTTGGTGGTGAATCTCCTTCCACACGCACACGGAAATTCCAACTGGTCATTAATCATGGTCCGTTGTGCGTTTCCAGTCGTGATGGAGTCAGTGCCGATGGATTCATCATTCTCTCCCCCTTTCGGTGAATCCTGGGAGCATCTTTCATTTGAAAAACTCGTGGCATGTTATCGATATAATCGCCCCAGAAAATTGCGATGCGTAGTCGGTACTTACGTATCTGGCCCGTACTGGAGACGTCAGTGTAATCTAAAGGTCTCTATTTATCATTTTTCCTCCAAAATTTAGTAAACAAATTCGGTGATAGAATACAACCCTGCCTGAGCACTTGTATATGTGTCTGTTCCTTTTTGTTGTTGCTGTTATTGTTGTTATTGTTGTCATTGTGTTTTTGTTGTTGTCAGCCATCATACTGTATTGATATAAGTCTGTATGTATGAATGTATAAACGTGTGTGTGTATGTGTATACGTGTGTATATATGTATTTCCTGTTATTTGTTATTTGTCATTTCTAAATGTTTATTTATTATCTGTCCTCTATATCCATCTATCTATCTATCTATCTATCTATCTATCTATCTATCTATTTATCTATCTATCTATCTATCTATCTGTCTGTCTATATCTCTCTCTCTCTCTCTATCAATCTATCTATCTATCTATCTACCCATCTATCTATCTATCTATCTATCTATCTATCTACCTATCCATCTATCTATCTATCTATCTATCTATCTATCTATCTATCTATCTATCTATCTATCTATCTATTTCCTCCTTTCTTTTCTCGAACGTGGACGACAGACTAGCAGGGCTATGATTAAGGAAATAATTTATTGTTTTCATCTTGTTGATAGGCAGTGGAGACTTTGTGCATTGACTGGGTGGGGGAACGCTTTCTGTGATGTGAGGCAAGTTAATACGAGTGGCTAGTTGTCTTGTGATTCAGACCTTTAATTATTTGCTTTACTCATCTGTTCTTTTCTTTGAAGATAAGATACGAGAACAAATACACGTGTCATTCACAAGTAATCAAGATTGCTCCAATGACAGACATACAAAACTAGTACAAAAACTGTAGGCTATGTGAAATATAGGCTAGGTACGATCTCAGGACCTGGCCAGCTCATGGGTTTATGTGCAGGCTAAGGCTTGTGCCATGATCACCATCACGTGGCACCTGTGACGTTAGTGCTTATAGAAATCGTTCCGAGCGCAGAGACATCTTGAGAAACTGAAACTGAAACCTTTGGTAGCTGTGGTATGAAGTGCATTGTGTGTGTTGAAGAGATGGTTGATTTGAAGTCAGTCTGTGGTTAGGGATCCCGTCCCTGATTCCACATGTGAAATTCATCACGTTGTGCTGCAGTATGTCCCTCGGTGAGACCCCCCCCCCCCCCCCCGCCTACACCCTGTTGTTGCTTTTAGTCGTTGTTCTGTGTGTAACAGTACTGCCCTCTATATTTCAATATTTTTTAGTTGTGATAAACAAAAATCTATGTTCTTCGTCTTTCAGTTTGTCAGCTGGCCAGATTGGCTCCTTGCTAGTTTATTCTTTATTAGGGTTCTTAGTTTCACAACCCAGCCTTTTTAAACGTCCTCAAGCGTACCGTTTTCGGTTGTCATTACCATGTTGCTGATCCATAAGTTGGTGGATTTTTTTTTTCCTCCCATTGATTGCCATTTAACGGAAATGATTGTGATTAAAATATGGTACCTGGTGTGGAGTGTTAGAGATTTCTGTCTAATGATAAAGATTTCTTTCTCAAATCTATTTCACGAAAAGAAAGACGCAAAAACGTGTGACCTGCTTAGAGATGCAAAGAAAAATGGACGCCCCAAACGGAGATCAGCATGGTGTAAAAACACAACAGAGTGGTCTATCCTGCTGGGATATGATGTTGAGCATTTAGATGTGGGTAAGAAATGTTAACCTGATTGAATCTGATTAAAATTCGCCCTTGGATCTACCAAACGGAAAAGCAATCCTCTTTTGTTCACTTATAAATAATTAACAACTGATCAGCAGATAATGTGTGTGTGTGTACGTGTGTGTGTATGTGTGTGTGCGTGTACTTGCGCGCGCGCGTGTGTGTGTGTATGTATGTATGTGTTGTGTGTGTGTGTTGTGTGTGTGTGTGTGTGTGTGTGTGTGTGTTGATTGATCAATATTTACATGTGATTCAAGTTTCTTGCATATTTTCACTTTTTTTCTTTCTTTGTTATATTGAATAATCTGATTGGTATGTATAGTAATTTCATTTTCATCCATATTTCAATTTTTTCAAACGTTTTATTTAAAAACAAACGAACAAACAAAAAACATTTATTACTTTTGTATCATTTTCAGGGGTAGAAGCAAAACAAAGGAAACAATCATAAAAAAAAACATTTATTATCTGCAACCTTCGGAAATACAGAAATTTGCCCCCCCCCCCTCTCTCTCTCTGTTTTTCTCTGTCTGTCTGTCTGTCTCTTTCTGCCTGTTCGCGCGAATGTGTGTGTGTGTGTATGTGTGTGTGTGTGTGTGTGTGTGTGCATGTGAGTGTACATGCGTGCACGCGTGTGCGTGTGTGCGTGCGTGCGTGTATGTGTGTATGTGTGTGTATGAGTGTGTGTGTATGTATGTGTGTGTATGTATCATGTGTGTGTGTGTGTGTGTGTGTGTGTGTAAAAAAGGGAGTACAGCAGAGATGGAAAGAGGAAGGCATGCTGGCTCCAGTCTCAACAGCACACAACGGAAAAGAGCGAGATGTGCGGTGTGCGTGAAATCAGTTCTCACTTCCCAGCGATTTAGAGGGGCCAGCACATTAACAAATTGAATTGGTCGCGTTAGGTATCGCCTTAGATGCAAGATAGCCGATTGCCAGAGAGATAGGAAAGTGAGCAAATGGGTGCTCGAGAGGGAGCAGTGTAGACAGGAGGGACACACAGAGACGGGGGCGACAAAGAGAAAGAGTGACGGAGAAGACGGACGGACTAATACAACAACAAAATACATTTGTACATTTTACCATCAAAAATAAAGAGAGACAGAGAGACAGAGACAGACAGACACACAGACAGACAGACAGACAGACAGAGAGAGAAACCGAGAGAAAAACTGAGAGCGAGAGCGGAGAGAGAGAGGGGAGAGAGAGAGAGAGGAGAGAGAGAGAGAGAGAGAGAGAGAAGAGAGAGAGAGATCATGATGATGATAGTGATGAAACTTTTTCCAGCAATGTGGGTATTAGCACAATGGCAACTGTACATAATAATTATGTTATCTGCCGTTGCTCAACATCAAGACAGTTAAATAACACTGATTTTTTTCGTCTAGAAAAATTACACTGAAGGAAACAATACATCGAAAGAAGAAATGATGAAACAAAGAAATGAAAACAAACAAACAAACAAACAAACATACAAACAAAAGAAAACAAAAATGCAATTAAACTACAAACATGTTCTCACAAAATTTCCCTCTAATTTCACTCTTTCAAAATTTCGAAATTTGCGAAAGTTCGCCCTTTATCTAAACATAACTCAGATAGATCATTTTAAAGTCCAAACGAGTTCATTATTTTCTTGATCTTATCAATATGCCTTTGCTTTTTGAAAGCTTGAATGAAATCTCCGACTTGAGTTGTAAATGGCTGTGTGTTATGCTTCTTCCAACATTATCAAAAATGCTGCTGTTAAGCCACTTCTTTAGAAGGACACAAGAATCTGCTTTGCTGTTCCCAGTCTGCTTGCCACACAAAACATATGACGGCATTCTTCAGTTTAGGAAGTAATAATTGTTTTACTTTAATTAATAATGATGTGTTTCATCTGGTTCTGATTTGTTTGCTGCTTTTTAGAGAACAGACAATGTATTTCTTCTGTATACATAAAGAAGTATCTTTTCTCGTCTAAATTATTGTCACAATCTTCGTATCGATGTTGCCTTGTCCGCTAAACAACCTCTACAGAATGTTCAAAATTTGCTGCAAGACTCGTCCTTAAAGCATCTCGATATGAGAATTCAACACCTTTACTACTACTGCTACTACTATTACTACTACTACTACTTCTGCTACTAATACTACTACGACTACTACTAATGATGATGATGATGATAATGATAATAATAATGATACTATTACTTCTACTACTAACAATAATAATAATAATAATGATATTATTACTACTTCTACTACTACTACTACTAGCAATAAGGCGCCAGATCTTGACAATTCAAATTAAGGCGCACCCATGCACCAGATGTAGGTATGCGATCAACGTAGACCACTTTACAACACACGGGGGAGAAAATGATGGAAAGAGACAGTGGCAGAATTCATTGTCGGGAAAATTGGATTTAAAAACAGAAAGGGTAGGTGATTGACGAAGGGAGAGTGGAAGTTTATTCCAGGCAGGTGATCCCGAAACAGCAAAAGAACGCTGGCCGACAGTTGATAGTTTAAATCTAGGAACCTGAAGGGAAAGAGTATCTGAAGCTGAGCGCAAGGTGCGAGTTGGCATATAAATATTGATGTTGTCGCAAAGGTATGATGGGGCAGACGGGTGAATAGATTTGTAACACAAGGTATCCAGCTTATTAGTTCTGTTCAAAACAGGCAACCGGTGCAGAGAGCAAAGGAGATTTTTGCTTTGTACGCTCCGCTGGTTTCCTATTCAACAATGCTGCTTGTATGTGTTGCAATGTTATCTCTTGCACAGCTCCTGCGAATCGCTCTGATTTGCTTCATGTTTATTCTCCTTTCCGCGTACTCTTTGCTTGTCGTCTGATACCGGCTAATGAAAATCCCTTGATACAAACGCAAGATTCGTGCTTTCCGATCTTTTGCCCATTTTGGACCTTTTCTAGGTAATAATCTGAGAAATTTTGCCAAACCTTTTTTCTTTTCAGAGTACTTAAAGCTCATCTTTTCGTGAATTTATTTGTTTAAATCAATTTCAGTATAGGCCCACTGAGCCTTAACCCATCCTGTTTTAGTGCGTTCTTGTAGTATGCTGTATATGGATGTTATTGAGAGCGTGTGTGATAGGTAAAACTAGTGAATGTAGGCTATGTTACATCTTTATTTTGCTTATTTTTTGTATTGTAAATTTGGAAGCGCCCAGAGCGTCGTTAAGCGCAGTATAAATGTACATCATCATCATCATCATCACTACTACTACTACTATTTCAGTTACAATATTTACATGATTGAAGTCATATCTCAATAATAGGAAACAATTATGATCATAATTCAAAGCGTGTCGTAGAATGCTTTGCCGTTCTACAAGTTTCATTCCTCGCTTCGTAGATTTAAAATCATTCTGTTATCATTCAGTTATTTGGTAATGTTATCCAAGTGTTTGATTGCTGTACTTCATACAAAAAGCGCGCGCACGTGTGTGTGTGTGTGTGTGTGTGTGTGTGTGTGTGTGTGTGTGTGTGTGTGTGTGTGTGTGTGTGTGTTGCTGTCCTTCATACAAAAAGCGCACACGCACGTGTGTGTGTGTGTGTGTGTGTGTGTGTGTGTGTGTGTGTGGCGCGCGCGCGTATGTGTGTGTGTGTCGGTGTGTGTGTCTGTGTGTGTCTGTGTGTGTGTGTCTGTGTATCTGTGTGAATGTCTATGCATGTGCTGATAGGAACGTGTTCATGTACTCGTGTGCGAAGTAATTTTTCTAGTAGTGCCTTTTTCTGGTTTCTGTGTCGTGTGCTTGTGTCATTTCCTGTTATTGCTTAAGTATGTTTTGATAAGTATGCTTTGTATTGATTAAGTATGTTTTGATAAGTATGCTTTGTATTGATTAGCTTGTCACTGATTCCTTCTGTTCTGTTAAGTACAAAGCGCTTAGGAGATTTTGTCATGGATTGTTGCACTATAGAAATCGTTATATCATCATCATCGTCTTCATCGTCGTCATCGTAATCATCATCGTTGTTATTGTTATTATTATTGTTAATATTATCATTACTGTTGATGTTTCTTGTTGTTGTTGTGTTGTTATTGTTGTTATTAGTATTACTATCATCATCATCATCATCATCATCTCCATGATGTGCTCTGCCGCATGGTGATGGCGATCATGGCCCTCCATATGTATCCATCCCTTGTTGCCGCAAGCACATCTTCCACCCTCTCTGTCTTCAGCCACCTTGCCAGTACGTCCAATATTTTCATCATGGGTCTGCCTGGTGCTTTCTTTCCCTCCAGCTTTTCTGTCGTGACCAGTACTCCAATTCCCCTTTCCTCAATGAAATAACCTATAAATGTTGCCTGTCTTTTCCTAATCTTCCTTATGAATGATCTCCTTGTGTCTGCCTCCATCACGACTGTCTCGTTTGTTTTCTTTGCTTTTCATGGAACTCTCAACATTCTTCTTACAAACCACATCTCGGCTGCCTTAATCTTGTTCTGGCTTTGCTTGTTGACTGTCCACGCTTCACAACCGTATAACATTATCGGTTCTATATAACATTCAAGAACTCTCTTCCTGATGTTAATTGATAGGCATTTGTAGGTAAAAATGCTTTTCATCTTCTTGAATGCCGTTTTGGCTCGGCCTGTTCTGCTGCGTATTTCTGATGTGCATCTGCCGTCTGGTGAGAGATGATTGTTCCCAGATATTTAAACTTATCAACCTGTCTCAAGGTTGTGCCGTTTGCTGTTATTTTGCATGAGGGGATACTCTCTATTAGAGTTGTTAATTGTGTGGATATATTGACTGCGTTTTTGCTCTAAAGAAATATGATGTACAAAAGCAATGTTTGGTATTTTAGGTCAGATTTTCAGTATGTTTTAGTTTACCCACATGTAATAATGTTTATACATTTGTGTTCAGGTTTGTTTGTCCCTGTTGATAAATTGGGCTTAATATTAAAGTAACGCAAGGGGCATATCCTTAGATTACGTGCATTTTGAACGAACAGTTTTGCAAGGAAAAGTTCAGGCCAAAAGAAATCCAGGCAGACATCCACCCCCACACGAACAGCATCACCAAGATCAGTGGTTTGAGCGTCTACAAAGTAACGCAGAGAAACAAACCGATAAATGAAGAGACTTGTTGTGGTGCCTGCAGCGGCAGCTGTTATAAAATCGATGATGCTGAAGGGTGACGGGTGATATGAAATCAACTACATTATCAGTGTTCATATCCAGCTCAACACCAGACAGAACCATATTCTTGGTTAGCTTTAAAACTATGTACATTTTCCTATTCGTTGATAAGAGTTCCTAAATTGTTCTAAAAGTGTTTTCTTTCTCTATACCACAAAATCTCTGTCATATATTTCATTGTTTCCAGTCTTGGTTTCTTTCAGAATTATATTTGTTGCAATAATTCTGCCAACAATTCTGATTTAGAACTGTTTTAAGCTTGTGTCAAGTATTTTTTTAACCTAAAGGAAACATGAGCTCCAATGTATTGCTTTATCAAGTCCTGTAACCCATTTATTCCAGTAGTTAGATCTTTGACTGCTGTTATTAAGAAAAGTATAGTAATATTAAGTATCTTTATGTATTGCGTTCAATGTCTGCACAGCTATGCATGGATTTTCTTTAATATTACGATTGATCATTAGATTTTTTCTTGTATTTCCTCATTGCAGAGTTACATCCTGAATGTGAAATGAAGTCTACACTCACATCAAACTTTGTGTTGAACTCTCTGATAAGAAATTGTGCTATCTTCTTTCATAAAGTCTGTAATAGTTGGATTCGTTTTCGTGACCATTTAAATATGATAGTACACCATCGCCAACTTTTATTTGTCCATTAGAAAGAACAAGTTTGTAGAATTCTTTGTATGCTTTGAAAACATCAATCAAGGCACTAAAGCTAATATGGTTTCGGAAAATGCATAAAACTAACCATGAATGGAAAAATGTTGCTCTTATAAAGTATACTTCCTTGATAAATAGATTTTTTGGACCTATATCATTTTCAAATCCAATTTCCGCAAACATATCAGCTTTAGTGCCTTTAGGACCTATGACTAAATCTGGCACATTCAGTCCTCCATTGTTGATACTTTTTGTCATAGTTTTTCTGTTTGTCCTATCGAGGTTATTGTTCCACATAAATACAAAACATATTAGTGACAAAGTTCTCAGATGGGTTTGGCAATAGGATCCATAACTGTATTGGTTTTGGAAGGATCAATGATTTTAACACAGCGACTTTAAACAGAAAATCACGAACAGGCGTGTCCATTCATTATAAGAATTGATCTTTATGTTTTTGTAGAATACTTGCATTCATCTCATAACATCCTTTCTAAAACCATATGTGTTTAAAACTTTAAACATGTAGGCCCACTTTACAGATTTAAAGGCTTTTTCAAAGTCAGTATTAAGAAGTAAATTCAGTTAATTTTCTCTTAATAAACACTTAATCATATCATAAAGCAGCCTAACATTAACCCCAATAAATCTGTAGTTAACAAAAGTAGTCTCATCTTCGTTGGAAACATGGTGATACTTGCTTAATTTGATTAGCAACACAGGCTGATCCTATTATGTAATTCAAGTTCAACAGTGTAACCGGTCGTCAATTTTTATGCATCATATCAGTTCTCTCTCTTTGGAATGCAGATAATTATGTGCTGGTAAAAACATTATGAATGTACGAAAGGGAACAAAGGTATGCTATGACATTTTTAGACTGATGATGGTTAACTGATTTGATGTTTAAAGTGGTTTGAGAAACTGAGTATTGATGTTTCGTGGAAAAACATTTTCAAAAATTCATAAAAGTAATATCGTAAAACTGAAGCTCACAAAACTTCGCTACAAATGTATTAAACGGAATGGTTATGACAGCAACGACACACTGCACATGGTGCAATAATACAATTGACGATATAAAACATTTTCTGTAGAGCTGTACTTGTGTTCAGAATTTCTGGTGCTTAATAGAACACTTACGATAAACAATGTCAAAATGTCAGTACATATCTTTCACCATTTTTCACAAGCAAACAACGAGACAGCATATCACTTTTTAAAGAGTTGTGTACATGTATACATACAAACACAAAAATCTTCACTTATTGTCCTATGTATGTATTGGATCTGTGTCCTGTCACTGTGATGTCACACACAGCAGTCACGCCATATTTTCACACCTCATGTTTTGTTCTTTTACAAGGGAATTTCACTGTGGAGTGTGCTTCCTTGTACTTCTAGTGTTGTTACTGTGCAAATATCACAAATGTGGTTGTCACCTTCACCTCGCATTGGCCAACGGTTTGTGAGGTCAAGAATGGTGTCCACTGCATTAGTTTCTTTTCTTGGCAGGCCACCATGATTTTTTGCCATGAAATGACAGCTGCTAATTAGTTCATGGACAAGGTTTAGCTTCAATGACAGCAGGTCGCATTTGTTTGTTCCTGTGCTTTGTGCTCTGTCACCTTCCCCTCCAGGACATAGGCATGACATATGGCTGTCTCCATCAGATTGGCCTCTTATCACGAAATCATTCCACCGTCTTCTTACTTTTGTATTGCCTGTTAGTTCAGTTACTTAGAGTGCCATACTCATAATGCAGCGATTGTGAGTTCAGTCCTCGACCGATCCATCTTATTTCCCGTGCCAACTCACAGGGCGTATGTGCAGGTTTAAGGCGTATGCCATGATCATTTGGATCTTCTCTATCACATATCATTTATGGCGTCAGTGTGTATGGAATTCATTCCGAGTACCGCACAGATACGCTATCTTGAGAAACTGAAACTGTACTGCTGTGTGTTTTAGTCTAATACTTTCTACTCTATTCGTCTATTTGTTGACAGCGTAAACTGTATTGCAGGGGGTCAAAGAAACAAGACGACGGCGCTTTTTTTGTTGTTTGGTCTTGTCTTTTGGTCATCATCATCATCATCAGGTACCCTGCCGCATGGCGTTGGCGATCATGGACTTCCATCTGTCTCTATCTTTTGTTGCCCCTACCATCTCCTCCACCCTCCTCGTCTTCAGTCACTCTGCAAGTTCGTCTAAAATTTTCTCCCTGGGTCTACCTGGCGCTCTCTTTCCCACCAGCTTTCCCGTTGTGACCAGGTGCTCCAAATCCCCCTTCCTCATAAAATGGCCTATAAATGTTGCCTGTCTTTTCCTAATCTTCCTTTCGAATGATCTACTTGTGTCTGCTCCATCAAGACTGTCTCGTTTGTGTTCTTTGCTGTCCATGGAACTCTCAACATTCTTCTTAGAAACCACATGTCGGCTGCCTCAATCTTGTTCTGGCTTTGTTTGTTGACTGTCCACGCCTCACATCCGTACAACAGTAGTGGTACTATATAACATTCAAGAACTCTCTTCCTGATGTTAATTGATAGTCATTTGTTGGTAAGAATGCATTTCATCTTTTTGAATGCTGTTTTGGCTTGGCCGATTCTGCCTGTTATTTCTGATGTGCATCTGCCGTCTGATGAAATGACCGTTCCCAGGTATTTAAACTTATTAACCTGTGTCAAGGTTGTGCCATTTGCTGTTATTTTGCATGAGGGGATTTCATATTTTTTACTGTTCCCCATGACTTCAGTCTTCCTGCTGTTTAGTTCCAACCCCTTACCTTTGCTTTCTATTTCTAGTATATTCACAAAGTTTTGTAGGTCCCTTTCATTTTCTGCAATTAGCACGGTGTCATCTGCGTATCGAATGTTGTTTATCTTTTGGTAGTGGTCCCGAACTCATCGTGGGGTGGATGTGCTGTGGAAAGATACCATACATGTGGTTATCTTTCCAGAATGTAGCGATCATGTTGTTGCACTATCACCAGTTTGCAGCAAATGCGGCATAGGGCCTACCTCAGCCTTGGTCTTGATCAGATCGTTGGGGTATCCGACATGGTAGTGTTAGATTACATGGTACTACACAGGTAGGTTCCCTGATTGACAGGTACTTGGCAAATACAGGTGGAGTTTACAAATTGTCAATGAAGATCACATTCTCGATGACCAACGCCGTGGATATATTTTGTCAAGCCTTTAACAATCAACTTTCATGGACCAACCCAGGATGACCCGGAATTTTATACTGAACTGGAAAAGCAAACAAAATATACCGAACTCAAAAACAGTCATTGATTGGGATTGGAATTTAGTATTAGATTTCACCCTGGGTTTCTGTAATTACAAACGCTTTAATAAAATTAAAGCGTAGGAACAAGTTGATAACTTAATTACAGATATGGATCTGGTTGATGTGTGGAGGGCGCTGAACCCTGAATTGCGACGATATACATGGCACAGAAATGCACCTTTCTAGAAAAGTAGACGATTTCATCTCCACTAATGTAATAGATACAGACATTAAACCTGGGTACACAACAGATCATTTTATCATCACTCTTACGTTATCATTCCAGAAACACGGTTTCCTCGTGAAGATTAGATCAAAAACAATATCTTATGCATCAATGAGAAAGTGATCAAACGAGGAAAAAGAAAAGGCTCTTGAACACAATATACACTACTTAGAAGCAAAAAGTAATTTAATAGAGGAAGAAAAGAAAGCAAGCTCGATGATAGTAAATACGAATTATCGAAAATAGGGGAAAAAAGTAAGAAATGGGTTTTAATTAGATCTAAGGCTAGCTGGGCAGCTGAAGGTGAAAAAATAACGAGCTACATCTGTAATACAAAGAAAGAATAAGGGACTTTACTAGTAAGCAGATCAATAAACTTATATTACCAGATAGGGCTCAAACTGAGGATCCAGATACCATTTGCACTGAAATGAAGACACGTTATGAGCAGTTATACATGTATATGGAAAAGCAGCTGGAACAGTGTATAGTCCTAAACATGGTTGGAAGTATACCTAAGTTAACATCGGAACAATAACAGCACACTCAAGGAAAAATCACATCAGAAGAACTTGGTTATACTTTGCAGAAAATAAAAAAAAATACAAGTCCTGGTACAGATGGTTTAACCTCACAAATTTTCAAATTCTTTTGGCGCCAGTTAGGATCCCTGGTTGTAAAATCTGTAAGTGAAGGATCCTCGAAAGGTAAATCGTCATCAAGTCATAAAAAAGAGGTCATCATTTATATTCCTAAACAAATTAAACCTAAGGAATTAATCAAGAACTTGAAACCAATTTCACTCTTAAATGTTGTGTAAAAAATAGAATCACCAGCTACTGCCATAGATTAGAATTGATCCTCCCTTCTCTAATAAACGAGGACCAGACTGGTCTTATTTTTCAACGATTTGTAGGAGACAATATACGACTGATTTACGAACTGATAAACTACCTGAATGAAGAAAACAAACTTGATTAACGTTGCTCTTTGTCTGGATATTGAAAAAGCGTTTGATATTATTGATTAGATATACTTGCATAAAGTTCAAGTTCTTCGTGCACTTGGTTTTGGGCCTTGACATATGTAAATGAGTTTCTGTATCTTATAAAGATACAACGACTACTGTAACGGTTAATGGACAGATATCTCAATTCTTTCCAGTTTTGAGAGGATGTTGATAGGATGATATGATATCTCCCTACCTTTTTGTTTGTGTCGAAATTTTGGCGACGATGATTCGTCAGAATAACAACATTAAAGCACTTACAACTGGAGAAATCAAGCATAAAATATGACAGTATGCCGATGACACTCAGCTTACACTAAACGGGGAAAGAAAGTCATTTGTGAAATCAATAAAACCAATTGATTCTTGGAGACCGGTCAGACCAGTTCTTGAATGCAGGTAAACCAATGCCATATGACTTGGTAGCAGACGAAATTCCCCAGTACAATATATACGCCAATTAGAAATGGAATGGATTCCATCTTCATTCAAAATGCTTGATGTTTCGTTTACTACCAACTTAAAAGAGGGGAAATTATCGACTTTCAAGAAAAAATTTTTCAGAAATAAGATACTTGTATAAAAAAACCAGGGCGAAACGCCAAATAACCCCATCAGGAAGAACAGCTGTTATCAAATCACTTACATTGTCAAACATTTTTCATTTGTGGATTCTCCTGCTTGACATGTTACAAAAATTATTCGAATTTGTTTGGAAGAAAACAAAAGAAAACAAAAAGAAAACAAGATACACAGAAAATAGCAATAAAAACATACACATAGGAGGTCTTGGAATACCCAGTCTGAAACAACATTTAAGAGCACTGAAGCCAATATGGATAATAAAACGGGGTTGGAGGCCACAAGAGGACATGATTATATCTGATATATATCACAGCAAGAGAGAGAGAGAGAGAAGAGAGAGAGAGAAAAGAGAGAGAGAGAGAGAGAGAGAGAGAGAGAGAGAGAGAGAGGAGCGAGAGCATACACACTCAAGAAACAGACACATCATGTGCACGCGCGCACACACACACCACCAGTCCCACCTCCATCAAGACTGCGTTTATTCACTTCACCAGATATGACATGCAGTCCATATGACTTAAAGACCGGTAAGATGGGGGTGTGTCTGTGAGTTTATAGGTCCATGTTTGTGTGCGCGTGTCTGTGCCTGTGTCTCCGTGTGTGAATTATTTCCAATTCAAACATCCCCAGTTTCATGTTTCATACACGAATCTAATAAGCATGAATTTCTCTGTCTGTCTGTCTTTCGCTGCGCACGCTGAGCGCAAGGTGCGAGTTGGCATATAAATATTGATGTTGTCGCAAAGGTATGATGGGGCAGACGGGTGAATAGATTTGTAACACAAGGTATCCAGCTTATTAGTTCTGTTCAAAACAGGCAACCGGTGCAGAGAGCAAAGGAGATTTTTGCTTTGTACGCTCCGCTGGTTTCCTATTCAACAATGCTGCTTGTATGTGTTGCAATGTTATCTCTTGCACAGCTCCTGCGAATCGCTCTGATTTGCTCCATGTTTATTCTCCTTTCCGCGTACTCTTTGCTTGTCGTCTGATACCGGCTAATGAAAATCCCTTGATACAAACGCAAGATTCGTGCTTTCCGATCTTTTGCCCATTTTGGACCTTTTCTAGGTAATAATCTGAGAAATTTTGCCAAACCTTTTTTCTTTTCAGAGTACTTAAAGCTCATCTTTTCGTGAATTTATTTGTTTAAATCAATTTCAGTATAGGCCCACTGAGCCTTAACCCATCCTGTTTTAGTGCGTTCTTGTAGTATGCTGTATATGGATGTTATTGAGAGCGTGTGTGATAGGTAAAACTAGTGAATGTAGGCTATGTTACATCTTTATTTTGCTTATTTTTTGTATTGTAAATTTGGAAGCGCCCAGAGCGTCCCCAGTTTCATGTTTCATACACGAATCTAATAAGCATGAATTTCTCTGTCTGTCTGTCTTTCGCTGCGCACGCCCGCGCGCGCGCACGCTGTGTCGCGCGCGTATGTGTTTGTAATATTTCTGTGTGAGAGGGGGAAGGGGACAGTGCGCACACAGGCACGTGTTTGCGGTGCACATGCGTGTATAGATGTTATCAATAATCTGTACACTTTCTTGTTTATCCAGTCTCTCTCTCTTAGTTTCATTCACTGAAACAATGTATGTGCAATTTCTGTATTTCGTGGACACTGTTGACAGCATCCCTTTCCCTCTCTCTCTCCCTCGCTTGCGCTTTCTCTCTCTCGTCTATTTATCTCTCTCAACCTTTAGTTACTCATTGTACTAACTCTTTCTGTCGTTGTAACTTCTTAGCGATGCTTGAACAAGATCAGTTTGATCATTGTTTTCTTACTTGTGGGCCGGCTGCATTATCTGTCAAACGCTTGCCGAGATGACTTGTCTGATCTTAGCGTAGCATGCAGCGAAAGTTTAGTGAAGGTGTGTATGTGATTGTCGTCCACAGTTGTATCGAGCATACGATCCCTTAGATCAGGGAACAATTGCAAGTGTGACAGATTGCTGAGTACTGCTATCGCCAAAACGAAAGTGAGTTTTAGACTGAGTGGTCCTGAGTCAATGCACGCATGCCTGTTTGCTTTGATACACGAGAGAGGTGTATACGATGTCTGGGAGCTTCAGTCCCTCGTCGCCGTACACCTTGTTAGCAAGCATTTGCTCATCCACGTTCATAGTTAGCCCTGTCTGTGGTCATCATCTTGCCGATTGAGAAGGGAAACATTTGAATTTTTACGTTGTTATATATGTGTGCCGATCAGCTAGATGTGCCGAGGACGAAAGTGTTCGAGATGGTGATCGTGCAGGCCTGTTTGGGGCAAGGTGTGTGTGTGTGTACGTTGGGAGGTGGTGGTGGGATTCAAGGATTTACTTCAAAGTGAAAAGTTTGTGTGTCTTCACATATACGCGCGCGTGCGCGCGCGCGCGTGGTGTGTGTGTGTGTGTGTGTGTGTGTGTATGTGTGTGTGTGTCTGTGTGTGTCTGTGTGTGTCTGTGCGTGTCTGCGCGCATCTGCTTATATGTGTGTGTGAATAAATGTATATGTGTGTGCATGTGCAAATCTGTTCATGTGTGTGCATGTGTGTATGTGTGCGTCTGCATATATGTATGTGTCTGCATGTGCATATATGTGTGTGTGCTTGCGTGTGTGCGTGCGTGCATGTATGTATGTATGTGTGTGTGTGTGTGTGTGTGTGTGTGTGTGTGTGTGTACATAAGTGTATTATACGATATGACACTGACAAGCCTGCAGATCAACTTTCCTTGATGTTTTGGAAAGGACAAAAAATCTTGAATCTTGACATGTTTTTGGTCCAGGCAATAGTACGTATAGTCAATCATTGACTGAATATAAATATACACGGGATTTTTGGCGTGCGCTTCAAGTGCATATGTGTGTACTACCTAACAAACTGGTGAACAGAGAGTGTAAGTGGCAGATAGTGAAGGACTTAAATCACATATGCCTTTATAAGACATACAGGTTAGCCAAACTGCGCTGGTTATTGTTTTTCAAGATTTAGGAGACTAAGAACATACATATGCACACACATACACGTACTCGCCCATGAATACACACTCATGGTTCATCCACGAATGCACAAGCGCAATCACATATACACACCTGCATGCGCGCACATACACGTACGTAGAGAAACTTAACATCTGATTCATCCTTTGTGCTGAAATTTGTGACCTTTTTAACAATAATAATGAATATCTATTCTTAGAACAATATTACATATATCAGTGTTACCATAGAACATGCTAATACAGACACATATGCATACACATTAGGCCACAGAAGAAGAAAAAAACAGGCAAGACAAGACGTTTGTAAAGACTAACGAAACTGATTAACTATTCATCAATAAACATACAGACAGTACATTATGAATGATACAAAATACTAACCAAAAATGTCAAGTTATTCATTTATTATTTAACATACAGACGTTATATTATGAATAGTATTTCACCAATGTATGTCTGAAAAAGGACCAATGAAAAAGGGCACGTAAAGCACTAAAAAGAAAAGGTGTTCCATGTACCTGCATGCAACTGGGGTCCACAAAAAATCATGCATGTCTACCCATACCACATTTTGAACTGGTCAGTCCTTCCCTTGAAGCTAAAATGAGTATCTTTCTTAGTATGTGTTAACAGGTACTCAAAACAAAGTATCACTGGAGAAAATCTTCACCACCACAACCACCAGCAACGACAACAAAGGCTAGATGTAATAAAATACATATCCAATCATTCACATCTGCACAATTACGGCTTGATAACTGAGCGCATACCTCATTATACCATATGCATATGAAGAGAGAGGCAAAGGCAGAGAGAGAGAGAGAGAGAGAGAGAGACAGACAGACAGACAGAGAAAAAGACAGAGAGAGAGAGAGAGACAGAGAAAAAAAAAAAAAAAAGAGAGAGAGAGAGAGAGGAGAGAGAGAGAGAGAGAGAGAGAGAGAGAGAGAGAGAGAGAGAGAGAGGCAAAAACATCATACTGAAAACTGATTATTATGTACATACCTGTGAAAAGTTTTTTATTTCTGAATATTTTCTCGACAGTCTTTAATCCTGCAGTTAATGGCTGAACACCATGTAGTTTTGTATCTATACAAACACACGTGGATCAGTGTATGAGGTCAATGAGTTCAACGTTGCCAGTTCTTCAAGTAACATCCCAGTCCGTCCTATCGCCTTAATAATATGACGACCAGCTGCCACGCTAGCAGACACTGCGAGCGTCTGGAATCACCCCTCCCCTTCATTCTACGTTCTATGGTTATAAGGTTAAGACTAACGTAGCGTATATCTATCGTTTGTACGTATCATCGTATGCATGTTTATCTGCAAGTATTTACGTATGTTTGAAGCATGTGTGTATGTATGTATGCATGTGGATATGTACGTATGCACATAAATAACCATGTATAATTTCTTGTATATTGTAAACCAACTGTAAACAAAAATACAACAAAAACATCAATTACACACAAAAAACATACAAACAAACAAACAAAACATTTGGTCAAGCAATTCACTACATGAGCGCTAAGACCTATTAGCCTCTTCATTCACTACCCATCCATCACCCATGCTTGCCCATGTACACATCCATATCATCATAACAGTATACTCATTCTACGCCAGCGAACATCCATAGTTTGATCCTGAACTTCAACATCATGTCTTTCTAGAACTGCTTGAACTCAAATGACCCTTTAATGGCACCTCTCTTCATCACTGTCACATTTTGGTGTCTGCATACTCGTCTTTGAAGCTATGTCTAATTTTCTCCAGAACATACGTGACCTCGTGCAGTTTGTCACTTCGACCTACGATCGATTCAGAGGGATCAACAAAATACAGTCATATTCGAATCTGGAAAAAAACAAACAAACAAACAAACAAACAAACAAAAACAACAAAAAACGATGACGCCTCATCATGCCATCAAACTGATTTCTGAGGAGAAAGTATTTTTCATTTGCGCACCAGTGATGTGCATCTCTACCCAGATGCATGTTCTTGATTATTAGAGATCGTAGTATGGTTTGATCTCCTTTAAATGTGAGCGTTTTCCACTTACCTTTGTTCTTTTTTCTGATTCTTTCCTTCTATTTTGGTTGCATTGACATTCGTGAATGAATAAGAGTGCTCAGAACTGCATCTCAATAAAAAAGAAGCTGAAAGAATTCTTTGCTGTCATCAGTGAAAAGAGCACAGAGATCCAGGTC
Organism: Monoplex corrugatus; assembly: GCA_030674185.1. Taxonomy (NCBI): domain Eukaryota; kingdom Metazoa; phylum Mollusca; class Gastropoda; order Littorinimorpha; family Ranellidae; genus Monoplex; species Monoplex corrugatus. The sequence goes on along the minus strand of CM060314.1, from coordinate 77,773,689 downwards.
TACGCTTGAATAAGTCCAGATGATAGGGTTAGGTGGAATGCAAGTTTCTATCTATTCGATTGAAGCTTGGCCGATTGTTGACAAGTAGGATCTCATTGTCTAACTCATCTCCTCCCTCATCATTTCTTTCTGCATTCACAGGTGCTGCTAATTCAGCTCTCTCTGCTTCAGTCAAGGGAAGACAATAAAAATCTTCGCCTGTGAGAGAAACTAATCATCAAAGAATTGAATTGCGTCGTAAGTTTCTCCTTCCATTTTCACTGTACGCGTGTTAATTACGTTGCTTGTGACAAGTAGACCTACACGGCAAAGACAAAAAACTAGGGTTGTGACTGCATTGCAGCAAAGAGATTGATTGCAGTGAGTAGCGGGGAAGGGGAGGGGCGGAGGATATGGAGGGTTGTGGTGGAGGTGAGTGGTGGCAGTTCATTGAGGAAGAGAATCCGGGCGAGCAGCGGGTCAAAAGGATATTAGACACACGTTGATGACAAGATTCGCGCGAACTTTACAGTGGTAACCGCAAGTGCTACTTTCCCGTGTTCTAGAAAGACAATAAGCAAATTTTTGAGAACAATTTTCCAGCTACGGAAATAAAGGATACAGACTAGATTCAAAATTAAAAGAAAACTTGTTTGTCCTTTCCAAAACGGCAGTGAAGTTTTGTCTGCACGCATGTCAATATCATATGTTAAACACACACACACACACACACACATGCGCGCGCGCCTATTGTGTAAAGACAACACATAGTTTCTACACCAAAATAAGTAAATCAAAAACTTTGGACCCCTTCCTCCCCAACTTACATATACACCCATCCACACAACTGGCACGAATAACCATCTCTCACGCTAAGCCGATCAGCACACAGGCTAACAGAAATGTCGAACCATTGAAGGGCTTCCCTCCTCCTCCACCATCCCCCAGCAAGGCGATAATCACAGACGAAGCTAACAATAGGGACTTTTAAATTACACGTCACGTATCCCACAGGGGCCAGATAGGTAACGTACCGACTACGTTTCGCAATTTCTGGCGCGATTTTATGGATACGTGCCGCTTCGATACGGACGTGACTACGTATGGAAGTCAGGTTATACGTACTGTCGCCCTTATCTAGTTTGGGAACGCACATCTCAAGTTTCGAGGTAAGTCATATTTTGGTTGTGCTTTGAAACCCTTTCTCTACCTTGTTATGTATGTCTTATGTCACTGAGTTTTAAACAAGTCATGCACGAGTCGACCAAACGCACAAAGTGTCAGGAAGCAAAAGCCTGCCACTGGGAAGTACGTATCGCCAGCTGACCTAATTAAAATTTTGAACGAGACATCAGCTCGTAGGACGGTCAACTGGAATTTAGCTGTGAAAAGCTATCTTGTGGGTGCAAAGCATTATAAATGAAAAGCTATTTTGTGGGTGCAAAGCATTATAAATGTCATGAATAACGTAATTTCTTCGTGTTTTTGATTAGTTGCTGATACATTTTTGAATGAAAAATGTATAATGAATGGGCGTTTAAAGTGATCTAACGCCAAGCGTTGACTTAGATCTCAGTGGTTTCTCATCCAGGCCATACAGGTCTACCCTGGTATCAGGGAAGCTGGTGGGGAGTATGACTGGACTATGTTTGCGCAGGTGGCAGAAACTTATAGTGATAATGATGATTACGTAATTTATTTGATTATTATTATTATTATTATCATTATTATTATTATTGTTATTATTACCAGTTTCATCATCATCATAATCATCATCATTATAATGATAAATATGTAAACAAATAAAAAGACAAATGAAATAAGTTTCTTCCTGTTTTTGAGATCTAAGTGTTACCCATGCCAAATCAAGAAATCACACAGCCCAGCTGCACAGTAGTCTACAACCATGAAGTACAGACAAGATTAAATACAAACAGAAGAGCAAAGCAAAAAGACTGATTTTGACATTCAGAAAGATTAATGTGAAGAGACAAGATATAGAAGTCCAGAAGCCGGAGGATGCAGTCGCCTGAGGATTGAAGCACAGCAAAGAGATGAGCAAGCAACGCAACTGATATGGAAGAGTTGGAAGAAAGGAAGAACAAAAGAGAGGAAACAGTTGATGGAGCAACAGATTGAAGAGATAAAATGTGATGGATAGGGAAAACAAATTTTTTAATGAATGGATGCCATGCTGCAATACAATATAACACAATATAATACAATACTCTTTTATACATCCACATAGGAAAATAAAAATGTACATGCACTGGACTCACACCATAGGTAGATTATTTTCAGATCTACAGTCACAACTCAATGACAGAATATATAAAGATAAACAAGCCTCAACAGTCCAAAGCAACCACAAAATAAAGCAGCCAATAATCTTGGCATATGCCATAACTGCTCATGATACGCTCCCAACTCCCAACCCGGGGGGGGGGGGGGTGAGGGAGGACACGCACACACACGCACATTGGTATGTCGTTGGGTACAAAGCCTGGGGAACACAGACTCCGGAAACATTGTGTGGGAACATGGGTACAGACCGAGGTAGATATTACGCGACAGACAGTCAGTGCTGAAAGATGAAGAACATGAGCGTTCTGTCGGTGTTCATCTCTCTCTCTCTCTCTCTCTCTCTACTTTTCTCTCTCACTCTCTCTTTCACACATGCATGCACGCGCGCACCGCACACGCCGCTCGCGCGATAAAAGTACGCGACACACGCACGCAAAAAAGATACTTTTTATACCTGGGAAGTATCGAACCTGGGACGTGTTGAACTGGGATGTATCGAACATGGGACGTATCGAACGTCTTATCAGTATACTTGACCCTATCGTTTTTTTCTTTTTCGTTGTAAACTGCATACACTCTTCACTTCCAACACATATATGTCATCTCAGCCTATGACCTCCTCGTCCATCTTGTTTCTTTCTAAGCCCTTTATTATTCCCTACTTCTCTCTAGCTTCTTTACTGTATTCCCTCTCTTGCCCCCCCCCCCCCCCCCACCTCGCCTCCTTTCGCTCTAGCAGAAGAACGTTGACCAAGTGTCATGGACTGGAGAGATGTGCAGTCTGGCTGCTGCATGAAGAAAAGTATTCTTCATTCGTATAGTACTGGACCTGAAGCTGCAGAGACGGATGAAAGTTTCATGGGTGGAGGCACAGGATGACAGCGCCATGGAGATGATGGTCTGGATCCGACAGGGTCTTGGTCAGTTTCTTGGCTACAGCCACGTCAATGATGACGCTGGAGGTAGTGAGGTCCTTCTTTACGATTTTTGAAGCTTTTCTTGTAATTTTGTCCAGTCGATCTGCTAGTTTGCGTGGCACTGCTGTAATAGCACACTTGCATGAATCGCATGATAATCTGGACGATGGACTGGTAGAACAAGGACAGAATCTTGTCGTCAACTCGGAATGACCTCAGTTTCCACAGGAAATACAGCTGCTGACTGGCTTTTCTGCAGACAGCATTGATATTTGCTTTCGAGTTCAGTTTGTCGTCAATGATAGTTTCTAGATATTTAGAGGTGGTGACGATGTCCTTGTGTCGTTCCTTGATCTTTTGAAAGTCACTGATGAGCTCTTTCGTTTTTGACACGTTGAGCTCCAAAAAACATTGTTATCAAAACTCAACAAACTCAAGTACAACTGTTATGTACATTGACTGGTCTTGCTTAATCATTTCCGTTAACAATGTGTCGATTGCAAATTTTACAAGCAAATTCGAAATCGTGTCTGCTCCGACGGTCAGCTGTGTACAGAGTGAACAGCACTGGAGACAGCACGCAGCCCTGCAAGCCTGCTTCATAAGATGTTTATAGTTTGTCATATCACTCAGTAGTTGTCGTGAAAAAAGAACTAGAACTTGATACAAAATGAAACGGTGAGAGAAAAGTAACAAAATTTATGTGACAAAAGGATAAAAAATGGGCGATATTTTGATAAACGAATAGAAAGATGACTATGTCCACGTAGACTTTCAAAGGCTTTAAACACACTGTACGCTAATGTAGATAATGCTTTAAACATAATGGTTTTGTTTTTTTCAAGTAGCTGGTGCTTGCACGTACCGTACAAAATGTGTATAGTCAATGTCTGAATCGTTTGATGATAAAGCAAAACAGGAAGCAGAAAAAACTCTTAAACGCTACTGAAAAACGAAAGATGAAGATGATATGATTGTTAATGCTGAACATGAAAGAAGTAAATTTCAAAAGACAGGTCTAGAAAAGAAAAAGCAGTAATTTTCAAATTCAATGCAGTTGTAAAATGAATTAAGCAATCTGGGATGTAGTACAAAAATCAAACGTATAGGTAATATTTTAAAAGTATTGATGAATGGTTCAGTCACTTTAAAGACGTCTTTCAAGACAATAGATCGACGACTAGTGAGAGCTTTAATGTAAAAGTAAACTGAAAAGAATTAACAGAACATCCATGTATTACAAAAATATTTATAGAAGAAATCAGTCTACAATTAAATTGAAGCTAGTTAAAGCAAATATAATAGATGTCGTTACAGCTGGGTTGTTAAAAATGATGGCAGAAAGTTTCGTAATTGTCATTTTTCATGAAACTGTTCAACACTATTTCTTACCAAGGAATGTATTCTTTGGATTGGTCAGAACCATTAATATACCAATTGTAAATGAAAAGAAAAAGGATCCTGACATTATAGACAAAAGTGCAGACAAAAAGGCACGAAAGAAACGATTAAAACATGTTGAAAACATACTTCAAAACGGCAGAGGATCAAAACAGATGTAAAATGAGGATCAAAGAGGAAAATATTCGAAATGAAAAATGAAAGAAATGAAGTACCAACAGACAGAAACGAAATACTGAGGATCTGCACACACTTCTGCAAAGAACTATACAGCTCTACCCTCCAAGACCAACGCCCTTCAGAAAGTAATGCCGACCCAAGCACATAAGACGTCTTTTCAATCATGACACCAGAAGTAAAAACCAAAACCAAAAATCAAAAACAAACAAACAAACAAAAAACATGCCAAAACAAATCAAAACATAAAAAAAATCGAAAAAGAAATGAAAAATAAGAAGACCCCGGTCATGATGCTTGAAGGAGAAGAATCAGTCAAAGAACAAAATTTTCAATGAGACGCCCAAGAGGGAAACGGAACCAGTACAATGCACAGAAGCAAAAAGGATCATACTACCTTAACATATAGATACGAATGACATTAAAAGATATTAAAATCTACAGGCCTGTCAATCTACTCCTCCACATATACAAACTTTTTAAAAGGATACTCTAAAGGCGAATGCAAAACATTCTCGACAAAAATTCAACCAAGAGAACCATCATCAAACAATCAATCACCTGACAGAAACATTCAATGAATTCGTTGCATCTGATACATCAACCATGAAAAATCATTTGCCTCATGTTCTGCTGAGTCAAATGAAAAATCATTTGAGTGAGTGAACATGAGGCAATATTCAAGGCAATGAGAGAAAAATAAGTGTAATCGAAACCTGTTACTATACTAGAAGATATCTACGCTAAAGCAGCTGCAAGAGTGCACACACATAATCAAGTCTCAGAAGAAATACCAATACTTTGAGGTGTGAGACGGGGAACCCCATATTCCCAAAATTATTCACAACATACAATTCAGGAAGTTTTTGAAAATGCCCAACTAGAAGAGAAAGAAACAAACACAGATGGACAGAGATTGTCAGGCCCAAAATTTGCGAAGGTATAGCCTTGACAACAAAAAGTACTGAAGACATCAGTTAAACACCGTAAATGAAGAAAGTGTGAAAGTCCAAATTCATGACAAATATTGATACAACAGACCAAATATAAACAAAAGGAACAAAAATAGAGAAGGTGACTAACTATGTATATCTGGGATAGACAAGAGCAATGGAAAACAGAACAAGAAATGAAATTTTAGTAAGAATAAAAGTAGGATGGAGCGTTTTCAGAAAATAGTAAGAAATCTTTCCAGAGCACTTCAACATCAGTGTAAAACGGAAAGCCTTCAACCAATGTCTTACCAACAATGACATATAGATGCCAACTGTGGTTTTGACAAAAGTAATAGAGCAGAAGCTCGGGACAAGCCAACGAGAAACGGAAAGAAAAATGTTTAGCACAAACTAAAAGATCTGTAATGCCACCATTAAACAAAGAACCAAAGAGACAGATCTAGGTGAACATCTCACGAAAACAAAAGGGGAATAGACTGGGCATGTCGCTTGCATGAAAGTCAAAAGGGAACAGGAAAAAAACCAACAGAATGCAGATAATAGAGGGCGCAAGATCACAGACTGAAAAGTTGTTGGACAGATGACGTTAGGTGGCGGCAAAGAGCAATATGATCAAGGACAGCAAAAGACAGAGAAAGCTGGAAAACTCTGGCGCAGGGCTACGTTCTGCAGTGAAAGGATACATCCTAGAAAGAAAGAAAGCCAGGTTACGCACTTGTTTGAAAGACAATAATTTGATATTAGAAAGTCAGGCAGGATTTAGCGCCAAGATAGGGAAAGAACATTAAAAGATTATTGACAAAAGATGAGAAAGTAACTTTAAGATATTCGATGCTAAAATCCAGCCTATCTTGTTGTATTCTTTGGATATAGAGCATTTAACAGAAGGGGGGGGGGGGGAGCTATCATTAATCAGACACAGACTCTTACAGCGTGGAATGGAAAGTACTTAGGATTTTCCTGGAACAGAGATAAAGAGAAAAGCGAAGAAAAGAAACAGACAACTGAAGAACAAGCAAGTTTGCCAAACCGTCTGTGTGTGTGTTTGTGGGCTGTTAGTTGATTGTTATCCAGATATGTCTGTAAGTTTGTCATGATATGTATATATGGGTGTCTCCTCTTTGCTGGTGTTGTTGTTGTTGTTGTTGTAGCTGTTGTTTCGGCCATCATGCTGTGTTGATGTGGGTGTGTATGTATGAATGTACATGTATGTGTATATGTCTGTGCGCGGGCGTGTGGATATAAACATGTATTTACTGTTATTTGTTATTTTCATCTCTTACCTGTTTGTTTATCTACATACTCCTTTATTTTGTATTTATTTACTCACCTACTTACTTCTTATTCACTCACTCGCTCACTCACTCACTTGCTTGCTTATCTACGATTAAGAAAATATTGGCTTCACCTAGTTGATAGACGGCTGAGCTTTTGGGCGTTTTCTGTCATATGAGACGAGTTTACACAGAATAGCTAATTGTATTGTGATTCAGACCTTTAATTTTTTTAATCATTTATTTATTTACTTTATATACATGTTCCTTTTTTGAAGGTAAGATACACACATACACATGTAACCAAGATTATTCCAGTGGTATGCTGATAAAATACCAGTATAAATATAGACTAGGTAAAACATAGTCTTGGTAGGGCCTCAGGACCTGGCCAGCTCATGGGTTTATGTGCAGGCTTAAAGCATGTGCCACGGTCACCATACACACCTGTGACGTTAGTGCATATGGAATTTGTTCCGAGCGCGGCGACGTCATCTTGAGAAACTGAAACTGAAACTGAAACTGTTGTGGTCTAATTTTTCTTATCTCATAAAATGTCCTACAAACGTTGCTTGTCTGTTCCTAATCTTCTTCATTCATGTTCTGTTTGAAGACTTTCTCGTTCGTTTTGTTTACTGTCCATTGAACTCTTAACATTCTTCTTAGAAACCACATTTCAACTGCTTCAGTCTTGTTCTAACTTTGCGTGTTGACTGTCCACGCTTCACATCTGTTCATCAGTTCTACATAACACTGTTGACCCAATGATTTCAGTCAGGTTGCTATTTGTTATTTAGCTCCAGCCTTATATTACTGAATGTAGCTAATGTATCTTTTAATTCATTAACTTACTTTTTCACATTGCAGCTGTATATGTAGGTCTTTTTCATATTCTGCAATACATCTGCATAACGAAGATTGTTTCACACTTTTCCTCCAAACTTTATCCCAGGGCATTCTTCTAGGTTTGTTATGATGGGTTCACTGCAAAGTGAAAACAAATCTGGTGAAAGAACACATCCCTGCCTAACCCCTCTTGTGATATTTTGGAAAGATCTTATATCATTTTCTATTCTCATTGCTGCTGTTTGTTGCCAATACATATTCCCTATTATTCTTAAATCTTTTCCATCAGCATTGAGCCTTTCTAGTTGGTTGATCAATTCAGCTTGTCCTACCCGATCAAAAGCCTTGGTCTGATCAACAAAAACATAAATATAGATCCTTATTCAACTCGACTGACCTTTCTCGGAGACTTCTTAGGATGTATATGGCATTAATTGTTCTTTTCCTTTCGACAAATCCACATTGTTCTTCTGCTATCTCTCTTTTGATTCTGTTTCTTGTTCTCGTCATGATTAATCTTAATAGACTCTTTGTTACATGACTCATCAAGCTGATTGTACGATGGAGTTCGCGTTCTGTAGACAATGCTTTCTTTGGAAGTGCGATGAAAATAGATTTTGACATAGCTTTAGGGATTTTTCTGGTGTTATAATTTTCATTAAGAAGACTGTTACTTTTTCAGTACCAAATTCACCTAGAGCCTCAATCATTTCTGTAATAATATTGTCTGGTTTAATCTCTTCCAACGTTGCTCTAACTTTCATTATGGTGGTTCTTCAACATTCTTTCTTATAATGTGTTCTTCGTTTCTGTCATCGTCAAAAAGATCTGTACTCTCCCCATCTATCTAATATTTGTTCTTTTTCCAATCAGTAAAAAACCCGAAATTCCCTCATACAAAATTACGGCAAATTGCACAACTTTGAGACAGGTTAATCAGTTTATTTATCTGAGAACAATCATCTCACCAGACGGCAGATTTACATCAGAAATGGCCAGCAGAATCGGCCAAGCCAAAACAAATGCCTATCAGTTAACATCAGGAAGAGAGTTCTTGAATGTTATATAGAACCAACACTGTTGTACGGTTGTGAGACGTGGACAGTCAACAAGCCAAGCCAGAACAAGATTGAGGCAGTCGACATGTGGTTTCTAAGAAAAATGTTGGAGTTCCATGGACAGCAAAGAAAACAAACGAGACAGTCTTGATAGAGGCAGACACAAAAAGACCATTCATAATTAAGATTATGAAAAGGCAGGCAACATTTATAGGCCATTTTATTAGGAAAGGGGAATTGGAGCACTTGGTCACAACAGGAAAGTTGGAGGGAAAGAGAGCACCAAGTAGATCCAGGGAGAAAATATTGGACGGACTTGCAGGGTCGCTGGGAACGGAGAGGGTGAAAGATGTGCTTGCAGCAACAAGGAATAGATACTTATGGAGGGCCATGATCGCCAACGCCATGCGGCAGGGGACTTGATGATAATGATGATGATGTCTTTTTCTGTAAGATCTTCAATGGTGGTCCGCTGCAATTTTACAGTCTTTGAAAAGAAGACAGGCGCCACCAAGTTTGAGCTAACCTACAGAGAGTATTAAGATCAAATGCAGTTAGATACAGTTTGTCAGCCCTTTCAAGGCAGACATTGTAGGAGAAAGAGAGTCAGCTTCGGTTTCATTCTCCCGAAGTGTTCCAGCTTTGGCAAATGTCCAGTTTCTTAGAGGCTATGAGAAGGATAATCTGAAAAACAAATCTGCCTGCTGAGGCTGTCCTACACGTGGCCGTCAATACACCTATGGATATACGAGCATCAGTAGGCGAGAGAGACTGGAGAAGATTACACATCCCTGGAACTCTTTATAAATTCCGTGAATTGGTCAGCATAAGGGTGTAGTGTCTGTGGAAGAAATGTTTCCTACTAGAAAGGTATATATTTAGCACTAAAGGAAATAAGGGGCAAGCAGGGAGAATTTTTTAAGATTAATCCCTGCTTCCCTCTTATTTCCTTTAGTGTTACCTATATGCCTTGGAAGTAACCCTGTATATGTTGTGTCTTGTCTTTGTTTGTGTGTTTGGTCAGTTCAAGAATAAAAGACTATGTCAATCTTGAATATGAGACCAATATGTTGTGTGCATTTCTCTCTTCCCTCATAGTTGTGTGTAGGTGTAGCTGCGGGGTGTAAAGGTAGGCTTGGGCATTCCTTTTTTGGGGAAAATTCTGAGCTTACAGTTTTGTGTTTTGTGGCTGCTTCTATGCTAGCTGAATGGGTAGCGCAAACTATGTTGGATTTTGAGAAATTCTACAACATGGGAGATGACTCCTACGCGACTCTCAAGAGTTATCATCCTTGATTAATATTTATTTAGCTGTTGCCACGTCAAAGAATATGTTAGAACAATATTCAAGTCACACCAAAGAGAAATTCATGAATTGTGCATTTACAACTTTCGATGGCTCAGACATTTGGTCCAAAGTTTGTTCAAAATCCATCATCAGTTCATGAGAGATTTTTGTTGACACGTTTTTCTTTTGCTTTGTTTTGTTTTGTTTTCTCAAACAGACACACAGTCATTTACATTGCCGGCATGAAAGTGTCTCTGTTTTGTTATAACGATGTTCATTAAAACAAACAAACAAACAAGCAAACAAAAACAAACAACAACAAACCAAAACGAGGGGAAGACAGGAGCGCGTGGACCAAAAAGAATCGGGGGTAGAATGTGGGCATTTTGCATCTCCATTCTACCATAGCTCTTGCGGTCTCCCATACTCGGTGTGGCCAAGGAAAGCAGCACTTAACTCTGGAAAATCGCAGCGACCGTGGGGAAACTTACAGTTGGAGAGGACAGTGGGGGCACCATGTCGGTTCAGGAGAGGGCAATGAAGTGGGAGCTTTGTGTCTCTGGAAGCTGGCATGGGGCGGGCAAGGAGACGTGGTGAGAGGGATTGGAATTGCAGTCTGGTGAGCTTTTGTGTTCGTTCATGCCTTAGCATTCTCCAAGAGAGGAGAGAGAGAGAGAGAGAGAGAGAGAGAGAGAGAGAGAGAGAGAGAGAGAGAGAGAGAGAGAGAGAGAGAGAGAGAGAGAAGAGCGTTCAGACTTCAGACTTCAGACATCAGACATCAGACTTCATATATTATGATTTGTTTATAATGTAGGCCGAACAATTTATCTATAATGTAAGCCATAGCTCCTCATGATACCATGAGATGCATTTGAATGACAACACTGAAGTTGTGATTTACAGATAAGTTACCCATCATATGAAAGAGTTGTTCCCATAAATTTCAGTGCTATATACGGGCGGCAAATGCGTACAACAGTGTTTGTTGAAGACAACGATACGGACATTTAAAACATAAGGCTGCGGGTGATACCAAGGCACTATAAAGTTTTCGCTATTATCACAAAGTGTTTCACGGCATAGAGCAAAATGTGGATCTTTGGATTTCTTACAAAATGGACATATGAGGTCACAAATATTAAAAATGAACTATATCCGAAACGGTGTACAACCTGGAATTTTTACATAATGGATATGATAGGTCAAAAACATTGCGTGAGATATATCCGAAACAGCGCACAGCCATTACATCAGATATACCAAATCTAAACGTTGACCAATTTCCAACAGGAGATACAATTTTACATTGGGTACAGTGCTAAACGTTTTATCCAGACTAAATATTTCAGTCAGTATTGTTTATATGATGATTTCGTTTTTTTCATTTACCGTTTATCAAAAGCTGACAATAACGTGTATAAAATCATTTAGATTGCCAACACCCGTAATCATACAAGGGAAACAGTCTAGTTTTTCTAACAACAAATAATAACTTAAATGATATTTTGTAACCTTTCCGTGGTATCCCATATTCCTCTATCTTTAAGTATTTAAACTAATACTGAGTCTAGTTAACAGCATGGAAGATTACGATTTGGTTCGCTATGTGCAAAATCATTTGGCGTTTACATATCTTTTCGGGGTAAAGAAATGAAGAAATTCACAATTAGCCAAAGCATTTACCAATCTCCATATTTCTGAGCTGTGTTGCACGAATAAAAGAACCTGAGAATCAGACAAATGTAAAAACGAATGATTATTACAAGGTTTTACATAATACAGGATAATAATTATGTGCCTTACTGGCAACATTTTTGCAAGCAACAAGACTTCAGTGTGTTGTGAAAGATACATGTATTCCTAACTACTTCCATGCAATGACAACAGGCATTGCAACAACACCATACGCCCATCTTTTTCTCGCAGGTAAATACCCATCCTTTTAGAATATTCTGATATTACGGCTGTTCGTGTTAACTTTTCATCGAAAGCAGTACATCGTAAGTGATTCAAGTGAGTTAACAATCCAGTAATTTTCTCTGCAATAGAACAAAGTCGACAATCAGTAAAATAATAAATAATTGAAATGCATCGTGAAAAAGAATGGTGATATGTTTTCTGTGTAAATTACTTTTAATGCCAATTCGTTTACAAACAGTCAAAAGATACTTTACTTCAGATGTATAGTCATTAATCAAAGGACATAACTCTTGAGAATTATCTCCCATGTTGTACTTCTCAAATCTAACACAGTTTGCGCTACCCATTCAGTTAGCATAGAAGCAGATACAAAGTACAAAAACAGTATAAGCTCAGAACACTCCTCAAAAAAAAAGTAGCGCCCAAGCCTACCTTTATACTCTGCAACTACCCTACACACAACTATGAGAAAGGAGAGAAATACATACAATATATTGGTCTTATGTTCAAGATTGACAGTCTTTTTATTCTTGAACTGACCAAACACACACACATAGACACGACAGAACATATACAGGGTTGCTTCCAATGCATATAGATAATACCAAGGAAATAAGAGGGAAGCAGGGAGAATTTTTATAATATTAATTTTTAGATATTTTCCACCAATATTGAGCTTTTCCATTTGGTTGATCGATTTTTAGTGTCTTACCCGATCAAAAGTCTTGGTATAATCAACAAAACATCAATATCAATTCTTAATCAACTCAATTGCTCTTTCTATGAGAGGTCTTAGGATATAGATAGCATTAACAGTTCATATCCCTTCAACAAGTTTACATTGTTTTTCTACTATTTCTGTTTTGATTTTGTTCCTTGTCATTAACATGATTATTTTTAATAGAATCTTTGTCACATGTCTCATCAATCTGACTGTACGATGGATTCCGCATTTTGTAGCCTCTGCTTTCTCCATTTAATTTTGGAAGAACACGTCAAAGCGGGTGTCCCATAATTTCAAGAACACTTGCAATGCCTGACCACTCGATTTCTTAAGAAACGCACTAATGACACCGTGAGGACCACTTGCTTTCTCAGTTTTGAGTCTTTTAAAGGCAAATGACATTGAAAATTGGCCGATACATAAATCCATGTCTCATGATCAAGTAACAGTAATCAGCGACTACATCTGTTTCTAACAAGGCTTTGAAATTTTGGAATGATGTGTCAATTGTGACATTAGTTCTGGCAATTTTTGTGTCGTGAAATTTAGTGAATAACATCCCTGAATTCCTATGATGTTTTATAGATAGTAAAATTAGCAATCCATCGTTAAGTTGTTTCGTATTCCTTTTAGGTAAATGTTTATAATCACATCTTGTAACCTCAAACTAAGCTTGGCTGGCACAGATGTAGAGCACTTGCTTCCAATCTGTCTGCATGAGTTTGGACGCTTTGCAAAACACGATCGTAGAACTTCATGTGTAATTGCGGCCTCCACTTTGCCCAGCTTTATTTCTTTAAAGTGAAGGAAGGTAAAGCAGCGAGGGAGTGGAGATGGGCACCGCCCTCGTAATGCTGGCCCCAATTAAAGCTGGGTAAAGTGGAGGCTGCAATCACATATAAAGCTCTACGATCGTGTATTGCAAACGTACAAACGCATGCAGACGGATTGGAAGCGAATCGTTCATCAATAAATTATTGAATCAGAAAATCAAATCAACCAATGAATGAATCAGTTAATATATCATTCAACCATCAATCATTTGTCAGTCAGTCAGCATCATAATCACTTAAGCCAATTTACACAATCTATCAATCGATCAACTCATGAGTGATTTAGCTTTCCAAACTCATATTGATAGATAGAATGACAATATCTTCGACTTTTAATCAGTCAGGATAACACAGTCTATCAATCGATCAACTCATTAGTGATTTGGCCATCCAAACATATATCTATCGATAAGAATGACAGTATCTTCGACTTTTAATCAATCAGTAAATAAATAAATCAATCCATCAATCAGTTAATCAGTCAACTAATTAATCAACTACATTAATATCTTCGACTTTTGATCAATCAGTAAATAAATCAATCAATCCATCAATCAGTTAATCAGTCAACTAATTAATCAACTACATTAATCAATCAAATGATTGAAATGTCAACCAACTATCGGCCATTCATTATCAACCAATGACTTCACTCCTCAATCAGACATTCACTCTGCTTATTCACAAACCATCAAACAACAATTAATGAATTAGCTAAAATCAATTGCCCATTTATCTAGTTAATTATGAATGACTCATCCAATCAACCCGTCAGCATATCCGCAAAATAATCAATCAATCAATCAATCAATCAATCAAAAAATCAATCAATCAATCAATCAATCGATGGATCAATTTCATGTGACAGATAAATAGGTTTCAAGATTTCGTATACCATACTCTGATGGACTGAAATCTCCAGTATTTTCTAGATAAACGACCTTTCAACATCGACTTTCATGCGGCTTGCAGAACTTGACAATGAAAAGTTTTTAATTTGGTGAGAAGATATTTTCACAAATCAATGGCGTCGCAATGGGCACAAAAATAAGTCCAGACTATGCCTGTCTCTTCATGGGATCTCTGGAAACATTAATCAAACAACATTATCAGAAACCAACACCTAAAGTATATGAAAGATCGTCTCGCACTTCCAACACCAGAAACATCCCTTACTCTCAACTCTTGCGACAGCGATGCCTCTTATCGGATGTGGATGACTTTCATGACAAAGCAGATGAAATTACCAAATTTCGTCCTCCACAGACATTACCAACTCGATATTCTTCACGAAGCCTGTAGTAAAGTGACCTCTGTCTCTCAGTCACATGCCATCCATTCTGAACCTATGAATGCCAAAGAAGATCGACTGATTCTCATTTTACTCTACCGCCCTTCGATGTGCGCTGTGGAAAAAAGGTAATCTTTTCCCAGCGGTACATTCACCAGTGTTGTCCCACTGCTGCTGAAATCTTTGATCAGCCGCCATTACAAAGGAGACACGTACCTCCATGAACAGCTATCCATCCTCCAGGAATACCGCATGCAACAAGCCTAAATGTAAGACATGCCCTTTTGTAAGGTCAACTACCACAGTTAAAAGCCCCAACTTTCAGACGAAAAAGATTTCAATTGCCAAACCCACAGCAAGGTCTACCTGACAAGCTGCTCTAAATGCTTTCAACTTAATTTAACATTGGTAAAAGCCGACGCACACTTGACACATGCTGCAAAGAACATTTGGGTGGTACTTGACACCAGAGAGACAAAATAATCTCAAATCATTTCAGTCAGCCAGATCACCCGATCAGTGACATAACATGTGTGAAAGGTATAAGACTCTTCTACAGTAGCGTTATCATAGAAAAAACAGAGAATCCCATCTCACAGAAAAAAACAACTTAGAATGCGTAAGCTACATAGTCTCACTGACAATCCATAATATGTATCACAGAATCAGTACAATTGCTTTGTTTACAGTTTCCTTGCATTTGCAACTCTTTCGATGCACATAATGCAGCGGATACTCCGGTGTTCCCTATAGTCCCCTGGCTGTTGGATTAGGATGATTTTCTTCCTTTTCTAAGATCAGATTGGATTGGTTGCAATAGACACAATCTATTTAACATCAGCCTTACCTCACACATTCATATTTCTTCCATTCATTCTAATACACACACACACACACACACACACACACACACACACACACACACACACACACACACACACACACACACACATGTATATATATATATATGTATATATATATATGAATATGTACTTTTTTACATGTGTAAACACACACACACACACACGCACGCACACACACACACACACACACACACACACACACACACACACACACACACACACACACACACATACATACATATATATATATATATATATATATATATATATATATTATATATATATATAAATGCTGGACGGACTTGCAGAGTAGCTGGGGACGAGGAGGATGGGGGAGATGCTGAGGGCAACGAGAGATAGAGACAGATGGAAGTCCATGATCGCCAACGCCATGCGGCAGGGCACCTGATGATGATGATGATATTATATATATATATTATATACACACATGTATGTCTATATACATATATATATGCAAACACTTTCCCTCAGGATAAAAACACTCAAATAGTGCATTACAGACTGTCTATTTCTGATATCTAGTTTCCAGTCTAGTTTCTAGAAATAGAAACTAGAAATGACAAGCATTCTTACCAACAAATGCCTATCAATTAACATCAGGAAGAGAGTTCTTGAATGTTATGTAGAACCAATATTGTTGTACGGATGCGAGGCGTGGACAGTCAACAAACAAAGCCAAAACAGGATTGAGGCAGCCGAGATGTGGTTTCTAAGAAAAATGTTGAGAGTTCCATGGACAGCAAAGAAAACAAACGAGACAGTCTTGATGGAGACAGTCACAAGTAGATCACTCATAAGGAAGATTAGGAAAAGACAGGCAACATTTATAGGCCATTTTATGAGGAAGGGGGATTTGGAGCACCTGGTCACAACGGGAAATCTGGAGGGAAAGAGAGCACCAGGTAGACCCAGGGAGAAAATGCTGGACGGACTTGCAGAGTGGCTGGGGACGAGGAGGGTGGAAGAGATGCTAGGGGCAACGAGAGATAGAGACAGATGGAGGTCCATGATCGCCAACGCCATGCGGCAGGGCACCTGATGATGATGATGATGATGAGTTTCCAGTATTTGAACTCTAGCCCTCCTCATGTTAAAATAGTTATATGGCATAACCACTTACATACATATATATATTTTTTAAGAATATATTTGTCTTCCCATTTTCTTAATTACCAATGTAAACATCTGCCTACTTCTCCTGCTGACCCATCATTTGAAGAAATTTCTGTTTTTTTGTGTTTAAGTGATTTTTTTTTTACTTTATTGTCTTATGTTTACGCTTGAGAAAGACCGGCTGGCCGAAAATTTGCGCCTGTCTTGTCTTGTTACATTAAAAACGCGTTCTAGTGTTGTTTGACGTTTTTCTATTTCGTATGCTGTCAGTGTCCCAAGAACAAACAAACATCAACCAAGATGCGGTAATCATCCACTTCTGCTGATGGTTCCCTAAATGGATCGTTGATAATGAACTAGTCTTCCAGCTTCTGAATATCGAGACCGTACATCCACGCCATATTGTCATGTTGACACTGCAAACATTTCCTTTTGAAAGAATTGAGGCCTATGACAATTTGAAGAAATTTTGTATTTGTGGACGTTAAGTGTCGTGACTCTTGGATTTTTCTGTCGCCGGCTTCGTCGACAGATAAAAAAAAAAGGAGTCAGTATGTACTTTCAGTCACTTGAATATTATTGTTCGTAAGCAAAACTTTTCGTCTGGACTGTGAGAAAAACTGACATTGGAAATCAAGTAATACAAAAACCAATGGATATTAACATTTGAATATTACCCGGGAACGAATACCAAGACTACCTCAATTAACAATGGTCAACATTCTCTGTTTCCAGTTCATTTGACACATTTCACACAACATTTACCTTGAAAATCAATTGATCTCAGCAACAGTTTAAGCGATGATGTGAGTCAGATCAGCTTATAAACATTATCTGTTTATAAGATTGATTTTATTCTAGCCGTTTAAATGTTTTACTGCATTTGTAAATATCGTATGCACCGAATACTTTGCAGTAGACTATTTACCAGATTTCTTCAATGTGCTCCAAGTATGTTGATAAACAACCAACATATTCTTGGTCGATCATTTAACACATTTTATGCAACTTTGTCCTAATCTCCAGTGGACATCAAAGGGATTTGAGGAATACAAACCCAAGACATGTTTTAGCATGTTTAAATTAAATACTTATTGGATTCCATATCAGTTTTAAATGCGGACAATATTTTTCCTTTTTCTCTCACCCCTTAGTTATATTACTTGCATTTTTTTGCTGTTCATAAACAGGCCTGAAACTGTGCTGTACATATCAAGTAACGCACCGATCTTTCAAAAGACGGTTTTTTTTTTCCTATTTGTTAATTGGGTATCATCACCAGACTGGGAAATTTTGTGTTCTACACCATGAATCTGGATTCTTTAAATTGACTCGTCGTCCTTCATCATTATGTCTACAATCTCTGTGCAAAGAATAAAAAAGGTAAGGCGAGATTGGATCTCCTTGCCCGCGTCTCTTTCCATATTTAACCATTCTGTAGCCTGACCGTGCATAATAACAATTGATTTTATGTTTTTATAAAAAGTTTCAATCCCTTGACAGACTCGTAATCCAAACACACAGACTCTCAAAGTTTGAGCATAAATTCCAAATCAAGTAAATCAAAAGCTTTTTGGAAATCAATAGAGACTAACAAATCTGGTATGTATTTACATTTAATTAATTTACAAATCATGTTAATCTTATATTGCATCTCTATATTTTTTCTAACATAAAAGTATCTGATCTTCATTGATAGTAAAACCTTTAAACCTTCTTGATTCTGTTCAATATACATGCCAAACTTAGTTTTTACACAGCGTTAAGGGCACCAATTTTGTATGTACCTTTTGGGTTTGTCGTCTTTGGGAATGCAATTGATTAATCTTTTCTGTGTTGCAGAAAATTTTCCATCTTTGTATGCCTCATTCAATGCTCTAACTACAAATGGTCCCATTTGATTCCAAAAAAGGAATTCTAAAAATTCTGCGATAAATCTATCTCTACCGTAACTTTTGCTATTTTTCATTTTTCCAGTGCTATACGCTTACTTCATTATAGTTATTTCGCTATCCAATAATCGTTTTTCTTCATTCCATAATTTGGGTATCATTCTCATAAGATTTTCTTTTCCACAGTCTTCAGTCTGTCTTTTCTTAGATAGATTTATATAAAAGGATTTAACTTCGCCCACACTCTTCTCCATTCTTTTAGCAGCAATTATAATTGAAGCATCGAGAGACTTTGACAACGATGTTGTCTTCAGATATTGACGATTCTCTGTTTAACAGTGTATTCATATCTCAGCCCAGGTATGACAGATTTCTCTGTCAGCGAATGACGTAGACTGAGGTAGTTATCAGTGTTGAACCAGAAATCTTTGGCCCATACACTGTACTTAGGCCATCAGTGAATGATTTTATGTCGTTGGCATCAGCTACAGCCTGAAGTTCTGCAGCTTTCGTCTCCCGCCATAGGTTCTCCATCTGCCGTAGTTGCTTTGCTGGTATTTTTGCTTCTTCTTCTCACAGTTGCTGTCGCTGAGATGTTTCTTATGAGCAGTATACAGTTTGTCAGTGAGCTTGCTGATCTCTCCATCACATTCATCATACCAGTCCCTGTGTCCACGATTTACAATACCCAACTGCAGTGTTTGCAGATAGAGTTAGTCGCCTTACAAGTGTTTAAAACCAAAGAAATCACGAAGCCTCTCATTGTAGAAAGGAAAAGTAGCTGAAACAGTAACGTTTACTGCAGCCAAGTGATTCATTCCGACAGTGACAGGGAAACCAGTCAAGATCCTCCGAAGGTGGTATGATAACTCCTGAAGGATAGAAGAAACAAGGAACTTTTCATTAATTGCAACTGTAATTATAGACTATAAAACACTTAGAAGAATGAAGTGGAAAATCAAATCTAATAACAAAACGTAGGCTGTCCCAGTCGTCCGCTCCATACAGCAGACCCGGTTTCCATTTTCCAGACGATTTCAGCATTTGTAGAAGGTTGCTGGAGGTTCTGGTGGCATGGATTTCTCTCCTGGCAGTACTGACCGCTTTTGCGATCTCTTTTAACGCTTGATTGCGCCTCCATGCATTACTAATCGTTGCTTTAGCGCTACTTTGCATGAACTCGGAGCATTTGTCGCTGTTTGTTTGCTGCAGAAGGATAAAAAATGGGTAAACGAAATCAAGCAAATGTCAGAAAAAATGCCTGCAAGTAATAGACCGACGTGGCCTCCTGGTAATTACAAAGTCTGATGCCTGCAGTTCATGGTGATTGCAAAGCTCCTCTGGCCTCTACTGATCTGAATTCAATACTACATAGTGAGATCGATGTCAGCCAAAATCAACAAATACAAAGAAAATGACATGGTGTCTTTCTTTGTCTCATAAATGTCACCAAGGAAAAATGAAGCTACTCCTAAATCTACTATTGAGAGTTACGAGATGTAAAAGATCAGCCTTCTATGCATGCTTGAGATCTTGGGAGGTAAGGTCATGAGATCAGTCTAGTCCAAGCTGATGACTGGCAGAAATCAGAAGTCCAAGAGACAGTATGCAGTTAACACAGTGAAGGAAAACGTCAAGGTCCGAGAAATAACAGGTCACATACAAATCGACGGCAGGTACTGGGATTAACAAAAATAGAATGCTGGTCACAAACCAGGGAAAAGCAAAGAGATTAAGGGAAAAGAGGATACCAAAAGAACCAATAAGGCAGTCCAGTAAGGCCAACAGGGGCAGCAGATCAGTAGGAAAGTGCACTCCAAAGAAGTCTAAGCTGGACTGATATGTGGCATACAACATACATACACCACACTATCAGACTGTGTGTGATGATGTCAACACTGTCACACTGTATATCATGAAGTCATTACTGTCATACTGCGCATTGTGAAGTTATCATTGTATATACCGAAGAGAGGCAGACACAGAGGGTATGGGAGTGAAATAGAAGTAAGGAATATCACCAACCTAAGATATGCTGATGACACGCCTAATTAGCAGGTAGGAGACACCATAAGTTGAAGAGAACTCTAAATCGAGTAGATGCTGCAGGAAACAAGGCAGGACTGAAACTGAATGTCAAAGAGACCAAAGTCATGCACATAGAAGGATCACTTAATCAGCCACAGCAGAGCATACGAATAGATAAAACAGAGCTGGGAAACGTGGACAACTTCAAGTACTTGGGCTCTGTCAAAACCAACACAGGATCTTGTAGCAAGGACACCAGATTAAGAATAGGTGTGGCCAAGCAAAATATGGTCCAGTTGAACAACATATTTCCAGAGGCAAACCAACGAAATTGAAAATAAAAATTTTACGCTGCTTGATTTGACCTGTTGTCATGTACAGATGTGAAGCCTGGACTTTGAAGAAAGATGACGAAAATAAAATATACGCGGCAGAAATGTGGTTCTACAGGCGTTTTCCCAGAGTAAAATGGACAGACAAAAGAATCAATGAAAGCGTGCTAAAGGAATTAGCTATCCAACGTAAAACGCTCCCAGAGATGAACAAAGAAAATTGAAGTTTATCAGGCACATGAACAGAAACACAAGTACTGACATGATGACATCAGTCCTGCAGGGGAGAGTCGAGGCAAAGAGAAAACAAGGAAGGCCAGCAAAATCCTTCATGGACAACATCGCTGACGCCTGCAAACTGGGGCTCCATGACATCATACACAGGAGCAGAGACCGTGTCGCCTGGCGATCCTTCGTGACAAAGAGTGGAGCTCCCACCGTCGTCCACGGCGATGGAGATAGATGAGATGAGATGAGATCTATCTGCAGACTTACATAGTCAAACATACCACACATGTGCGGGTTCAGATATTGTTAGACTGACAAACTATAATCAGACCTGTCACAATGTGACAGTGTTGACATCATGATACACAGTGTGATAGCGTTGACATAATGATACACAGTGACGTCATGATGACAGAACGATAGTGTTGACATCATTATACACAATCAGATAGCGTCGTGGTTATTACACAGTCTCTAGAGATGACATCATGATACATAGTCTGGTAGTGTTGACATCATTATTCGAAGTCTGATAAGCGTATAAAATTATGATAAACAGACTGATAATGTTGACTCATTATACACAGTCTGGTAGTGGTGACATCATCATAAGCAGTCTGTTAATCAAATTTCAGACCCACTCACCTCACTATTCAACAGATCACTCCAAGAAGGACACTTTCCAACACAGTGGAAACATGCACATGTGACCCCGATTTATAAAAAAGGATCTAAAGAGCTTTGTAACAACTATCGACCCATTTCCTTGCTTAGCTGCCTTGGTAAAATTCTTGAAAGATGTGTTCACAAACACATAATCTCATTCCTGAGAAATAACAATATTTTAACTCCATCACAGTCTGGTTTTATTCCTGGAGACTCAACTGTCAACCAGCTCTTAGATATTTATAACGATTTGTGTTCCGCTTTTGATGAAGGTATAACAACACAATGACTTATCACCGGTATCTGTTGCTTTCCGTGTTGTGCCGACACTTGTGTTAGTAGCGAGGCTGGAGTGTCCTCTCCAGGTCGTAGGTGCAGAGTGTTTGTGGTTTAATGGACGGATGTAAGCCTGGGCAGTGTAATATGGAAGACAGGCTGTTGCACATGCAACTTGTCCCCCCTCTCCACCTCGCTGACAGATCCAAAGGAACAGCAGGGCTGTTACGTTTTGGTGCCAACGCGGCCGCAGGAGCTGCCGGAAAGTGACAAAGTTTGCCATCCAACCGCCTTAGGGGCCCCACACCGGATTTACTGTCAGGGTTTACTCCCTTAACTAGATGGATCTAATGGTGTTGACGTCATGATACACAGTGTGGTAGTGTTTGACATAATGATACACAGCGTAGTGGTGTTTGACATCACCATACATAGTCTGATAGTGTTGACATCGTGATATGCAGTGTGAGAGTATTGACATAATGATACACAATCTGATGGTGTTGACATCATGATACATAGTCTGATGGTGTTGACATCATGATACATAGTCTGATGGTGTTGACATGATACTTAGTCTGATGGTGTTGACATAATACACAAATCTGATGGTGTTGACGTCATGCTACATAGTCTGATGGTGTTGACGTCATGATACATTGTCTGATGGTGTTGACGTCATGATACATAGTCTGACGGTGTTGACGTCATACATAGTTTGATGGTGTTGACATGATACACAAATCTGATGGTGTTGACGTCATGATACATAGTCTGATAGTGTTGATATGATACACAATCTGATGCTGTTGACATGCATGATTTGATTGTGTTGACATGATACACAATCTGATGGTGTTGACGTCATGATACATAGTCTAATGGTATTGACATGATACACAATCTGATGGTGTTGACGTCATGATACATAGTCTGATGGTGTTGACGTCATGATACATAGTCTGACGGTGTTGACGTCATGATACATAGTCTGATGGTAGTGACATCGTGATACATAGTCTGATGGTGTTGACATGATACATAGTCTGATGATGTTGACATGATACACAATCTTATGGTGTTGACATTGTGACGTACACTCTGATGGTGTTGACATCATGATAGCATAGTCTGATGGTGTTGACGTCATGATACATAGTCTGGTGTTGACGTCATGATACAGTCTGATGGTGTTGACGTCACGATACATAGTCTGATGATGTTGACGTCATGATACATAGTCTGATGGTGTTGACATCATGATACATAGTCTGATGTGTTGACATGATACACAATCTGATGGTGTTGACATCATGATACATAGTATGATGGTGTTGACGTCATGATACATAGTCTGATGGTGTTGACATGATACATAATCTGATGATGTTGACATCGTGACGTACAATCTGATGGTGTTGACGTCATGATACATAGTCTGATGGTGTTGACATGATACATAGTCTGATGGTGTTGACATCGTGACGTACAATCTGATTGTGTTGACGTCATGAAACATAGTCTGATGATGTTGACATCGTCACTTACAATCTGATGGTGTTGACAACATGATACATGTCTTGATGGTGTTGACGTCATGATACATAGTCTGGTGGTGTTGACAATATGACGTACAATCTGATGGTGTTAACGTCATGATACATAGTCTGATGGTGTTGACGCCATGATACATAGTCTGATGGTGTGCGTCATGATACATAGTCTGATGGTGTTGACATGATACACAATCTGATGGTTTTGGCATCATGATACATATTCTGAATGTGTTGACATGATGCACTATCTTATGTTGTTGACATGCTACACAATCTGATGGTGTTGACGTCATGCTACATAATCTGATGGTGTTGACATAATACACAAACTGATGGTGTTGTCATGATACGCAATCTGATGATGTTGACGTCATGATACATAGTCTGATGGTGTTGACATCATGATAATAGTCTGATGGTGTTGACATCGTGACGTACAATCTGATGGTGTTGACGTCATGTTACATAGTCCGATGGTGTTGACGTCATGATACATAGTCTGATGGTGTTGACATGATACACAATCTGATGGTGTTGACATGGTACAAAATTTGATGGTGTTGACGTCATGATGCATATAGTCTGATGATGTTGACGTCATGATACACAACCTGATGGTGTTGACATGATACACAATCTGATGATGTTGACGTCATGATACATAGTCTGATGGTGTTGACGTCATGATTCATAGTTGATGTTGACATGATACATAATCTGATGGTGTTGACATGATATACAATCTGATGGTGTTGACATGATACACAATTTGATGGTGTTGACATGATACACATCTGATGGTGTTGACATCTTGATACATAGTCTATGGTGTTGACGTCATGAAACATAGTCTGATAGTGTTGATGTCATGATACATAGTCTGATGGTGTTAACGTCATGATACACAATCTGATGGTGTTGACATAATACATAGTCTGATGATGTTAACATCGTGACGTACAATCTGTTGGTGTTGACGTCATAATACATAGTCTGATGGTGTTAACATGATACTCAGTCTGATGGTGTTGACATGATACACAATCTGATGGTGTTGACGTCATGATACATAGTTTGATGGTGTTGACATGATATACAATCTGATGTTGACGTCATGATACATAGTTTGATGGGATTGACATGATGCACAATCTGACGGTGTTGACATGATACACAATCTGATGTTGTTGACGTCATGATACATAGTTTGATGGGGTTGACATGATAAACAATCTGATGGTGTTGACATTATACACAATCTGATGGTGTTGACGTCATGATAATAGTTTGATGGTGTTGACACATGATACATAGTCTGATGGTGTTGACATGATACACAATCTATTGGTGTTGACATGATACACAATCTGATGGTGTTGATGTCATGATAATAGTCTGATTGTGTTGACGTGATACTCAATCTGATGGTGTTGACATGGTACAAAATCTGATGCCTTGACGTCATGATACATAGTGTGATGATGTTGACGTCATGATACATAGTGTGATGGTGCTGATGTCATGATACATAGTGTGATGGTGTTAACATGATACACAATCTGATGGTGTTGACATGATACACAATCTGAGGGGTGTTGACATCATGATACATAGTCTGATGGTGTTGTCATGATACATAGTCTGATGGTGTTGACATGATATCCAATCTGATGGTGTTGACATCATGATACATAGTCTAGGTGTTGACGTCATGAAACATAGTCTGATGGTGTTGACGTCATGATACATAATCTGATGGTGTTAACGTCATGATACACAGTCTGATGGTGTTGTCATAATACATAGTCTGATGATGTTAACATCGTGACGTACAATCTGATGGTGTTGACGTCATGATACATAGTCTGATGGTGTTGACATGATACACAATGTGATGGTGTTGACGACATGATACATAGTCTGATGGTGTTGACATCATACACAGTCTGATGGTGTTGACATGATACACAATGTGATGGTGTTGACGTCATGATACATAGTCTGATGGTGTTGACATGATACACAATGTGATGGTGTTGACGACATGATACATAGTCTGATGGTGTTGACATCATACACAGTCTGATGGTGTTGACATGATACTCAATCTGATGGTGTGACGTCACGATACATAGTCTAATGGTGTTGACATGATACACAATCTGATGGTGTTGACATGATGATGTACAATCTGATCGTTTATGGTGCGAAACTATCTCTTTCGTGTTATTCTGAAAGACGACATTGTTTTGCAGTTGATTCTTTTTCATGATTCTGACGTTCTTGCGAATGGACATTTTTGTGTGATGTTGGACATTCATTTCTTTACTTTGACACCAGGGTGGTTGTGTACTGTCGACACTATGAAGCTTAAATGTTCATACTGACAACATCTCATGGGCATAAGAGTTTGAATAATTATAACAGAGTTAAATGCACAGATGTGCAAATGTATTTGAAGTGATTAGATATGCTGAGCTGAACACAGACGTCAGGCAAGGCAGTATGCATGAAGTGGGCCTGGGCTTCGGTAATGCCAGCTAATTTTGTATCGTCTTTGTGCTGTGTAGTAACTGGTGAGTCATGTGTTGTGGTTGTTTTATTTGTATGTGTAATGTGAGCTGTCCTATTGTGGATGAGTATGAATGAGAACATATACTGAATGTTAACATTACTTAGATTTGATTAACTAAATTGAAAGAATGTTTTCATCATGATCTACTGTTTTAACAAGTAAAGGGAAGTGATACTTTTATATTGTTGTGGGCAGTGTGTTCGCGCAAGAAATTGTTGTACAGCCTGTGAAGAGAAATAGTTCCTTCACAGTGCTGTGGACAGAGTTGGCATGGTTTGTGCTGGCTCGAGGGCATTACTGCCTGTTATTAGCCACTGTAACCAAATGTGGTTTAATATATATTGTTTGAGGAAAGTTGGTTGTTGGAGAGGAAAGAATGTGTAACTAGAAGTGATCCCTTTTTATTACACATACTGTGCACTCGCATGCACACCGTCTCAAACCACTCAAGTGACAATTGTGAAGATTTTTTTTTTATACAAAAAGCACTCAAAACACATTTCATTGGTTGTACATAATGGTTATGATAGTGCGGTCTGTTTTCAGACATTCAACACTTTAACTCAACCCATACCACTCAACTGTCAACACCCACTACCCAACTCTTCGCCTACCCTCTTCTTTTGTTGGTCTATGGATAATAGAGGTTTCATACCATAGGCCCAGCTGGAGTAGTTAAACAAAGAAATAGATTTTGATGTACACTTCATGAAAGAAAAAAAGGGCATAACACTTGTTCTAGGTTAGTTAGCTTTGGGTGCACCCTGCTGATTGAATAGACCATCAATTAAGTATCCTCCTTTTTGAGTATGTTAGTAGTTAGGTACACTAATCGTTAAAAGAACCGTGTATAATTAACTTCTGATTATTCTGGCGAGAGTGAAAAAAAAATTGTACATCTTTATTCATCATGCACGCGTATTGTTGTCTTTGAGGCTGGGTGATCAAATTATTATGTCTATTCATATTCATTTTGTTGACCAAACAAAACTGCATTCGCCACATGTTATAAGAATGAGCGTCACCGTCCTGCACCATGACTTGCATCGATTTTTACCAACGTGTACACTAATGTACCTCCTATTCTCTTGTTGGATAATATATATATGCAATTATGCCCCTTGATTACATCGGCATGAGTGTTCGTCTTATTATCGGTGGAGATGCTAGGAGTACTCGTGTCATTTTCAGAACAGAATAGAAAATATTCAGACGTGCTTGTAAGGAATACATGCGAATCCGTGCTGTTGGCTTTTGATTGTTTCAAACAAATTTGTGTGGGATACGAATTCCTTAGCATAGGATGCGTGTCTTGTCTCGTGGTTTCTGTCGATCAGAGAGACTGGTGTCCACTGTACCCATGAAGTGTGCACAATAAACGTATTGTTCTGTGTACGGGGGTGCTGTCACCTACACCTATGGACTGAAAAGTCTCAAAGCATAAGCAGCTTCTTCTAGAACTGCGCACTGTTGACTCTTGTTCAGCAAAGCCTACTTGCCTCTATTAATTCTTTTATTCAACAAAGCTCTTAATGAAAAAAAGGTCTACATTTTTTGTGGTTGTAGTCCAGAGTGTTAACTGCACAGATTAAATTATGTACATTAAAAATAACCCATAAGTGGTCCATGTTCTTAGAGACAAATAATATGGCATTTTGTAAATAGCTCTCGCGTTATTGTGATCGGCCGAATCTGGTCAGTTATGTGCGTTCGTGTCCAGGTCACTACATGGTCTGACTTCCGTTGTTAAGTTGCGGGGTAAGGCCCAGTGAGCTGAAGGCTCTACCAGCATTGTTTATTGATTGTGAATGCAACCTCACAACCTGCATCACAGTGTACAGCAGGGTGGTTCTGTTAACATTATGTATCATGTACGTCGTTCAGTCGTAGAACCTATTTTGGTGGTACTTTTTGTGTACTGGCCAGTCATGCCGTGGTATTGGTCACAGGTTGAGTGCGCTCATTGTTGAAGTGCTCGAGGCTGTGTTCGGTCAGTGTATATTTGTACACTTAATTCGTTGTTCGTGAGTGCTAAATTGATCCATGAAAGATAGTGCAATTCCAACTTTCTTTTTTTCATTGAAGGGAAACGAACAGTTCTCAATTTAAACCGATATTTGCGATACAAAACTTACTGTTTGCGCGATAACAAACAACAAAAAAATAAAACAAAACAAAAAAAAGAGTCGCATGCGTGTTCGGTGGAAGGAAAGCAAGCAGTATGTCAACTGAAAGTTATAACACGTGGGCACCGTTAGCGTGGGCCAAGATGCTGGAGACAGAAGACAAGACCATCGCATCTGAAGAAAAACCTCAGGCTAGGGGCTGAGTGCAGAGCATAGAGTGGATTAGAGATGGTCTTGCCAATAAGGAAGACCTACGCGTGCCACACAGTACATCAACCAGAACCAGGGCCAGACGTGAAATTCTTGGACCTCGGGAAGAAGATGGGACTCAAGGGCAAGGCACTGGCCAAGTTCGTCACGGACTGGGCGAAATATGAACAGGAACTGAAGCGGCCAGACTTGAGAGGAAAGATAAAAGGACATGGCACCTCAACAAGGAGAAAATGGCTGAAGAGCTCTCAACATTAGAGGGCAGAAGCTATCACTCAGGGAATGACAGAGGCACAAGAAGCCCAACACATTTATATTGACCCGCTGTCAGATAAGGATAATATGGAAGCTTATGTGGCACATCTCGAATGGGTGGTCACAATGTGCCGCTGAAAAAGGGAGTTGTGGCCTTTATATCTCATAGCCTTGTTCCGGGGAAAAGCATGCGAAGCGATACTGAAATTCAGTCAAGATGACTTGACAGACTATAGCAAAGTAAAATCTGCATTGTTACTCAGGCATTTTCATTGGATGCTGAGACCGACAGAAAGAAGTTCAGGACGATGCGGAAGTAGCCTGACAAAGATAGAATCCTGTCTTTCACTATGGTGTGCAGCGGCAAGCAAAGAAGAAAGCTTTGCTGCAGATATCAAAAGACATGATAATGAAGAAGCAGTTTTACGAGTAACGCGAGCAGAATCTCCGTGTATTTGACTGGCAGTAAAGAGCCAACGACATCCTTGGAAAACACCGACCAACAAAGATGCCCTGGGTCACGGAAGAAGTGCTAAAGCTGAGCGACAAACGCAGGGAACTAAAGCAAAAGAAGAGTACGGATGAAGGTGCTAAACTATACCGAGAAGCCAGCCAGCAAGCTAAAGAAGGCATGAGGAAAGCAAAGGAGACATGGATTGAAGAACAATGCCAAGATATCGACGCAAACCTGCAGAAAAATAACAAGAAAGCCTACCAGCTTGTGAAAGGACTAACAAGCTCAAAACAAGGCAGAACCACTACCATACAGAACAAAACAGGGAAATGTCTCACAGAAGATCAAGATATTCTTAAGAGATGGACAGAGTACTGCTCCGAATTATACACACACACACACAACAACAGGAGATCCCAAGATGCTAGACGTTCCTCCACCAACCAACCACGACAGCTACTCTATCGTGCGAGAAGAAGTTGAAGCTGCAGTAAAATCATTGAAGAAAGGCAAGTCGGCAGGAGTGGACAACATTCCATCAGAGCTGGTCCAGGCAGGAGGAGTGGCCATGATAGATATGTTACTCATCATCTGCAATAAGATCTGGCGGACAGACGAGTGGCCAACACCTTGGACCCAGTCCCTGATCATCACTCTCCCGAAGAAAGGCAACCTACAACTATGCCAAAACTACTGTACCATCAGCCTGATCACCCATCCAAGTAAGGTCATGCTAAAAATCCTTCTGAGTAGACTGAAGCCACAAGCTGAGGAGATAATAAAAGAAGAGCAGGCAGGTTTCAGACCAGGAAGAAGTACCACAGAGCAAATTTTCAACCTCAGATTGCTCTGTGAGAAATACCTGCAACACCAGCAAGGCCTTTACCACGTCTTCGTGGACTTCAAGAAGGCATTCGACAGAGTTTGGCACGCAGCCTTGTGGGCAACCATGAGGCTGTACAACATCAATGCCAACCTGATCAGAACCATAGAATGCCTCTACGAAAAGGCGACCAGTGCAGTCTACCATGACAACAACATAGGATATTGGTTCCGAACCACAGTTGGAGTACGCCAAGGATGCCTGCTCTCCCCCACTCTCTTTAACATCTTCTTAGAGAGAATAATGGCTGATGTACTTGAAGACCACGAGGGAACAGTCAGCATCGGAGGTAGAATAATTACAAACCTGCGTTTTGCTGACGACATTGACGGACTAGCTGGACAAGAGCAAGAGCTGGTCAGCTTGATAAAACATCTTGATGAGACCTCCACAGCATATGGCATGCAGATCAGTGCAGAGAAAACCCAGTTGATGACAAATAATACCAATGGCATCAGCACTGACATTACACCATAGACAACAAGAAACTTGAGACCGTCCATAGCTTTAAATATCTGGGAGCTATAGTATCAGATGAAGGATCCAAGCCCGAAGTACTTTCCAGGATAGCCCAGACCACAGCTGCAATGACCAAGCTAAAAGTCATCTGGAACGACAAGAATATCGCTATCGGCTCCAAGATCAGACTGATGCGTTCCCTGGCCATGTCAATATTTTTGTATGCATGTGAAACATGGACCATAACAGCAGACATTGAAAGAAGGATACAGGCAATGGAGATGAGATGCTTCCGCAAAATTCCTTGGTATCTTGTACAATAAGGAAGTGAAAACCAGAATTGAAAACGCCATCGGGCCGTATGAAGACCTCCTGACTTCTGTGAAAAGACGCAAACTGAGGTGGTACGGGCACATCACACGATCATCTGGACTGGCCAAGACCGTCTTGCAGGAAACAGTACAGGGAGGGAGACGAAGAGGCGGACAGAGAAAAAGATGGGAAGACAATATTATAGAGTGGACTGGCCTTGAATGGAACATCATTCTGCAGAAAGCTGAGGACCGTGAGGAGTGGAGGAAGTTGGTTGCAAAATCTTCAGTCAACCAGACTACGGGACTTGAACTGAATTAAATTGATTGAAAAAGAGGGCTTCTGTCGCAGACGAAGCAGCAAGGATGGGGCGAGAAGCTTGTATTAAGTGTAAAAAGGCGTGTGAAGGGAACAAGAAGCAACAAAACTCTCAGAGGACAGCAAGAAGTGGTGGTCAGCCGACGAAAGGACAACATCAGGATGGCAAACAACAGAAGCTACGGAAAAGCCAGACTGGCTATATGGAGAAGTGTGGTGTGTTTCAACTGCAAACAAGAGGGGCACACTACAAAAGAGTGTCATCACGCTAAACAAGTTTTGGTAGTCAAAGTTAGTATGGTTCAGGAACCAAGTCCCTATATTGTGTACATGTATACCATGCGCCAAACAACCATACACACCGCAGTGTAGTGTCATAATGAAGGAAGTTCCAGTGAATGAGTTATGCGACACCAGAGAAGGATACACCATGGTGGTGGAGCGACTGATACTGCATGGCGCATACACTGGAGAGACCGTCACGATCGTGATGGCGGAGAGCCATTGCTGTGCCATGCTACCGGAAGCAACTATAGACTTCGCTTTTGTGCAGGATGAATGTATTGGAAGTAAGGATCGGAGGAGATGACCCAAATTCTAGTCTACGTAGATCCTACCCATACTGGGGTGGTTCAGACCAGGACGCAAATACGGAAACAAGGAACGTCTTCTCCACCACTCGACTTCAAAGGGCAAGTGTTCGAAATCATGCGGGAACAGCTCGCTGAACTCCAATGACAGGATCTCACGTTGAACACAGCAAGAGAATCGTAAATCAGAGGCTCGATCCACCAGACCAGAGGAGAGCAGGTATCTTATACGATGAAGGATGTCGTGCTTCACATAAAAAAAAAGATAAGGGTCGAGCAACAGATGACTGCTCTCAAATGTGTGTACCAAAGGCTTTGCACATGGGAACACAGAAAACCAAAGACAGGATTTTGTTTCAATTTTACTGGCCGGGCATGTGCACAGCAACAACCAGATACTGCTGATCATGTGCAGTGTGCCAGAAAACTGTGGACAAAGGCAGAATACCAAGAGTACCACTTGGGAAGATGCCGCTGACTAGCAAACCATTCGAGAAGGTGTGAATATACCTCATTGGACCGATTAGACAGCATCTGAGTCATGCCAGTACATCTGGGTGATATGACCAGATATCTGGAGGCAGCACCACTGAGGCATAGTACTGCCGAATCTTCATCATGTGGACAAGAATAGAAATACCTGCAAAAGTACTGACAAACAGGGGAATGCAGTTTATGGGTCAGGCCATGCAAGATATCACCGCTTGCTAGCAATCAAAGGACTGTATGACTCCATACCACGCTCTGTGTGATGGACTGGTTGAACGCTTCAACCGCACGCTGAAGAAAATGATCTGACGACTAGTACAGGAAAGGCCATGAGAATGGGGCAGATAATTCCAGCACTCTTGTTCGCATACAGAGAGGTACCACAGGATTCTCGACATTTGAGCTACTGTACAGCTGGAAGGTGTGAGGACCCAAGCAAGTCCTGAGGTAACTATAGCTGCACCCACAGAGACAAGAAGTAGGACAACTGCAGATAATATGGTTGGCTTGAGCAGAAACTTCCTCCATTGCACAAGAAAATTTAGGGCAGGCAGCTCAAAAATACAGGCGCCACTTTGACGTGCCAGCAAAACTTTATTTATACGGATCAGGGGACAAAGTGCTATCACTATGGCTGACCAAACATAACAAGTTGGAGCTGGCGTGGCAGTACCTGTACCCAGCGTCGAAGAAGAAGGGAGAAGCGGACTAGCGATCTGCGTGGGAGGCAAAGAGAAAATCTTATAACGCAAGAGAGCCACAGAAACCAGAGTCTGTTGCGGTTAGGGCTATTGTGATTGAGGAGGAGACCCCGGTTATTCAAAAGGAAAGACCAGCCCAGTTATTCAAAAGCAAATACCAGTCTGCTTACTGGAACTAACTGAAGAGCCCGATGTGATATCAGCAGAGAAACCCGTCTTCACAAGAGAGATCAGAGACCTACTCGCACAATATGCAGACGTACTGACTGATGCACCGTCATGCACATATGCGGAGGAGTGCAGGATCAAGCTGATCTCGGATATGCTGATACGATCGAGACCGTATCCAATGCTGTACATCTGAGACACCATGAAGGAAGATATCCAGATTATGATGCAGATGATCAATCAGATGCTCCCTACAATTCACCGATTGTGTTAGTGTGGAAGAAGGATAGCTCAGTCAGGTTCTATACCAATACCAGAAGCTGAACAAAATTATAGTGTCTGACGCCGAAGTCACGCCAGAAATTGAGCACCTGTTTGCCAAGCTAGGAGAAAAAAAAACGGGTATTCAGCAAAATAGATCTGTCCAAGGGATTTTGGCAGATTCACAGCGGAAAATCAGCCTAAGACAGTGTTTACAACACCAGAAGGTCATTTTCAATGGGGAGTTGTGTCATTCGGCTTTTTGCACGTTGGGAACCGTATACACCAGAATGATGAGATAAGTGTTCAGCTGCTTGACTCCGATGCTGTTGATAATTTTATGGATAATATCATTATAGCGACAATCACAGAAAAGGAATACCTACATTCGCTGAGAGATGTATTTGAGCTCTTGACGGAATGCTCACTGCTTGCACAACCCACAAGTACAGTGTAATACCTGGAACACAAGATTGGCAGGGAAAGAAGTAGTTGAAGGAGGACAAGTTGGGAAAGATCCGAGATGCTACATGGCTGAAAACAAAGAAAGAGATGCGCAGTTTCCTACCCAAAATGGCGGTAACACTCCTATTTTCAACATGTGGCGAATGCCATTTCGTTTGGTAAAACGAGAGAAATATGGATAGACAGACACAATAACTCAGTCATGCTGCCCCAAATGACACAATACACGTGCACCATTAAAACAAAGATTTACAACGTTTTATTTTCGCTCACGCCGAAATAATGAGGAATTAATTGTTTTTGGTCCGTCGTGATCAACGATGACCAAGGAACATCACGTTTCATGTGTCCGGCTGTGACTGATGAGGCCGATTCGTGCGCGGAAGGCTCGGCCGCAGATGAGACACGTGTTCTGCTGGATTCTGGACTTGGAAGTTGGCTCGGGATTTACGCAGCTCTCGTTTCTTTTGTGCTCCACTGATCCTGCATTATTCCCTTGATCACAGCCGCAGGAGTCACTTTAACTGTTCGCCCCGTCAGGAGACGGGTCGTGACACACGTACTGAAGCAGTACCCTTAATTTCAAGATATGCTACTGAAATTCTCTAACATTCTTATTCACTGCCGCTATCGTTGAAATTTCTGCAACTCGTCGCGTATGAATCTCATTTTCATTGTGGGGACTATAGCTCGACGTTGTAGAAGAGGAAATTTCAAATGACATGCACCTTTAATATTCTGCAGGGCGACTGACCGAGATATAAACAATACAGCATTTTAGCATTGGTTTATCTGTTAGAGGAAAATGACATCACCGTAAAAATCCTGGAAAATCGCATGAGGGTTGTTGTGAACACGAGGACTGCCCGACCATGGTTTAAAACTGTAGACGGTAAAATTCTTTATCGATGGAAATTCCGTCATGGATCAAACTGGACGTCACGGATTTCCGTCTCCTGTCATCCATGTGACAATGTTCACATCATCATACACATTATGACAGCGTTGACATCATGATGCACATTGCAACAGTGTTGACATCATGTTACAAAGTGTGGCAATGTTGACATCATGAAACAGTGTGACAAAGTTGACATTATGATACAATGTGCCTCTATTGACATCACAATACACACTATGACAGTGCTGACATATGCACAGTGTGACCATGTTGCCGTCATGATACTCAGTCTGACAGTGTTATAAATCATGATACACAGTGTGACATCATGATACACAGTGGGTACACAGAAACTCCCTCCCATACTGACTAATGGTCAAAATAAGTTTTGAACGCTGATTCGCTCTTCTCTTAACCAACCAATTAACTAACCAATTAATCTTCAGAAGGGTACGAAAAGACGAGTTGGACCCGTGTGCATTCTGGCCAGCGCACGCTAAAGATTCCAGTGCAGTTGAAAATCATGAAGAGCAACTGCCCAGGCAAAAATAAAACTATTGAGAGGTTCATTTCCCAGGTCCCTCCGCTTTTAGCCTTTCTGAAGTCTCTTCAGGAAGAGAGTTCTTGAATGTTTTATAGAACCGATAATGTTTATACGGTTGTGAGGCGTGGACAGTCAACAAACAAAGCCAGAACAAGATTGAGGCAGCCGAAATGTGGGTTCCTGAGAAGAATGTTGAGAGTTCCATGGACAGCAAAGAAAACAAACGAGACAGTCTTGATGGAGGCAGACACAAGAAGATCATTCATAAGGAAGATTAGGAAAAAGACAGGCAACGTTTATTGGCCATTTTATGAGGAAAGGGGAATTGGAGCACCTGGTCACAATAGGAAAGCTGGATGGAAAGACAGCACAAGGTAGACCCGGGGAAAAAACTATTGGACGGACTTGCAGAGTGGCTGAGGACAAAGAGGGTGGAAGATGTGGTTGCGGCAACAAGGGACAGATACATATGGAGGGCCATGATCGTCAACGCCATGTGGCAAGGCACTTGATGATGATGAGTCAAGAGACAGAGAGAGAGAGAGAGAAAGAAAGAGAGAGAGAGAGAAGAGAGAGAGAAAGAAAGAGAGAGAGAGAGGATGTGTGTGTGTGTGTGTGTGTGTGTGTGACAGACAAGATGATAACTTGGGTCAGGGGTCATTCGTCGAATAGGCGTGAGTGTATTCTAATTCAGCATTCTATGTGTGTGTGTGTGTGTGTGTGTGTGTGTGTGTGTGTGTGTGTGTGTGTGTGTGTGTGTGTGTGTGTGTGTGTGTGTTTGTGTGTGCGTGCGTGCGCATGCGCGCGTGATACAGAGAGAGTGGATGACGGTTTGGTTCAAGGGTCACATGCCCTACTCCAGTCCTGTCTTGCCATTCCAG
Source organism: Monoplex corrugatus (assembly GCA_030674185.1). Taxonomy (NCBI): domain Eukaryota; kingdom Metazoa; phylum Mollusca; class Gastropoda; order Littorinimorpha; family Ranellidae; genus Monoplex; species Monoplex corrugatus. The sequence goes on along the minus strand of CM060314.1, from coordinate 77,737,154 downwards.
TTTGCGTGTGCTTTGTGTCCTGGACTAATTAACTAGCCAGCCAGTTTGAAGACAAACTTAACAGCGATTCGCAAAAGACTGGTATTCATCAAGTCCGTTTGGAAAGGCGACAATGTTTTGCATGGAAATCGGTTTCTATGTGTGTCTGCAAATGTGTGTGTGTGTGTGCTTGTGTGTGTGTGTGTGTGTGTGCGTGCGTGCGTGCGTGCGTGTGTGTGTGTGTGCGTGCGTGCGCGCGTGCACAGACCGTTGAGAGCCACGCGATAGTTTATTCGATGTCTGAAGAATACCCCTGTATATTAAAAATTGATTTGGGGAGGGAGGAAATTACGGTTCCTACTTGTCTTGAAGGACATTGATTCATATTTACCCACGCCGTCGATGTTTTCGTATGTATGTTATTTTCAGGTATATTATTTTTAGCTTTCGCTCCATCGCCATAAAAAAACACTGTAGCAACTGTTTTGTAGTTCGAGGATCGACGTCAGAGTAATGCTACTATAAGCTTTAAAACCCTGTGTTCAACGTTCTATCCATAATTTTTATTTTCATCAGTAATGTTCATTGCGTTTATCTCCATTTTCTCTGCCTGGAGTTTTGCCACCTCTTTAAAATGTCAGATCCAACTTAAAGAAATACATGACGGCAAATTAAAAAAAAATCTGGTGGCAACATTTCCGATAACGAGAACCGATACGGCGAAACTTCCTTTTATATCTATAACCATTTTTTTCAAATACGCTTTGAGAGGATGAATTTCAGATCAGTTAGACACGGGGTGAAGCTGCATATACATGTGTGTATCTAGGGATTGTTTGACCTTTCATTCGTGTCTGAGATGATTTTAGATGAGAAAAACAAAACAAAGCAAAGAAAAGCACACACACAAAAACAACAACAACAAAACAAACAAACAAACAAACAAAAAACCCCTGCAAAGTTAGATGCATATGGTTGGATATATTTCTTTTTTCGGCAATTAAAAGTGGTAACGTTCCGAAGTAACTATCTACGGTAGGATTTAAGACAGATCCCTCACTAACTCCTCTCATCACACCCTTTCTCCTTAAACATTAATGCTATCAACACTGCTCGTTTTTGCAAGTCAGACAACGTAACTTTACAAGAGATTAAACTCTGTTTTTGATGTCACTGTTAAAAAATAGCTTCTAACTTATGAAAAAATGTTGTTAGTGTAGTATTACTGCTTGTAGTTTTGTTTGTTTGCTTGCTACATTGATTTTTTTGCTCTATTGTAGGTGGGAGAGGACAAATTCCTCCGGTGGAAGCCTGGTATCTTGCGACCTTTCTCCGCCTAATTACCACCGACGATGGCATGAGAAGGAATGCAGCAATTATGTATAATCTCAGTCAGAAGGAGTGCAACAATTAAGTCTAATATCAATAGACAAGGGGCTTGGTGGAAAAGTGGGGCTGTCACATGATGTGATGGAAGCTAGCAGCGCCTGACTGCTATAGGCTCTACTTCTTTAAGGAGTCCAGTTGTCTGCTGACAAGAGAAGAAGATGAAAAAGCAGAGAGTGAGAGAAAGAGAGAGAGAGAGAGAGAGAGAGAGAGAGAGAGAGAGAGAGAGAGAGAGAGAGAGAGAGAGAGAGAGCAAAACTAACAGTCGAGAACAATCAAGCAAACAAAATAAACTTGCAGAAAAGTGATGTTCAGTCAAAGCCAGTTTTGTAGTCGAACGACAGAAAAATGAAAAGAAAGTCAAATATAGAAACAATAGGTGCAGAAGCAAGAGCAACAACAGCAGCAGCAGCAGCAACAGCAACAACAATAACAATGATAATAATAATAATAACAATAATGATAATAACAATAATAATAATAGCAATAACAATAATAATAATCGCAATAACAATAATAATAATCGCAATACAACTTTTGGAAGAAGGTGTTTAGTTTAGCGCTGCTGGAGAACAAAAAGGTGCAAGGGAAGATATTAGGCAAAACTAGAGGCCATATGAACAACAGCGTGGTTACTGGGTGAACGGAAACAGCTGAATATGAAGGGGATAAGGTTTTACCTTACCGTGTGCATTTCCTAACGGGTGCGCCTATCGACAAAATACTTACCTGATCGGTAGATTCCTCCACACACCCCACCCCCATCCCTATGATGTAGGCTAATGCGTAGTTGCCTGCAGTGATCGTTTTAATGGAGTTTTACCACCCACCTTTTCTTCAGTTTGTTGTTCGATTTAATGTAATTGTAAACATAAACGTGCCCGAAAATGGAAACAAGCCAAACTAGGAACTATCACCGACAGAAGAGAAATGCAATGAAAGAAAAATGAAAGTAAACTAACAAAGAGAAAGAAACATTTCACGAAAAAAAAAAAAAAAAGCAAGGTGGGGATATGGAGGGGGTAAGACTTGCATACCAACAATGTCCATTTTTACGCCCTCCTGACAGGTTCAGTACACTGTTTTAGCTTAAAAATTAAGTCATTTCAATGCATTTTAATTTAAGTGATGACTTTGTACTAACTCTAAATAACAACGAACATAAAAATCCAGTTTGACTGAGATAAGTTTGTTAATAGATAAAACCAATACTTTCGTCTGTTATACTTTAGTGGACCAAATACTGGAACACATTCAATGGTTTTCATGCATCGAGGGATATGCAAAGACTGTATGTGTAGTCCAACTTTGGACACAATATTCTCTTTTTAAGCGATCGAGAAGTACATGCTGACACTTTTTAATACGTTTCACAAAATTGTGACCGTGATCTTCGACTGATCTCAATGAAACTTACAAAACATACAATTCTTTGTCAAGATAAATTTTCATTAAGTATGTTTCCATTCGCTTTCAAACATTAAACATATCTGTTTACGAAGAATGTTTTGGACTATCCTGAAATTCGATCAATGCAGTAACGACTACCATAGACTTCTGAAATACACATGGTGAAATTTACAAACAACTGAAAAATCGTGGTCAACACACTTTGTTACATACATACATACATACATACATGTATGTCAGGTCAGAGCTAAGTCTCTGTTACAGTATGACAGTAGACTGTACGACCTGCGCCTGTCTCCGCTGCCTTTCGGGTTACCCTTGGGTGGGGAAAGGCTATGGGAGTAAACCCAGATAGAAAATCCCGAAGCCGCATACTGCATAAAGAGCATTGCCACAGAGCACTGCTTGTGGTTTTGGCCATACGCTGCCTTCTACTGTTCAGCCGTCTGTCTTACCTTGATTTGCCCTGGACTTGTGCAGGCAGGTGGAGAGAGTTGCTGAGGCTCTGCGAAAACAACAGCAATTTACATATGCGCATGGCACCCAGCGCCAACCCCCCTCACAAACATAAAAGACACACAAAAATAATGGTCCTCAGTCTCTAGCGGCTCTGGAACCACTACTCAAGGTAGCAGGCAGACAATGAAAGGAACACAGGGTGCTAAGAATCTCCGTGTTAAGACAGGCTACCGCCAATGGAAATGGACCGCTAAGCCTTTGATTGTTGCTGCTTGGAACGTGCGAACTCTCCTAGATAGAAAAGCGGCCAACCAACCAGAAAGAAGAACCGCCTTGGTAACACCAGAGCTCCAAAGATAAAAAGTTGACATTGCTGCCCTCAGCGAGACAAGAGTACTAGACAAGGGTCAATTAAGCGAGGCTGGATAAGGATTTAATATATACTGGTCAGGTCGCAAAGCTGAAAAGAAGGCAGGTGTTGGCTTCGCAGTAAGGACCCCTCTCCTCTCTCAGCTTGAGTCCCAGTCCCAGGGTGTCAATGACAGAATCATGACTATGAGGCTCCCCTTATCTGATAATGCATATGCTAATTTGGTAAGTGTCTATGCCCCCACCATGACAAATCCAGAGGAAATCAAGGAAGCCTTCTACCAACAGCTTGATGAAGTTGTACGCAGCGTAACTGCAGGTTATAGGTGATACATTGATCATCCTGGGGGATTTCAACGCGAGAATCGGCTCAAATCACACAGCATGGGCTGACATTATTAGTCAGCATGGTATCGGTCATGAGAACTCAAATGGCAAACATCTGTTTTCACTATGCACCCGGCACAATCTCTCGATCACAAATACATTCTTCCAACTGAACGATGCTTACAAAACCACCTGGATACATCGAGCATGGATGCCTTCAGGATCGAAGCACTGGCATCAAACAGATTTTGTCATCTGCAGACAACGTGATCTGCGTGATTTTTATATCACTAGAGCAACGAGAGGTGCCAAATGTTCAACAGACCACCTTCTCCTCAGATCAAAGATGAACCTCCAGGTGCTAAAATAAAGAAGGCCCCAGGGCAAGAAACCTCCTCCTCCCCCAAAAACAAACAAAGAAAACAAAACAAAACCAAAAACCAAAAAAAAAAAAAAAAAAAAGAAACCGGGATGCTCGGAAAATCAATAGTTCTGGCATAACAGTTGCCTTAAAGACGTGACCTCTCAAAGTGTCTAGAGCAAATTGCCTTCACCAAAAGAGAGACAGAAGAAAACAGGGCCAAATTAAGAAATGAAGTTGACACCGCCACCAAGGAGACAATAGATGTAATCAAAATACATCGCCAGGACTGGTTTAATGACAACGAATCTGAAATTCAGTCTTTTTACTGAGAAGTATGCTACAGAAACTGGTTAGCAAACAGTGTGACTCAAAGGAGGAAAAGTTCCACCATCTCAGAGGAAAAGTTCAGAAGTGGTTGCGCTCCATAAAGGATGAATGGTGGAAAAAGAAGGCAGAGGAGATCCAGGGTTATGCTGACTCAGAAAATGCAAAGCTCTTCTACTCCAGTTTGTGGGTGATGTATGGGCCACCACAGAGAAGTGCAGCCCCAATCCGGAACCTGCAGGGTGAGCTCATCACTGATAATGAGGCAAGAAATAAGAGATGGTCAGAACACTTCGAGCAGCTCCTTTAACAGGCCTTCATCGATTGAAGAGATCCCAGCAAGACCCCTACATACGGAACTTGATGACCCACCCACGGAGAATAAGGCGACAGAAGCAACTGCAGAGTTGCAATGTGGTAAATCAGCAGGCTCCGATTGTATTCCGCCAGACGTTTTTAAAGCAGGTGGTCTGCTATTGATACAGACGTTTACTGAGTTCCTTTGTACGTCCTAGGAAGATGGCTGTTTATCTCAAGATCTGAAAGATGCCAGAATAGTGCACCTGCACAAAGGCAAAGGTGACAAGTCCAGCTGTGACAACTATTGTGGGATCTCCCTTTTGAGTATTGCAGGCAAGATCCTCTCCAAGGTCATCTTAAACAGGCTGGATACCCATCTTCTTGATGAGACAGTACCAGAAAGCCAGTGTGATTTTCGCCAGAACAGAGGGACAGTCGACTTGCTATTCGCTGCAAGACAGATCCAACAAAAATGTAAGGAATAAAATATGGATCTCTGCATCCTCTCTGTCAACCTCACCGAGGCGTTTGACACAGTGTCATGCCCAGGACTGTGGAACATACTTCCCTGAATTGGAATCCTTCCCAAGATGGTAAAAATAATCAAATACTTTCACGATGGCATAAATGCAAGATTAGTCAAAGGCAGTGAAGATGAAGAGTTCCCTGTCACTAATGGAGTCAAGCAAGGATGCTCCAACAGTCTTCAGTTTCCTTTTCAGCATGATGCTTCTCTCTGCCCTTAAAGATTCAGATCCAGGAATCCAAATCACATACAGGACAGATGGAGGCATCTTCAATACTCAACGCCTGAAGGCAAAGACAAAAGTCACTAAATCACTTGTTCGTTGACTTCCTGTATGCTGATGACTGTCCTATCATTGCCCACTCAGAGGATGACCTTCAAAGACATACAGATTCTCTGTCTGCGGCCACTAAGCGCTTTGGACTCACAACAAGCATCAAGAAGACTGAAGTTATGTTTCAACCCGCAAAAAGATTAACAGCAAACATGCCTGAAATAAAGATCGACGGCAAGTTCCTTAACAATGTTGACTCCTTCACCTATCTTGGTAGCAGTCTCTCCTCTTCCAACAGTCTCGATAAGGAGGTATCCAACTGCAAATGCTTCCTATGGCAGACTTCACGAGTGAGTAAGGAACGAAAGGTGCTTGAAACTGGAGACGAAGCGCGCAGTATACAGAGCAGTAGTCCTGACTGCATTGCTGTATGGATGTGGTCCTGGACTCTCTGCCGTAGGCATGTCAAGTTACTACATCAGTTTCACCAGTGCTGCCTCCAACGTATCTTAAACATCAAATGGTGCAACAGAGTCTCAAACGTGAATGTACTTTTGCAAGCCCAGATGCCAAGCATAGATGCACTGCTAACACAGTCTCAGCTAAGATGATCTGGACATCTCGTGTGCATGCAGGATAACAGGCAACCAAAGCAGCTCTTCTACAGTGAACAACAAAGGGCCATCGACCAAGAGGACGGCCAAAGCTTTGCCAGAAAGACACTCTGAAAAAATCCCTCCAGGAATATGACATTAATGAAGAACAATGGGAAATCATGGCCACAAACAGGTATGAATGGAGGCAAGCTATTTGCAAGGGAACAGAAGCTTATGAAAATGAAAGACGAAGCAGCCAAGTGGAAAAGTGTGCAGCAATAAAAGCCAGAACCAACTCTGCAAAGCGTTGCATTGAGTGTCCAGTATGCGGCCGCCTGTGTGCATCAGACTTTGGCCAGAGATCGCACATGAAGGTACAGAAATAAAGTACTAGGCTGGACTTTATCGACCACGATAGTCGACCATACATACATACATATATACGTGCGTACGTACATACATACATACATACATATATACGTGCGTACGTACGTACATACATACATACATATATACATACATACATGACAGAGTTGACTTAATTATGTTAGCCATTTTTATTGGTATATGAGTCTTAGAGGAAGTACTGATTAGAGAGAGACTGCTGACCGACAGGTAGACATGCATACCTATCAGGTGAGGTCAGAGAGATAGATATACAAGTACATGGACTGAACGATTCCACGCTACCATCACATAGCTACGTGGGCACCACCGACAGTGTGGGAAGCAGCCACAAGTTAGCTGGAGATACGTAGACTTGGACTTTGGCAAGCAGGGAGCAGTTACCCAGAAGTCAAAGAACCAGGGGCTTGCAGAGAGGACGTGCTAGACAGTTAGACTTTAGGGGCCAGGAGAGGAAGACGAAACCAAGAGAGAATAAGGGCTGTCTTCAGTGTTGAGTGTGAGCATTACACCATTTCTTAGTTCGTCAGAGATTCGAATTCTAGGTATAGGAAACAACGTCTCGTGTCTGAGAACCTATACCGTCTGTGCATATAGAATGTGAGAGTAGAGCAATGATGTTCCATGTAAGTTATAGTCTTGGTGAAGTGTTGAATGTTATACAAGCTGTGTTCAATGCTACAATGCTGTGTTCTCCCCTTGCATTTTGGATCAATTAAGTTGTCTTCGATTGCTGGATTATGCCTAGATTTTCTTAGACAATAAGTTAAGACGTACAATAATTGGACGATCCATGTTGTGTCTATGTTAATAAACCTGTATTCTCCTCATTTTGGAATGGGCTTTTGATTGGTTTGACTGTACCAAGTCCGGGCGATCCTGTCCTCTTGTCTACCCTTGTGAGTTGACATTCCAGCCCTACGACAGCCCTATGACACTTGATGGAGATGACAATTTGTAGGGGGACTCAAACCCTTACCTGCCATACATACATACATACATATATATATATACATACATACATACACACATGCATACATACATGCAAACATGCATACATACATACACACATACATACATACAGTCAAACATACACATACATACATACATGCATACACACTATATATATGTATATATATACATACATACATACATACATACATATATACATACACACATACATACATACATACAGTCAAACATACACATACATACATACATACATGCATACACACATACACACACAATATATATGTATATACATACATACATACATACATACAAACATACATACATACATACATACATACACACACGTACACATGCTCGCACAATACGAATAGCAATGATCTGCCACTTAATACATTCTGTACATTTTCGTAAAATAGCAGCAACAATAACAACAATAACAAAAACAAGAAAACATGATGATGTTTACGATGATGATAATGAAAATTGTAGCCATAACAGACTGGGGCTAAACTCTCGAAGGACTCGGAGGAGGTCTCGCCCCCAGACGTGCAGCATGCAAATCCACCAAAGTGTGGACATGCCCTGGTGCCCACGAATCATATCCCCAGCTGGGGGTAAATAGTTCCACTGCCTTGTGGGTATCTCAGGAGAGACCAATCTAAGGGAATACATTCTGCATACATTCACCACTGCCTAGTGGTTGTCTCCGGAGAGACCAACTCTGGCAGAAAACCACCCCCATTGCCTTGTGGATAGTCGTGGGAACAGATAAAAGCTTGCGGAGAGTCTGTTAAAAAACGATGGAAGGCAATGGTAAACCATTATCGCATCCTCCTACGTAAATCATGGTAAGACACAATAAAAGAATCAAGAACGACGTAAAGAGGGGCTCCACTGGAACACCTTCATCTGGTAGGGGATGTTATTCGGCAGGTGACGCCCGATCGTCATCAAGTTAAAATGGATGGCAAGCCATTTGATAGCAACAAACCCGCAAGTACTGAGCAAGAAACAGACGACTTTTATGTAGAATCAGAGACAGACTAAGACTCAAGGTAAATCACAGGACATTACAATGATAATGAGAGATTTTAATTCTTAAGAAGAACAGGCAATAATAGATGACGTAGTTGGTTCTCATGGCCTTGATGCGCGAAATGAACGGGAAGAGAAACTTGTTGAGTGGGCAGAAGTAAATGAACTCATAACAGGATATATTGGTTTAAGCAACCTAAGAGAATGAAATGGACCTGGATGAATCCAGTAGAAAGCACAAAAAATGAAAGTGAGTGTTACATCCTGTTGAATAAAAGATTTAGATACTCTTTACTGACAACAAAAACATTACCAGGCACAGACTGCAACAGTGACAACAATACTAGAATGGGAAGATTTAGACTGAAACTAAAGAGAAGAAAACAAACCAGAAATAACATCAAACTAAATCTTGGACTCTTGAAAGACATGAACCAATTCGTGCAATCTTTAGTGTGCATGTTCAAAACAAATTTAGTGCTCCGGAGGACGTTGGTGACAATGAGGAACAATAGACAGATTTGAGAAACGAGATAAATGAAGCTTGTGAAGAAATCCTTAGAGTAGAATGAAAAGCAAAGAAAAACTGGATGACAATAAATTAGGCTTGATGGATGAATGAAGGAGGATATAAAGTGAAAAGAAGAAGAATACAAAAAGATACATAAAAATAAAAATCAGGAATAGGTGCAATGAAGTTAAGAAAGCTTGGCTACAAAAACAAAATGCGAAGAAACAGAAGACCAATACAAAACAGACCCTGAGTTTATGTACAGAAACAATGAAGAAATTACCCACTGGAAAAAGACGTGCACATGAACTGTTTGCTTAAAATATAAAGATGGTTCGATTATTATGGTTAAAGAGAAAATATTCAATAGATGGAGAGAGTACATTAAAGACCTTTTGGACGATGACAGAAAGAAGGAACACATAATAAAAAAAAAGAACGTTGAAGGACCAAGAATAATGAAAAATGAAGTTAGAGGAGTGATAAAAAAGATGAAATCGGGAAAAGCCCCAGTATATTACTACAGAGATGATTGAGGCACTAGATGAATTTTGTCCCCCTAAATAAAATTTATGTCACCGGAAAAATCCTAATGATATGTCAAAATCAATTTTCGTTGCACTTCCAAAGAAAACAGGTGCTCTAGAATGAGAACTCCATCGTATGATCAGCTTGGTGAGTTATGTGACAAAGATTCTATTAAGAGTAGTCATGATAAGGACAAGGAACAGAATCAAAAAACAGAAATAGCAAAAGAACAATGTGGATTTGTTGAAGGGAAAGGAACTTTCAATGCCATGTACATCCTAAGAAAGAGCAATTGAGTTGAATAAGAATTCATATTTATGTTTTGTTGCTGATACCAAGGCTTTTGATTGGGTAAGACACGAACTATTGATCAACCAGTTAGAAAAGCTCAATTTTGATGGAACAGATTTAAGAATAATGAGGAATATGTATTTGGAACAAAAGAAGCAATGAGAGTAGAAAATGATATAAACTCTCTCCAAAATATCAAAAGAGGGGTTAGACTGGGATGTATTCTGTCACCAGATTTGTTTTCACTTTACAGCCAAAACCCTCATGAGAAACCTAGCAGAATGCCTTGGAATAAAGCTTGGAAGAAAAATGATAAACAATCTCCATTATGCAGATGACACTGTTCTAATTGCAGAAAACGAAAAAGACCTACAAAATCTTGTGAATATAACAGAAACAAAAGCTACAAAGCAGAAGTAAAGAAGCAGAACTAAATCGCAAGATGACTGAAGCCATGGTAATAAGAAAAAAGAAGAGAAAACCCCCTCATGCAAAATAACAGCAAATGCACATTAGAAAAAGTCAGCAGAACTAAAACAGCATTCAAGAAAATAAAAAGGCCTTCTTACCAACAAGTGCCTATCACTTAACATTAGGAAGAGTTCTTCAGTGTTATACAGAACTAATACTGTTGTACGGATGCCAAGCGTGGACAGTCAAGACGCAACATCAGATCAAGATGAGGCAGCTCAAATGTGGTTTATGAAAAGAATGTTCCGTGGAAAATAAAGAAAACAAACGAAACTGTCTTGAAAAAGGTAAACACAGAAGTAACATTAATGAAGAAGATTAGGAGAAGGCAAGCAACATAAACAGTCCCCTGAGGAAGGCCACTGGCCGAAGTACTGGGCTCAAAATTCTAGTTTGTTGTCTTGTTTCTTTGGTTTATCTAATATATATATATATATATATATATATATATATATATATATATTATATATATATATATATATATATATTATATATGTGTGTGTGTGTGTGTGTGTGTGTGTGTGTGTGTGTATATGTATATGTATATATATATATGTATATGTATACATATATGTATATATACACACATTATATATATACATATATATATACATATACATATAGATTGTATTAAATACAACAGATGACATTTTATGAGGCAAGAGAAATTAGCACACCTACTCACAACAGGAAAGCTGCAGGGAAAAAGCACCAGGAAGACTCAGAGATATAATATTGGATAGCTTTGCGTTTTGGATGAGGGCACGTATGGTTGGGAGACATACTTGCAGTGACAGAAGATATATTCATAAAAGGGCCATGATCACCAATGCCATGCAACAAGGCACAAGGTGATGATAATGACAATGGATATAATAAGGAGCTTGGTTTTGGACTGGTATAACGGAGTAAAGATATCGCTAGGTACTAAATTACTACAACACGCTCATTTACGTGGACCAAACAAGCGTGGACACACACACACACACACACACACACACACACACACACACACACACACACACACACACACATACACGCACACACACACACACACACACACACACCGCACACACACAAACAGAGAGAGAGAGAGAGAGACAGACAGACAGAGAAACAGACAGACAGAGACAGACAGACGACAGACCACACACACACACACACACACACACACACACACACACCACACACACACACACACACACACACACACACGGCGCGCGCGCGCTCACGGCATGCACAACACGAATAGCAATGATCTCTCACATAGCCTAGTACAGTCATTATATTTTCATAAAACAGCATAACAGATTAATTTTCATTTTAGCCGGTTTCATAATGTAACATACATTAATACTGAATTGTTGTTAAGTCCGCCACAATTTGAATGGGTCAACAGAATACATTATATCCAATTGTATAGATGCATTTATCAACAAAAAATGTCAAGGTTTGTGTTTACCACTTTCAAACTCGAATAACTATATCGTAATTCTGCACAGCCCAGCATTACACACGATTTCCCCGAAAAGACCCCCAAACCTTGGCAGAAGGCGATCAACATACAACCAGTTGAGTCTATCTCACAATGAGCCAGCGCGCGTCTTGGTTCATAAGAGATCGAAGATGATAAAGCGCTATGCCTTTCTCTGTGAGCCAGTCGGCAGCACAAGTTCTTATTGCCAGACCTTCCCTCTACCGGATTGGACAAAACGGCGGCGCTCGCGCTGTCGAAAGTCCAAGAATCGAGGTTGGATTACTTGGCAAGACACAGTGAGGAAAAGGGAGGGAGAAACAAAAATAGTAAAAGAGAGACAGCGGGGAGAGAGAGAGAGAGAGAGAGAGAGGATACAAAGTGGTGAATACCTTCTGACTCATTCTTGGTGTTAGTGTAGTGTTGTGACAGACAACTTTAAAATGACAGTGATTCTCTTGCTGTGGATTCTACCTGCTCTTCATCTGACAGGTAAGAAAGCACACAGAAGCACACACATGTGCGTGTACCCGCGCGCGTGCACACGTTTGTGTGTATGTGTGTGTATTTGATACATACATACATACATATATACATACATACATACACACATAGTGACATACATATATATATGTATATATATATATATATATATATATATATATATATATATATATATATATATATATATATATATACACCTGTCAATAAACGTTTATGTTCACCCGACAAGAAATAGTTGTTGATAATGCTAATGATGATGAAGGTATGACGATGAGGATGATGCGCGTGTATATATATTTATATATATAAAATATATATATATATATATATATATATATATATATATATATATATATATATATATATTATTACCTGTCAATAAACGTTTACGTTCACCCGACAAGAAATAGTTGTTGATAATGCTAATGATGATGAAGGTATGACGATGAGGATGATTCGCGTGTATGTATGCAATGTGTATGTGTATGTGCGTGTGTGCATGCGTATGTATGCATGTCTGTGTCTTTTTGTCTGTATGTCTGTGTATGAGTGTATGTGATTGTGTAATGAGGGAGAGAGAGAGAGAGAGAGAGAGGAAGGAGAGAGAGAGAGAGAGAGAGAGAGAGAGAGCGTTTGTTAGAATGTTTGTTTGACTGTATACACATGAACCAGAAAAAACACGAAAGAAGACTATGATTTGGTTGAAAATTTGCGCCTGTCTTGTCTTGCTGTATTAAATACGCGTTCGTATTCTAATTCTTCTTTCGTGTTTTTTCTTGTTCCTGTTTGCTTGAACGCAGGCAGTCACACTTGTTTTGGATTTTGAATACACATGAATTTTCTCTCTTCTCATAATGTAAAAAAAAAAGTTTTAACTGTTTCAACCTCTGACCGTTCTCTTTCTCTCTATTTATGCATTGGTTATTCTCGATGTTGTTGTATTTTCACATATGCATTAATGTTATTGTGACCAAATTATATCATTTGTAGACTGTTCATCATATCCGAGTTACTGTTGCTTTACAAAATGCAGATACGGATGTATCATTATGTGTTTTCACTTGGATTGAGGATAGAGATTGCTATTTCCTTTAAATTCTGAACATTTCTGAAGGTACAACTATTCATTTAAAACAATTGATGAAAGTCAGCTTGTCTTTAATAGAAGAACAAAAACCAGAAAACATAACACTCCCAAAACGAACAGAATAATACAAAATCAAAACCAATAACAATCAAACCGCGCATACCCACGCACGCACACAAGTATAATAATAATATTAAATGAGCGTACACATATAGGATTTTGTTTCTTTGCTCATTTATTCGTTCATTTCTTTACTGTGTGGTTTATTTGTTTACTTGTTAGTATAATTGATTGAATAGACAATCACCACCGTATCAACGCCAAAGTCTAAATCCATCAAAAGCGTAGCGTCAATATAATTTTATTCATTCGTTTCGTTTCTGATTTAATAAATCTGTGTTTACGTGGAGTGTTCCGTTTCCAAGTCGTCTCTGATATTTACTGCGCACCGGAAACAATAAGTATGAATACGGGTGAATGAAATTTGAAGTCCTGAGTTTTGAATTTGGAAATGAAAGAAGTGAATCTGGAATGCGTTCAACGGCGATTCACTTTAAGCTGAAAACTGAGCTTGTAGTATGGACAAGGCCTTCGGTCGGAGAAAGACACGGGTATGTGTCAAAGCATGTGAGGAGTTTAACAAACAAACAAACAAACAAACAAACAAGCAAGCAAACAAACAAACAAACAAACAAACAAACAAACAAACATCCTCCTAAGATATGACACTACTCAGCTACCACTCAGACACCACACAACACGAGAAACCGACTAGCTGACAAAACAAGTCACTTTAATTCACAGAAATAACAAAACAAAGAAAGAAAAAAAAGAAAGAAAGAAAGAAAGAAAGAGAAGGAAGGAAAGAAAGAAAGAAAGAAAGAAAGAAAGAAAAAGAAAGAAAGAAAAACAGGAAGCAATGTGACACTGCAGATTCACTTAGGTACTAGTCATCTCCAAGCTACCAGTCATCTCCTATTCCATGCATAAGTACTTTTCATACTGCAAACGCATCCGTCCTCGAGTCGTCACAGTACTCATCACGGTAGTGGCCCCAGCATGCTGTTTGATGTAAATACATAAAGAAAATAAACAGATATCACTCTCATAGAAAGATCAGATTACCCGAGCGCCTATTACGGATTAGCCGAACACCTACAACAGTAGTGGCCCTGGCACAATCGTTTGATAAAATCAGATACAAAAACAGTTAAGTAGTAATTAGGTCATTCAAATAATACTAAATCAATTACAAAAACAAAGTAGTGTTTCTGTCATATCCTTTTATGTAATCAACAAAAACGGATAAATAAATAGATCATTCCACAAATAGTAGCGTATCTATCATATACTCTTTTGTATACGTCTATCAATCTCATAGAAAGATCAGTTGAGTTGAATAGGGATTTATATTTATGTTTCGTTGATTATTCCGAGGCTTTTTATCGGGTAAGACACAAAGAATTGATCAACCAACTAGACAGACTCAATGTTGACGGAAAGGATCTAAGAACAGGATATAAGAATAATAAGGAATATGTATTGGTAACAAATAGCAGCAACGAATGTAGAAAGTGATATAAGCTCTTTCCAAAATATCAAAAGAGGAGTTCGGCTGGGATGGGTTCTCTCTCCAGATATATATATATATATACATACACACACACACACACACACACACAACACACACACACACACACACACACACACACACATACATACACACACACACATACATACACACACACACACACACACACACACAACACACACACACACACACACACACACACACACACACACACACACACACACACACACACACACACATATGCGTATTATATGTATGTATATGTATAAATACTTTCGTTTTTTTCCTTTTTTTTTTATAACAATTTTCTGTTTTTAATAGTTTTGTAATTGGTCGTGTATCTGTCTATTTTTCAACGTAATTTAAAATTTGACAATTTATCGTCCTTCAACATGTGCTTCCATAGTTTTATAAATCTATAATTCATAATTGCTACTTTTGCAGTTTTCAGTTTTACGCCGCGTATTAACACAACCCACTGTAATGTCAAATTGCCGGTCTATATTTCAGTTTACGACTTACGGTTTTATTTTTTATGATTCATGGTTCACAAGTTTATGAGTTTCAATTTATGATTAATGGCACAGCACATTGTTTGTTTGTTTGTTTGTTTTCAATTTACCGGTTCATATTTCAAGTTGTGAATTATAGTTTTAATCGTCATGATACGCTGTTTTACAATTCACAATTTATGATTGCGAAACAACCCATTATTTTTTGTTTGTTTGTTTGTTTGTTTTTCAGTTCACCTGTTCATATTTCAGTTTGCGATTTACGGTTTTTATATTCGCTGATTTGTATTTCAGTTTTTTTTATTTCTATTTTCATTTTATTATTTTATTTTGTATTTCTGTTATTCTCTTTTTTACTATCTTTACTTTTATGGTGCTCCCAGTTTTATGCTAGGTGATGACACAAGTGTTCTCCTTGAACTCACCCGTCCACAAACATACCCATCCTCCCACACTTCGCACACAAATTTTCTATGCACGTTTAGCTATCGAATGGTGGAGAGACCACTGAACTATTTTTCAAGACGTCGTCTACTGCGTAACTACGAAGATGATGTCCTGACCTAACTTAAATATTTGATATTTCAGTAATTCATATGAGATAAAATACATCAGTTAAGGGAAATTTACTTGACAACATTTGTCCGACTTCGATGTCGTGACAGACATATTTAAAAAAATCGTAAATTCTGTGGTATGTTTAAGCCTTACATTACTTCACGTTCAGCTCCAAGACTGGATATTCATCTCATACGATCCAGGGATTTAAACCAAAGGTAGAACTCATTTCGTATTTCCTTTTAATTTTCCGTGTCTTCCTTATGCCATAGACTATCTTGTAAAAAGTAAAAAAAAAAAAAAATGAATCGACAAGCAAACCAGCGTCTGTCAAAGACTTCCCAGTGCATTTTTTACAAAAACTCTATAGTTCACAATTCGATATCAACCAATTTTGTATGTACTTTGATCATCGCCCTTAACACATGAACTTTAGATTCAGTGAAATGGGCAACTCGCTGAAACGACTTTTCCTTTTTATCTGAAATATCTACAATAAAATGTGTGTGAGATGACATTCAATATTATTATTTTCACATGACAATAATTACACAAAGTTGTTGCACTTAATTTGGATAGAACATACAGTTCTTCAGTACTGCTGCATGGCTAGTATTCAGCTCAAGTAGCTATGCATATATAACCATTATGCACATATAGTCATTACTCAATAGTACAATACTATCTTGCCACAATATTCATAACAAGAATTTACTGAATACATGACTGGAACATCCCAACAAAATGTACATACCACCACTTCTGTTGTACATTATCAAACCAATGGGTTGTTATTACCACTGTAAATATCAGAACAATTTACATGACACCCCATCATTAATGAATCTCATGCGTACTTCTACACGCATATACGATAAATGTACATATAATGAAAAGACCAGTGCTTATACATCAGAATACCATTCGTTTCCTATTAATATAATTATAACACAAACATTTTCCCGCATATGGACAATCTCCACCCACAGTTGGCCTCCTAGGCAATAACGTCATCAGTACTATGCACCAGACTTCATAACGACACTAGAAACAAAACACGAACGCTGACGATAAATTAAAAGATTTGTGCCACACGCACACATCCCAGACGTCAGACGTCAATGTGTTTTAGCAACATTTTTTGATATCACTAAAGCGTACGACCAAGTATGGCACTCCAGATTATTACTCAAATTGAAAAGTATTGGGCTGACAGGTCACATTTTTGATTATGTCAAATGCTTTTTAGAAAACCGAGTATTTCAAACGAGGATTGAAAATGTGTATTCCACAGAACGACTTATTCAAATGGGTATCCCTCAGAGATCCGTTATTGCTCCCCTTCTCTTCATGATATTATTGCATGACTTACCCAGTAAAATTTCTAAACATGTAGTTTTAGTTCAATATGCTGACGATTTATGCATGTGGATGCAGGTAAATATGAAAAGAAAAACTCCTTTGCGCTGCCTTAATTATACGCGTAAATGTTATCAGTTAGAGCTTGATACAATAGCACGGTATATGGTAGAAAATGGACTGCATCTATCAGTGGAAAAAACAAAGATAGTTTTGTTTAACAGTGGAGCTAACCCAACAAATATTCCCTCGTTCAAACTGGGAGATGCTCTTCTTCAATATAACGAGTCGATTAAATTCTTAGGAGTTTTCCTTACAGCGAAATTATCTTGGAATCAGCATATTGAATACTTATTAACAAAAGCTCAAAAAAGTTTAAATTTCTTGAAAATAGTTCGCAAATAGACATGGGGACAAGATATATCAACACTTGTTCATCTTTGTAAATCGCTTATTAGATATAAATTAACCTATGCCCAAGAAATCTTCTTCAGTGCACCGAAACACTTATTAACAAAACTGCAGAGCTTAGATTGTAAAGGTTTCAAACTTGCGCTGGGTCTTCCAATGCACGCCTCTTGTCTTCGCACATACAACGCGATCAAATTGTTGCCGCTTGATGAACAAAGGAAAGTCGCTTCCACTAAATTTCTGTTAAGAAACACCACCATAGAAAACAACATCGAAACAGAGACAAAAATAAGATCAGACTCCGACTTTCCACAAAGAGCTAAATCAATATCCTCACAGGTCACATTAGCAACATATACAACTGATGTTATGAAAGGCTCTGGAATTGATCTAGAAGCAGATCCTGTCACTTCAAGACCTTCCTTTTCACCTGTATCCAGTTGGGAACTTCAAAGAGCACGATTTGACATAAGCACACTGACTTAAAAAAAAGAAGATAATATCAACTTACTGGCAAGTCAAGTTAAATGTCACATAGAAGATTTTTATTCCGATCACTTGAAAGTTTACACTGATGGATCAATAACTGAAAGACAAGCAGGCTCAGCGTTTTTAATACCTACTCTCAAAATTGAGAAATCCTTCTATATAGGACTTAATAAATCTGTCTTTACCGCTGAACTCTTTGCAATCTTAATGGCTTTGAAGTATATGATAATTTTCCTAGGATATTTTCTCGCTGAACATTTGGAAAAAAAATATGCGCGCAGGACTTTCTTCATTAGCTTGTAACTGGCCTGACTAGCAAGAAAATGGATTATGTCTTAAGCAAATGTAAAGTCGCATCTACAAATCAAAAGCAATTATGGATACTGGGCTGTGTCCGATAGAGTTTTGCTGGTTAAATTGGATGGAAAGCCATTTGATATCAACATCACTCAGGTGTATGCACCAACATCCGCAAGTATTCAGGGCAAAATTGACAACTTCTAAGAAGTATTAGAGATGGCCAAGGCTCAATGTAAAACACAAGAAGTTACAATAATAATGGGAGATTTTAATGCTAAAGTGGGACAAGCTAGGGTGGAGGATATAGTGGGACTTCAATACCTTGGTACACAAAGTGAAAGGGGAGGGAAACTTGTAGAATGAGCACAGATGAATGAGTTCATAGTAGGAAACACCTGGTTTGAGCAGCCTATTAAAGAAAATGGACATGGATGAGTCCAGGAGATAATACCAAAAATCAAACTGACTACAGCGTGATCAACAAAAGATTGAGAAATTCTGTGCTGACAGCAAAAACACTATAAAGCGCAAATTGCAACAGTGACCACAATCCTGTAATGGGAAGATTTAGGCTGCAATTAAGGTAAAGGAAACAGACCAAAAGCAACATCAAATTAAATCTTGGACTCATAAAGACAGATGAAGCGATACATAAAAAAATAACGTACATGTTCAAAACAAATTCAGTTCTCTGGAAGACGTTGTTGACAGTGAGGAACAGTGGACAAAGTTGAGAAACTCCATAAATGAAGCCTGTGAAGAAATCCCTAGAGTAGATAGAAAAGCAAAAAAGAACTGGATGACAAAAGAAATTCTAGGCTTGATGGAAGAACGGGGAAAGGCAAAGAGAAAAGAGGAAATATACAAGAAGATACACAAATGAATCAGGAATAGATGCTATGTACAGAAGAACTGAAGAAATTGTCCACAGGAAAAACACATGCACATCAACTGGTTGCTTAAAATGGAAAGATGGTACACTTGTCATTGAAAAAGACATAACATTAGATAGATGGGGGAGTACATTAAAGACCTTTTTGAAGATGACAGAAACAAAGAACACATTATAGGAAAGAACGTTGAAGGATCGCCCATAATGAAAGATGAAGTTAGAGCAGCACTGAAAAAGATGAAACCAGGAAAAGCCCCAAGACCAGACAATATTACTACAGAGATGATTGAAGCCCTGGAGGAATTCGGTATTGAAAAAATATCAGTCCTCCTATATAAAATTTATGACACTGGAAAAATCCCCAAAGATATGTCAAAATCAATTTTCATTGCACTTCCAAAGAAAGCAAGTGGCTATAGAATGCGAACTCCATCGCACAATCTGCTTGATGACTCATGTAACAAAAATCCAATTAAGAATAATCATGATGATGACAAGGGATAGAATCAAAAGAGAAATAGCAGAAGAACAGTGTGGATTTGTCGGAGGGAAAAGGAACTAATATTGATGGAAAAGATCTACGAATAATCAGAAATATGTATTGGGAACAAACGGCTGCAATGAGAATAGAAAACGATATAAGCTCTTTCCAAAACATCGAAAGAGGAGTCAGGCAAAGTTGTGTTTTGTCACCAGATCTGTTTTCACTTTACAGCGAAAACACCATGAGAAATCTGGAAGAATACCCTGGATTAAAAGTTGGAGGAAAAATGATAAACAACATTCGATACGCAGATGACATCGTCTAATTGCAGAAAATGAAATATGTTTCTATCCCTTGTTGCCTCGAGTGTCTCTTCCACCCTCTTTGTCTTCAGCCACTCTGCAAGTCCGTCCAATATTTTTCCCTAGTCTACCTGGTTGCTCTCTTTCCATGCAGCTTTCCTGTTGTGACCAGGTGGTCCAATTCGCCTTTCCTCATAAAATGGCCTATAAATGTTGCCTGTCTTTTCCTAATCTTCCTTATAAATGATCTTCTTGTGTCTGCTCCGTCAAGACTGTCTCATTTGTTTTCTTTGCTGTCCATGGAACTCTCAACATTCTTCTTAGAAACCACATCTCGGCTGCCTCAATCTTGTCCTGGCTTTGCTTGTTGATTGCCGTGTAACATTATCGGTTCTGTATAACATTCAAGAACTCTCTTCCTGATGTTAATTGATAGGCATTTGTTGGTAAGAATGCTTTTTATTTTCTTGAATGCTGTTTTGGCTTGGCCGATTCTGCTGGCTATTTCTGATGTGCATCTGCTGTCTGGTGAAATGATCGTTCCCAGATATTTAAACTTATCACCTGTCTCAAGGTTGTGCCGTTTGCTGTTATTTTGAATGGTGGGATTTCATATTTTAACTGATCACCATGTCTTCAGTCTTCTTGCTGTTTAGTTCCAGCCCCTTGCCTTTGCTTTCTATTTCTAGTATATTCACAAGGTTTTGTAGGTCTTTTTCATTTTCTGCAATTGATACGGTATCATCTGCGTATCGATGTTGTTTATCATTTTTCCTCCAACCTTTAATCCAGAGTCTTCCTCTAGGTATCTCATGATGTTTTCACTGTAAAGTGAAAACAAATCTGGTGACAAAATACAGCCTTGTCTGACTCATCTTTTGATATTTTGGAAAGAGCTTATATCGTTTTCTATTCTCATTGCAGCTGTTTGTTCCCAATACATATTTCTGATTATTCGTAGATCTTTTCCATCAATATTGAGTCTTTCTAGTTGGTTGATCGATTCTTCATGTCTTACCCGATCGAAAGCCTTGGTATGATCAACAAAGCATAAGTATAAATCCTTATTCATCTCTATTGACCTCTCTATGATAGGTCTTAGGATGTATATGGCATTAATCGTTCCTTTCCCTTCGACAAATCCACACTGTTCTTCTGCTATTTCTATTTTGATTCTACTCCTTGTCCTCATCATGATTATGCTTAATAGGATGTTTGTTACACGACTCATCAGGCTGATTGTGCGATGGAGTTCGCATTGAAAATTGATTTGACATATCTTTCGGGATTTTTCCAGTGTCATAAATTTCATTTAGGAGGACTATTTTTTTAATGCCAAATTCCTCCAGGGCTTCAATCATCTCTGTAGTAATGTTGTCTGGTCCTGGGGCTTTTCCTGGTTTCATCTTTTTCAGTGCTTCTCTAACTTCATCTCTTTATGGGTGGTTCTTCAACGTTCTTTCTTATAATGTATTCTTCGTTTCTGTCATCTTCAAAAAGGTCTTTAATGTACTCTCCCCATCTGTCTAATATTTTGTCTTTTCCCATGATAAGTGTACCATCTTTCCATTTTAAGCAGCCAGTTGATGTGCATGTCTTTTTCCTGTGACAATTTCTTCAATTCGTCTGTACATACCCTGAGGATCCGTTTTGTGTCGATCTTCTATTTCTTTGCGTTTTTTTTCAGCTAAGCTTCCTTAGCTTCATTGCACCTATTCCTGATTTCTTTGTTTATCTTCCTGTATATCTCCTCGTTTCTCTTTGCCTTCCTCCATTCCTCCATCAAGTTTAAAATTTCTTTTGTCATCCATTTCTTTTTAGTTTTTCTATCTATTTTAGGGATTTCTTCACAACCTTTGTTTATGGAATTTCTCAACTTTGTCCATTGTTCCTCACTGTCACCAATGTCTTCCAGAGCACTGAATTTGTTTTGAACATGTACGTTAAATTTTTTATGTATCACTTCATCTGTCTTTAAGAGTCCAAGATTTAATTTGATGTTTCTTTTGGTCTGTTTCCTTTTCCTGAATTTCAGCCTAAGCCTTCCCACTACAGGATTGTGCTCACTGTTGCAGTCTGCGCCTGGTAGTGTGTTTGCTGGCAGTAAAGAATTTCTAAATCTTTTATTAATCAGGATGTAGTCAATCAGATTTTTGGTATTATCTCCTGGACTCATCCAAGTCCATTTTCTTTCATTACGCTGCTCAAACCAGGTGTTTCCTACCATGAACTCATTCATCTGTGCCCATTCTAAAAGTTTCCCTCCTCTTTCATTTTGTGCACCAAGGCCATGAAGTCCAACTATATCCTCCACCCTAGCTTGTCCCACTTTAGCATTAAAATCTCCCATTATTATTGTAACTTCTTGTGTTTTACATTAGGCCTTGGTCATCTCTAATACTTCGTAGAATTTGTCAGAGTCTTCTTGAGTACTTGTGGATATTGGTGCATATACCTGAACGATGTTGATACCAAATGGCCTGCCACCCAATTTAACCAGCAATACTTTGTCGGACACAGACGGTTCCCTCTAACTTCTTTTGATTTGTCCCTGTCCATTACGATGACTACTCCTCTTTCATGTGAGTTTCCACCACAATATATTACTGTACATATATGCTCTCCAGATGTTATCATGCCTGCCCCCTTCCATCTCACTTCCCCTAGTCCTAAATTTAATACTAATGTTAAGCCTTTCCATTTCCATTTTGATATTGTCTAATTTACCTTTTTGCAACAATGTTCTTATGTTCCATGTTGCGATTTTGGTATTCTTCCTGAGGTTGAGGTTGGATGCAGTAGCTTACTGACGGTCTGGCGTCACCTGCGCAGCATGACGGTCCCTACCAGACGAAGGTGCTCCATAGGAGCCCCTATTTACGTCGTTACACTTAATTTCAGTGGATTGTCTGGCCATGAAGTCTTGGGAACGTATGGTGGTGGTTTCCCGTTGCCTTCCATCGGTTTGTTTACGGTCTCTCCGCTAGTCTTTGTCGTTCCCACGACAACCTACAAGGCAATAGGTTGATTTTTTTCAGGTTTTACTCCTTTAGCCTTATTCTCTCCCGAGATGTCCACAAGGCAGTGGAGATATTTACCCATAGCTGGGGGTCTGGTTCGTGGGCACCAGGGCTTATCCACACACTGGTGGGACTCTGTGCCGCACGTCTGGGGCCAGACCTCCTCCGAGTCCCTCGAGATGTAGCCTGAGTCCGTGAGGTGGTCAGTTACCACATGTCGCCACGAGGAGGCATAACGTAGGGCTTGTTGATGGAGAGGTTATGTACTGACAAAGAGAGACTTACGCATACTGCTCTCCTTTTCGCATAGCTGCAAGCAGCAGTGCTAGCCAGCGGTGCAGACTGAAAGTGAGAGGTGACAAGCACGCAGTTCATTAGCCAGCACACTAGACGCATCACATCTACCATTTGACATGTAGGGAATTTTAAAACTAAACATGCACATATAGGAAATGTAATACCAACCATTCAATTTCAACACTACTATAAGCGATGACAATAAGGAAACGAGAACATTTCTGGGACTAAAATTGGTGGAATTCAAACGAAACAAAATCAGTGAAAATAAATGAATGAAAAACATCTACTGATGTGAAGGAAAGGAGATGGCAGTGGTGGAGGCAAAGGCGCCGGAGAAAAAGAAGAGGAAGAACAAGGAAACAAGCAGAAAAAATATCTTATTAATCAAGAATAGTAACCAGTAATTATTAATTAACTATGGTTTCAAAGCCTAGAAATCAGGACTATACAATGAAGAATATACATTTAGAAAATAGTTTATGGCTTTACAATAGATTCTTATGAGAGTAAGTTAAAGACAAAAATGAAGAAGGTAGAGTTTTAAATCATAAATGATTAATAATTCTTTTTCTTTCAGACTTTTTATTAAAGCAGTTTTGACAATGTATGAATATAGATGTGTACACAAATACGCGACAATAACAGGTAAATTGTGACGGAAAGTGTGAAATTACATATACCTGCTAAAAGAAATTACATATTTATAGCAGCTATACACTTTTGAGTAAAGTATAATTAATTGAGTAACAGTGCAGAACATGAAAAGATGAACAATAAAATATACGTGTATTTCAATATCAAAATCAGACATATTGTTCATTCTTCTGATGCACTTTGATATGTACATCTTCCCAAGAAAGATAACTACATTGGAATCTACATATTTCTATCAACCGCAGAGAGTATCATGTTTTCGATTAATCTAAAATAAACAGGAAATGGTTTCACGTTTCAGTAATAATTAATGATAAACATAGCATCCACTTAATTGTAAAAGTTTTTAAGTTCCATACCAATCATGTATTGTATACTTCTTTAGACTATTTTGAGGCTAGATAGTTCTTAAAGGACGTTGTTTTTGGACGGGTCGTATCAAAGTTGCATTTATAAATGTACATCTTCCCAAGAAAGATAACTACATTGGAATCTACATATTTCTATCAATAGCAGAGAGTATCATGTTTTCGATTAATCTAAAATGAGCGCATGTTACACATTTTGTTTTCCACAGTTCTTCAATCCTTTCCCAGAGTTGTTTGTTATGTAAACATTTTCAAAATATACTGATCAATGATGTCTTTTGTTTTCCAAAAAGTCACAACTGAAATCATTTACACATTCCATTCCTCTCAGAATGGCGTTAGTTCCAAAGACAATGCGTATCTGTATCATTTTGACTTTTAACCTTTATACTGTATGAATTTTTCTAAAACTTTTTTTTCATGGAATATTAGTTCTCAGTTTCTGCGCCCATTTAAAACAAAAATTTGGCAATTTATCATCTCTTATTAATGTTTCATAATATTACTATGTTTCTTTGGTACAAGAGTACAATTATTTTCAATGCTGAAGAAATATCACTGGCACTTATTCAATATACTCTTATGCGCTGACGACCAAGCTATCGGAAACTATGACAAAAGAGAGCAAAAAAAAATTCAGATAAGTTTAGTAACAGCTGGGAAGCTATGGCATGAAAATAAGTACCAACAAGACGAAGCTTATGTCAGTGCGACGAAAACCTGCGAAACTAAAACATTCAAGCACCACTATACACACAAAAGCCATATTTATCCATACAATCTTTGCACCTACCCTGACTTACCAGTACCATTAACTAAACACTTGAAAGAAAGATCACAACTCACGAGATGAGGTGGCTCAGCAGAACAGCAACACGGTCAGAAGAGATGATTAGAAACGAAGAGCTCTCCGAGAGATGGTTGGAAGAACACCTATCAACCGTTATATCAAACAAACACGGATTACGTGGTTTGTCCACCTCACCAGGATGCCAGTCAACCAGGAAGGTTTTGAGCTTACAGCACCAGACAATCGGGTTTCAGAACCAGTGGAAGACCACGGCGGAGCTGGATAGATAGAGTGGCTGACACTCCACATTTGCCACATGACTCTACGCCAGGCTTCCCTTTTAGCTGCAGGTCGGCAGTTTCATATATCCGCAACCTCCCGGTACAAGCGGTCGCGAAAAATAAACTAAAACATTCTATAATTTGCAAATAAATCATTAGTACTCGTATTCAAGAGGGATTCATCGGCTCGGAATATTTTGTAATACGCTCCAATTTGCCATCAGTTAACTGGCAGACTCCTTAAACCAGCGCAAAACCCTATACGGTGAAATGGAAGAAGAGGTGTGTGTGGTGGAATCACAAGATCTACGAAAGACCAAGCTGACACAATCAGAATGTTTGCTACATTAAGATGGGCAGCAAACAGGTCAGTTTTTATGTTGTGGGCTAGGATCTGGGATCGAAGTCGAGATATCAGAGCTCGAGTCCACGGCTCTATTACAAAATCCAGCCAGCCAACTGTACACAAAACTCCATGAATCATTCAAAATGTTTCGAATATTGACCAACAAATAAAACTGTTAACACTTTGTCATCTATCTGGTAGGCTGAATATAGTATAAACAGATTTTGAAAAGCGAGAATAAAAAGGACAAATGTATATGCTGTCATATATATGCTGTCTTAAATTGAGAATAATCAAACCAAAAGAATAATTTATCTCATGTGTTCGTTCATGTCAGTATCTCTCCATATTCATTTGTCTGTTCCAAATCCATATTGTCATTTTCCCCCCATGCTTGCAGTCTGTCGTTACAACATTCAAATGTCATGAGCATAATGATCTGTATCTGACAGCTAGACTGGGCTCTTTTATTTGATGAAGAAAATTAAAAACTGTTTTGTGCGCGCAAGTGTGCGTGAATGAGTGTGTGC
The DNA here is from genome assembly GCA_030674185.1 of Monoplex corrugatus. NCBI lineage: Eukaryota > Metazoa > Mollusca > Gastropoda > Littorinimorpha > Ranellidae > Monoplex > Monoplex corrugatus. The sequence goes on along the minus strand of CM060314.1, from coordinate 77,710,375 downwards.
GTGTGTGTGTGTGTGTGTGTGTGGTGTGCGTGCGTGCGTGCGTGCGTGTGTGTGTGTGTGTGTGTGTGTGTGTCATTTGCGCGCGCATGCTGGCGTGCTACTTACTACTACTACTATACTACTACTAACTACTATACTACTACTACTACTACTACTATTAATAATTGTAAAATGAAGAAAAAGAAGAATACAAATAATACTTGTCAATAATGATAATAATAAAAATAATGGTCATGAAAATCATAATAGTAGTGATGATGAGGATAATGATGCTGACAGTGATAATGATAATAATCAACAGCAGTAGCTGCAAGATCATCACTACACACACACACACACACACACACACACACACACACAGATAGAAAGAGAGAGAGAGAGAGAGGGAGGGACACAGAGAGACAGAGAGACAAGGACAGAGAGAGACAGAGACCGAGACAGACAGAGAAACAGACAGACAGACAGACAGACAGACAAAGACAGAGACAGAGACAAACAGAAGAGACGGAGATGGAGAGAAGATGTATGACAGAAAAGATGGGGGTAGACAAAATATTGATTTTCAACAATCTGTAGGTTTTATATCAACTGCACTATTGCCTATTTTTGTATCATCTTTACTGCATGTGATTTACAGGTATTACTTCTTGAACTCTAGAACTCTCATTTACAATACGAGAAGATTTAGCAAAAGTTTACGGCATTTAATGCGTGTATATATGTGTATGTGCGCGGGCGATTGTTTGTGTGTAAAACAATAAAAATAACAAGACTGATGAGATACTGCATTATGAATTTATTCTCAATGATAGGGTTGCCTGATGTGTTTAATATTTTACAGTGTTTGGTTTCATGTTCACTGTTCTTCCTTTAAAGGTTCTATTGGTATGTGGTAATGTCATTCTGTAAAAATAGTTGATAGCTTATATGTACGTGTGTTTTCTTGTGAGGGTGTACGTTGATATATCCTGATTTGTGGGTGTGTGTGCGTGCGTGCGTATGTGTGTGTGTGTGTGTGTGTGTGTGTGTGTGTGTGTGTGTGTGTGTGTGTGTGTGTGTGTGTGCGCGTGTATGCGCATACTTACCTGCATATGTGCTTAGGCAGGAGTGTGTTCATGTGAGTTTCTCGTGAATAAGTTGCATGCTATGCGTGAGTATGTCTTTCCGTGTGCGGATATGTTTGTGTGTGTATGTGTGCGTGAATGAGTGTGCGTTTGTCTCTGTGTGTGTGTGTGTGTGTGTGTGTGTGTGTGTGTGTGTGTGTGTGTGTGTGTGTGTGTGTGTGTGTGTGTGTGTGTGTGTGTGTGTGTGTGTGTGTGTGTGAGAGTGTGTTTAATCGTAAATTATGTCCTTTTCAAACGTAGTTTACATTCAAATTGTTTGTATGCAGATTGTCAATAACTATTCTGAATGCTGAGTGTACAAACACATATTCAGACAGGTACGTTTGGCTTATACACCACAGTATCTGCAGCCACATTGCAACTACTGAAAAGAGATGAAGTTGGTGAGAATTATCTGAGGACTTGGCAGGCTATTTTCCTCCTCCAAATCAACATCAACTGCATCTCTCTCTCTCTCTCTCTCTCTCTCTCTCTCTCTCTCTCTCTCTCTCTCCTCTCTCTTTACTAGGGCAGAAGACAGACAGATCAGACAGACAGATTGACTGATTGATGGATATATATATATATATATACATATATATCTAGAGAGAGAGAGAGAGAGAGCGAGAGAGAGAGATAGACAGACAGATAGGTAGACAGACAGATAGATAGATAGACAGATGGATAGATAGATAGATAGATAGATAGTAGTAGGCCTCCTTCGGTCATGACTGACCATGGACAAAGTACATCCGTTCTAATGTCTAGATGGGCTGTCTGCTTGGTCCAAGCAGCGTCGCCTGTAACTGTACAGACCAATGAGAGAGAGGCAGTCTCTGTCGCAGCGGTCGCATGTGTATGCTGATGCTGGTCTGTTGGCTGTCATCCCTTTTCTGCGAACTCGCTTTTCTGCTGCAGCAGCTGACAGTTTGTCCTCACCAATCCGCAGCTGTTTCTTGAGAGTAGTTCTCCAGCTGTTGCGGTCGTCTGCGAGGTCCTCCCAGGATCGGTGTTGATCTCAAGCGCCTTCATGTCACGCTTGCAAACGTCTTTGTATCTCAGCTGTGGGCGGCCAATGTTTCTCTGCCCTGTGGCAAGCTCACCATAAAGGATGTCTTTTGGGATGCGACCATCTTCCATGCGGCTAACGTGGCCCAATCAGCGCAGCCGACGCTGTCTCAGCATGGTATGCAAGGTTGGGAGGCCAGCGCAGGTTAGGACTTCGGTGTTGGTCACCTTGTCTTGCCAGGAAATGTCAAGTATGCGCCGTAGGCTTCTCAGATGGAAGGTATTGAGCCTTTTCTCCTGATGAGCATGCGTGGTCCACGCCTCGCTGCCATACAGCAAGGTGCTGAGGACACAGGCGTTGTATACAGCCATCTTTGTCTTTGTGGTCAGCTTGGGATTTGTCCACACCCTTTGTGTGAGGCGGGCTAGTGTTGTGGCTGCCTTCCCGATCCTCTTGTCGACCTCTGTGTCAAGGAGAGGTTATCGGTGATGGTGGACCCAAGATATGTGAATTGATGGATGGCTTCAAGCTCGTCGGCAAATAGCATGTCTCTGATGAGGGCTTCACGGACCTTTGTCCTTGCTCTGAGGCGGGCGAGGTTGAAGAGCCTACCATCTGATCTGGTCCGCAGGTGGATCCCTTCTTGCGCTGTGCTGAACGCATGCCTCAGGAGGAGAGCGAAGAAGATTCCAAAGAGGGTTGGGGCCAGGACGCAGCCTTGTTTCACACCGCTGCGTACGTCGAAGGGCTTGGAGAGGTTTCCGTTGAACTGCACCATCCCTTTCATGTTTGAGTGGAAGGACTCAATTAAGCTGTGCAGTTTGGGAGGGCAGCCGATTTTTCGGAGAGCCCTGAAAAGGCCATCTCTGCTGACTAGGTCAAAGGCCTTGGTGAGGTCAATGAATGCCACATACAGGGGCATCCGCTGCTCTCTGCACTTCTCCTGGATTTGGCGAAGGGAGAAGACCATGTCTACCGTGGATTTCTCTGCTCGAAAACCACACTGTGATTCCGGGTAGACGCGTTCAGCCAGTTTCTGCAGGCGGATTAGGAGGACCCGAGCACAGACTTTGCCAACAATGCTGAGGAGCGAGATACCTCTGTAGTTGTTGCAGGTGGCCATAGCAATGCGGTGCATGGTGTCTCGTAGCGTTTCCCATCTCTCTGTGGCAGAGTCTCTGGGCTGCAATGCATCGTATTCTCTCTGAAAGGCCTCTGCGAACTGTTCTACAAGATCTGGCTGAGACATCTTGCTGACGTCAATGCGAGGGTTCCCTTGTTTCTTTGAGCAGTGGACTTCTTTGGTTGTAGCCTGATCTTGCAACATACCAGAGAGTGGTCTGTGTCGCAGTCTGCGCTGTGATAAGAGCGAGTGGGGAGAACGTTTTTGATAGCGGCACGTCTTACTGATGTCTTGCAGATCTTGGGAGAGCCCAGGCATCATTGTTCGGACATTCCAACAGCCCAGTTTCACTGCTGATCCTTTTCCTGATCCGTTTCTTGAATTTGAATTTTTCTTTTTGTTTGGTGCGGTAATTAACGACCTGCTTGTCAGATTTTCTCCTAATCTTCATGCACCCAATGAAGAAGGCAGGTCGTGGCGGGACAGCACCTAACTGGCTGGGGGCTGCCCAGCTTAGGCGGGCGGTAGCTGTCCAGTAAGACACGAAGGTCTCTCCCACCGTCAAAAGCAACCCCTGGCGTCAGCTCTACGCCAGTTGAGCAATGACTTATCACCGGTATCTGTTGCTTCCCGTGTTGTGCCGACACTAGTGTTAGTAGCGAGGCTGGAGTGTCCTCTCCAGGTTGTAGGTGCAGAGTGTTTGTGGATGAATGGACGGATGTAAGCCTGGGCAGTGTAATATGGAAGACAGGCTGTTGCCCATGCAACTTGTCCCCCCTCTCCACCTCGCTGACAGATCCAAAGGAACAGCAGGGCTGTTACGTTTTGGTGCCAACGCGGCCGCAGGAGCTGCCGGAAAGTGTCAAAGTTTGCCATCCAACCGCCTTAGGGGCCACACACCGGATTTACTGTCAGGGTTTACTCCCTTAGCTAGATGGCCGCGGGTAGCTCTCCAGAGCTGGCGCCCTTTGATGGATCTAATTTATTTCCACCAGGGTTTCTAGCCACCCTCCTCACCATCCTCCTGAGAGGACTGGTGGGGTTGCTGGTTTAGTCGCCAGCAATTCGACCCTGTGACAGGTAGTACTGGGTTCCAGGTTATCAGTAGCGGATACATCTATCCGACCTGACCACATAGATAGATAGATAGGTCGATATATAGATAGATAGATAGAGCGAGAGAGAGAGAGAAAGAGAGAGAGAGAGAGAAAGAAGGAGAGATACATATCTTTCTCTCTAAAATATGTGTGCATGCTCGCGTGCATGTGTGTGTGTGTATGTGTGTGTGTGTGTGTGTGCGTGTGTTGTGTGTGTGTGTGTGTGTATGTGTGTGTGTGTGTGTTGTTTTGTTTCGGGGGGTGGTGGTCGTCATCGTTGTATTAACAATTCTATTGTATGCCATATCAAAAGAATCAATAAGGCAGTCTGATATATTTCAGTGATTATGAAATTTATCGAAGTCAATATAACTATACACTGTATGAAACGTTTAATTCAGAAGAACCTACTGACTGTAAGTTATTCATGATTTTTACAGAATATTTAACTGTACCTAGTTCTTTTAGTAAAAAAAATAAAGTGCCATACATCACGTTTACAGGGCGCATAAATACGTAATGGAAAAGAAAACATTCAGACCCTGACCTTTCAGTCACACGAAGCCGTCCCATCATTCCAGAAAACTTGTCTCCAGCCTAAAATACTTTCATCGATTTTCTCTTTTTTCCCCTTAAGCAGTGTTTGTCAATTTTGCAAAGCAGCGTTACTTCTTAGTCAACCTTCCGAGATAGAACATATCAATACTGGAGCTGCAAAATGTTTGTAATTCTTATGGTATGACCTTTGTTTCTGTGTCTCAGCTGTGTAGTTTATAGGTCTTTATTAAATGCCCTGGTTTTAATTATTCTGTTTTAATTGGTTCTGTGATTAATTTTGCAATATATGTTTGAATCGTTATGCTGCGATTGATGTGTGTGGATTAGTAAATAAGGTAAAATTGTTTGTTGTTTTTATTAGCTTCATAAATAAACTTTCTCGGTTTTATTTTTTGTTGCTCTCTCTCTCTCTCTCTCTCTCTCTTCTTTCAAGTAATGTGTGTTGTCCTCAAATATTCATGTATGTTATGACTGTTCCTTATCATTTATAATCCGTTTTCTTTCTCCGGCGTGAGCCTTATTGTTACCAATATTACATAAAGAGATGAATGCCTTGCTTTCAGGTTTGACGTCTGCAACAGAAAAACTACTTTGCTGCTGCTGCTAATGGTGCTGATGGTAGTGATAAAGATTATTTGCTCTGTTGCAATATGTACTAAATCTGGTGAATTTATTTATAATAATAATAATAATAATTACAATATTTATATAGCGCAAAATCTTGATAGAAATCAAATCTAAGCGCTGAACATACACATACGCACGCGCGCACACACACGCACACACACACTCACACATGGCTATAAATGGGGAAAAAGAATAAAAGCAATGGAAAATTATAGAGAGCATATTATATACAAATATATATTACAATGTGATTCCACTCCGAGCGGAGACAGGCTACAGAGGGGGATGAGTGAGGTCAGGATTTTTTGCAGAGGAGAAAAGGTGAGTTTTGAGAGCGGACTTGAAGGAGACAAAAGTAGGTTGCTGACGGACTGAGAGAGGAAGTTTGTTCCAGAAGAGCGGACCAGAAACAGAGAAGGCTCGTATTGAGCTTAATGCGTGGAAAGCGAAAAGTCAGAGGATCGGAGGCAGAGCGGAGGGTACGTGAGGGAACATAGATCTCAAGTAGGCTTGACAGGTAATCGGGGGCTGCGTTATTGAGGCTTTTGTAGCACATGGTGTCTAGTTTGTACTGTATGCGCTTTGATACAGGGAGCCAGTGAAGTTGTTCCAGGAGAGGAGAAATGTGGTCAGCTTTTTTCTTTTTGAGTACAAGGCGTGCAGCATTGTTTTGATGTGGATGTGGATGGTGGAGGCAGGAAGACCAGACAGGAGTGAATTGCAATAGTCAATGCGAGACATTATGAAGGAGAGAACGAGTTTTGCAGTTGTTTCAACAGAGAGATACTTCCTGATCAGGCTTATACAGTGGAGGTGATAGTAGCAAGATCTTGCAGTTTGAGAAACAAAGTTGTTCATGGAGAGGGTAGAGTCAAGGCAGACACCAAGGTTTTTAGCTGAGTCAGAAATTGGGACTGATGTGTTACATAATGAGAGAGAAAGAGGGGGCAGCTGAGAAAGTTTCTGACGGGTGCCAATGAGGATAGCTTCCGTCTTGTCGTCATTAACTGGAGTTTATTGTATGTCGTCCAGTTCTAAATGTCCGAGTAGCACTCAGTAGTGTGAGTCAAGAGGCGCTGTACATTGTCAGGTGAGTCACTGTCTTGAAGTTGGGTGTCATCAGCATAGAAGTGGTGTTTTATAGAGTGGGAGTTGATGATAGTGGACATGGAGGAGGTATAAAGAGTGAAAAGAATAGGGCCAAGGACAGATCCTTGTGGAACACCACAGGTCAGGTATGCAGGTTGAGAGTAAGTGCCATTGATGAGAACAGTTTGTTTTCTGTTTGATAGATATGAAGTGAACCAGGAGAGAGCAGTGTCAGAGATGCAAAAAATATGATGGAGTCTAGAAAGGAGAATACCATGATCAATGGTATCAAAGGCTGCAGACAGATCGAGGAGTGTGAGGAGAGAGACTTTGCCAGTATCAGTTGCAAGGAGGAGATTGTTGAGAATGTGTAGTAGGGCAGTTTCAGTGCTATGGCACTGGTGGTAGGCTGATTGGAAAGGATTGAGGAGATTGTTGGCAGACAGGTGAGAGTTCATTTGGTTGAGGACAACTTTTTCAAGGAGTTTTGACAAGAAAGAGTGATTAGAGATAGGCCGGTAGTTTTTCAGTTCATTTGGATCTAAATTGTATTTCTTGAGGAGGGGTGAACGATAGTAGACTTGAAAGAATCCGGGACAGTTCCAGTTTGAAGAGAAGTGTTGATGATGTCAGTGATGAATGGGAGGAGAGTAGGGAGACAGTTGGAGTAGAGAGAACCTGGAAGAGGATCCAGTTCGCAGGTTTTGAACGACATGGATCTGATTTCTTTGTTGTCTATTGTGTTCTGATGTCAAAGGCCAGTTGCCAAAAATTTGATTTGTACATGCGTTCTCCCTTTTTTTTCAAATGTTTCTGGTTTCTTAGTGAAGTATATTGTCAAATTCGATAAACTGATTTACCGTCGTGACAAGCGACCGAAGATACATATACTTTTTATAAGCTTCTTTATCTCATACACACATGCGCACGCACACTCAAACACACATACACATATACACAGACTCAGACACACTGCGAAGGCACACGCACACACACACATACGCACACATATTTGCACGTGCATATGAGCATGAACGCACATACACATGCACTACGCATGTATGAACGCATCGACACACATACACTAAGTTACACGCACATCATCATGTGCATACTCGGCATTTAGCACAACCAATCACCGTGGCGAAGTGGTTACGCAACAGATTACTGACGAAGAGACCGATGTTCCGAAACCCATCAGTCTAAAAGGTTAAAGCGGGATTTTTCTACCTGATCGGCCCAAATGCAGAGCTCAGCGTGCTGTGGGCTCATTACGAAGACTGGGATCATACAATCGAATCTCATCTACTTTATGGATGCATTAATGTGATGCTTATATTTCCTGATCAACAGTGCAGGTGACTAGATTTCTCGGATCTATTTGATGCCAGGAAATATCTTGATAGCAAGTTTGGAAGATAGACTTGTTACACAGTCTCAAACGTAGATAGAAATCTAAAGCATCATGATAATACAATCATCATCCCCATTGTCATGAAATCATGAATCATTTGGTTAGCGCACCATGCTGATGTCTCAGGGGTGGTGGGTTCGGCACTCAGGTGGGTCATATTTTTCTGTTTTTCTCTACAGGTAGGTTGGTTCTTTTAATAGAGCCATGAACTCAAACTCTTATATCTCGAGTTCAGTCTCAACATGCAACTATGAAAAGTGGCGTGTTCGCTGACCATCTTAATGTTTCCATCATTTTGATGATGTCAGCTTAGCGTTTCACAGGTCTCACTCCCCCATTTCCCTTTTCAAGACCTTAGACCTTGCTAGCGCATAGGGTTTTGCTCAGATTCAAGGAGTCTGTCGGGTACTTACTGGCAGGTTTGGGTGGAGTACATATAAAAACTGTCCAAGTTCAAATCCCACTCGAACAAACTCCAAACTGCAAACCGAAATGAGCACTAGAACTTAGACTGAATGAATTTGGAATTGGTAATGTGTTGTGGAGCTGGAACGAGCTGCATGGGATCAACGCTACTGAGATGGCACAGAGGTTGGGACAGCAAAATAAAGCAAACAAAACAAAGCAAAGCAAAAAACAAAACAAAACAAAGACATGCTACCTAGATGATACTCGGTACCTTATTTTGCCACGGTTGAGGTTATTAGCTTAAAAGTCATTTTTCAAATTTGCCGTTGCTACTTGCTTAGAGTTTTCCTGTTTCTAAAAGCCAGACCCTGACATGACATGCAAAACCCATTATGTGTAAATTTGATATTCTGCATGTGTATACACACGAAGTGGATTTAAACACTGGCAAGTATGCACACGTTGACCTGGGTGATGGGAAAAATCTCCACCCTGTACCCACCAGCCTGAAGTGTCCAAGCGGATCGAACCCAGAACCTTTCCGACAGGAAGTTCGACGTTTACCCACTTGATTACCCGCGCCGTCAACAAGAACAAAACTTAGACTGTCTTTATCTCCCTTGGCTCGCACGTGTGGGCATTCATATCAAATGACTGAACAGCCTACATCGAGATCAGAATAATTTACTATAGGCCTATCAGATATCACTTTAACAACCAATGAAAAGTATCGAAAATGGAATTTCCTTCCCTTATCCTCCAATCCGTGTTCAAAAAAAATCTTAATGTTAACGTGACAAATAAGCGTGTCCCACAATCTATTCTTATTTTTTGAACCAATAGATGCTATCGTATTTCAGTTCAAGACATGGCCATTTTCAACTTCTTGTTCGTCAGACAAGTACAAATGTAGTTTTACATTCGTTGGTCCTCTGCTAATGAATTTACTCCCTTAATGTGTTATAAACACACAAATCACTTCAAGGAACATTTATTCAAATACTTCATGTCAGTGTAGTACCCAACACAAAATAGCAGTACACTTAACTATTTCATGTTTGAGTATATATAATTCAATTTACGTATGTATGACCCCGTGCGTATGTGTATGTATGCTGTTGCTGCTGTAAACTTTAGTATTTTTATTAGCGTAGCGAAACATTCTTTTCTGTTTAGGTACTACTGACAAGAGTTTCTTTACAGTTCTGTTCTGTTAACTGTTATTTATCATACTGCTTTGTTTTATTTCACTATCTTGGGACCACCACAAAACAGAGCCTAAGTTTATATTTTATGTACAGAAACATTGAGAAACTGCTCACAGGAAAAAGACATGTACATCAACTGGCTGTTTAAAATCAAAAGATGGTACGATCATTATGGAAAAAGACAAAATATTGGGTAGACGGGGAGAGTACATCGAAGACCTTCACATCTTTAGAAAGAACTTTGTAGGACCACCAACAACATAAGATGAAGTTAGAACAGCGATGAAAGACAACAAAGACGAAACAAAAAAATGCCCCAGGACCAGACAATATTACTATAGAAATAATTAAGACTCTACATGAATTTGGTATTGAAAAATCAACAGTCCTCCGAACTGAAAGTTACGACATCGCAGAAAGATACCTAGAGATATATCAGAATCAATGGTCATGGCACTTCCAAAGAAAGCAGAGACTATGAATGCAAACTTCACTGCACAATGAGGCTGATGAGTCATGACACAAAAATACTATTAAGAATAATCATGTTGAGGAAAGGAATACAATCAAACCAGAAGTAGCAAAAGAACAATGTGGATTTGTTGAAGAGAAAGGAACTGTCAGTGCCATCATAATACATATCCTAAGAACTCTCATAGAAAGATCAACTGAGCTGAATAAGGATTTATATTTTGTTTATTACACAAACGCTTTTGATCAAATAAGATAAAAAGAAATGATCAACCAACTGAAAAAGTTCAATATTGATGAAAAGACTGAAGAATAATAAGAAATATGAATTGGGAACAAACAACAGCAATAAGTGTAGAAAATGATATGTTCTTTTCAAAATATCGACAGAGGGACTAGACAGGATGCCTCTTGTCACCAGATTTATTTTTATTCTATATGAAACAAGAATCGAATTTCACACTCTTTCCTTTAAAAGTAATTTTTGTTGGAATGTCTACTAGATGATATGGGAAACTTCGTCACAAAAGTCCGGAAGAGTCACTTTTGTTTAAGACTTAACTTTTGATGTCAACATTTCCAAGATGTTTTGTGAAATGGTTCTCCTTAGAGTAAACTTCTGAACACAGTACAACTTGCATAAACATCTGTGTTGTTGTATGTCAAATTAAAGCTTTTTTTTAACAACTTTAAAAACATACCAAAGTAAGATTTATCCATTTCGAACACAAAATAAAGTAAAAAAAACAACAGAACATACCCACTGAAGTTATTACATTTTGGAGTCCGACATATCCAGCTCAAGACCATACAGTATTTGATATGGCTGACTCCACGACATTCTCCAAACCTGTAATACACGTCAAGCCATATTTCCTGCAGCTACATCTTGTTAATGTAGAATTCACTTTGCAGTTGCAGTAGATACAGTTCAGTAAATCTTTTAGAACTGATGGAAGATCTGTAGCAACAGGAAGAAGTTGGCCCCGCTGAAACTCCCAGCCCCAATCAGTTGGCCCCGCTGAAACTCCCAGCCCCAATCTTCTAGAAAATGATCTGTTTTTTTCCCCTAGGCCGGTCCATTGCTGTATGAGTGGTACCAATCAGCCGATGAAGTGGAAAGCACAGCTTGACAAAAGTTTTTGTTGACATCGGACAAGACGAAGTTTGTTCAAAGTACCCCCACCCTTTGTTCTATTGTGCAGGGCAGCTAAAGTCTGCTGGCCAGCTTCAGATATGTTTTGATATTTTTCGGCAACAAAGATCTATGCAAGCTGAGAAAGTCCAAATCATTTTCCAATGTTTTGATGGGCAGTAATTTTGCAATTCTGAAAAGCTTGGGATGTGATATCATATCAACAGAAAGCATGAGTGAACAGATACTTTTCCGTCCATTGCAACCAACATGAGCTTGGGGGCTTTTGATGTCCACTATCTCGATTGATTTTTTCAACATCCTGATGTAAAAAAAAATGTCTTGCATGATTAGTTGAATAAAACAACTAGGTCCTTGTCTTCGCCCGTCACCACAGTTGTTAACACTTTATCACACCGAAGTGCTTTATGAACAATCACACTGTCAGTATATCCCTGCTTCACAGGCACTGTTAAGGAACTGCAGAAACTGTTGCTTGTTCTGCATGTTTGATAGGAAGTGTCCCTTTTTCTCACAAAGGAGCATGTCTACAGTGAAAACAACGTTCGTTCCCATGATGCCTTTGTTTCGGACAGATGCTTCGCATGTTTTGTTCCTTGCCCACTGCAATACAGGTCAAAGACGATCCGCAATGCCATGGTAATCAATGCGGCAGAGGATCACCATGAAGAATGTACCTGGCGTTTTCAGTATGCTCTTTTCTGAAGATTAAAAGTTTGCAAGAATGTGTTTCATGGCGAGCCGTGGTATCTATGGCAACCGTCAATAATCTTTGAAAGAGAAACTGGACACCCGTATATGTCCTGAGCCTATTTTTACCTCCCGGGGAGCATTAAGTCCTCATCAAATGATGGCCTGTCTGAAAGTTGTCAGACACATCCGGATGTGTCTGCTCTAGTTGCATCTTTTGCTGGAGGTACAGTTTCCCTGACTTCGTAAAAAGGTTGTGCCCTGAAGCATTCTCGCAAATATGAGGAGGTGTAGAGAGAACACTCAGTTCTTTCAGCCTTGATGGAAAGGCAAAGAAGTGAATCATTTCCATAGAGAAACCACAAATGGCTGGTTCTGCTGGTACATTCGTGTTGGAAATTCTCCAGTCTATGGCGTGTTGTGCAGCATCTCTAGCCCATATTTCTCCATCAAGAAGGCGATCAACAAAGTAGAGAGGCAGCTGTCACCCAGAAACCATCAGCAAAAGTGGCATGTGAGACTGGATATAGTCTCTACTCCCAGTCATCAAAACGAATGATTCGGATCAAACTCACCATACCATACGAAAGTAAAATTGAGAAACTCCATGTCTACAGGACTGAAAAGTATGCCAGTCTAGCTAGCAGCTTGAAGAAATCCGGCTTTCAAGCCAAAGTCCTCGCTGCAGAGGTTGGAGCACAGGTGTTGACAGGCACATCAGCCTATGATCTCATGAAACTGCTCTCGATTTCTAGTATAGAGAGAGGACCAGAGCCATAAAGACAACGACAGAAGCAGCTGAAAAGAGCTCCAACTGGGTCTGATCAAGGAGGAACAAAAGTGAACTTATAAGGCTTAAACTTCCTCTACACGTTGCCAGTGTAAGATTGCTGGGTGGTTAAGACATCCGATGCAAGGGTGATTTGGCCTTGAAATGTCTGACCACCTTGGATGCCTGGCTTTGAACCCAGGTGGTGGACATTTTTTGATGAAAAAAATGGAGAAAGCAGAAGGTATTCAGGAGTTATGACCTGGATGTGGCTCGGCCCGTTTTGGAGTGCAAGGAGTTAAGGAGTGAAACATTTGTTTGACGGGATTTCTCCTCTGAGGACCTTCTGCTGTCCGGCTCTCCCCAGAGTTTCTTGCTGCTGACTAATGAGTACACGTGTGCCATTCCCAATATCCTCTTAGTCATCATATCAATCATCTCATGCTCTTCGAGCCCCCAATACCTCTACCCGTATTTTCATTTACAACTAATGTACTTAAAAAAAATCTGTTATCCCCATTGCGTGTCATTTTACATCTGCAATAATAAACATAAGAAATACGTGTCTAAAAATCTGTCGAGAGGGGTGAAGGTAAACAAAGAATGAAGCAAGAGAAAGTGAAAAACGTAGGAAACTGTTGGGAAGGAAATAGCAGCAGAAAGAAAGTACAAGAATAGTGAATATGTATAGAATTCTGCTTTAAACTTTGACAAATACGGTTTTAAGCTATCATGAAGTCACGAACTTGCAAAATTAAGCTATTACTTTTGCGAGTTAGCAGTATGACCAAAATGTTCACCGCATCTGCGACCGAATGATGCACCCATACAGTCTTTTTAAAAAAAATTTTTGCACACTTCTGCAGCATCGAGTTGGCAGGCACTAAATTCACGAGCGACAGGCATTTTTCATCAACTGTGTACATTGGTAACGTCCATGTGTGTGACAGCTTCCTTACCTAATTTTCGTCGGTTTGATGTTGAAAGTTGTCCGTCGACAGAGAGTTACCTGTGCTGCGATTTCGAATTGAATGTAAACAAGGTCACGTGATGCGCGCACTCGCCCAGTATGGTGAACTATTCGACTCAACGATAATATCGCACAAAAGAAATGTCGAAAAAACTACGAGGGTGAGTCAAAAAGTAATGCCTTTATCTTTAGTACAGGAACAATTACCGACACAGGAACATGTATCATACATCAAAATGAAGCTGGTCCTCTGGGGATCACATCCCTACTTCTCAACATAGACACCGTTTCTCTCAATAGCAGTATTCCACCTTTGAATGAGGGCATGTATCCCTGCCTCGTAAAATTCTGTTGACTGTGCCACGTCTTCACTGCAGTTTTCACTTCCTCGTCACTGGCATAATGTTTGCCTCTCAAACCCTCTTTCATGGGGCCGAAGAGATGATAGTCTGAAGGAGCTAAGTCTGGTGAGTATGGAGGATGCAGTAAAGTTGTCAGAGTTTATTGTTTCTCCTCTTGGCAAGAAATAACCAGAATGACACCTTGAGCATCCCAAAAGACAGTCGCCATGATTTTTCCAGCTGACTTTTCCGCCTTGAACTTTTTCGGTTTTGGTGACGTAGGGTGGCGCCATTCCATTGACTGCCTCTTTGATTCCTGTTCACAATGACCATGTTTTGTCACCGGTAACGAGCCTTCCAAAGAAGGGGTTGTCTCTTTGACTTTGTTCAAGAACTTCAGTCTTGCGTTCGGTAGTCAGCTCTCTCGGTACCCAAAGGGCACACATTTTGGAAAACTCAAGTGATTCAACAATGTTATAAGCACTTCCATGGCTCACTTCAAGGTTTTCTGCTTACTCCTCAAGAGTTATGCGCCTGTCTTCTCTAATCAGAGCATCTGCTTTTGCTTTATTGGCAGGATTCACAGAAGTGGACCGACGGCCAGGGTTACATTCGCAGTTCCCATCTTTTCATCATTCAGACGACAGACTCACCTGCGAACATTGCTATAATCTAACTTATTCTCCTATACACATTCTGTAATCGTCTGTGAATGTTCACAGGGGTTTCTCCCTCAGCAACAAGAAATTCGATCACTGATCTTTGTTTCTGACGCAGTTCTAAGGGGGCAGCCATTTTGATTTTTCATCACGAGTCTATGAACAGGAAATATACCAAACAAAATATTTCAGTCCGTAACACTTATAATCATATGTAACTGAGCAACATTTCAGGTAATTTTATAAAAAAATTCGTCTGATATAAATAAAAAGGCATTACTTTTTGACTCACCCTCGTACATTAGTCCAGATTTTCCCGGACCTTTTTAACGAAGCACAAAGGACATAGTGGAGAATAATTCACGCCAGCAAACATTTTTAAAGGAGTTAACTGAATTCATAATTTATTTTAACTGGACTATTAGAGCGAAACCATCATAAGAAACCGAGATCAATGACCTGGGGTAAAAGTTGGAGGGAAACCGATAAACAATGCTCGTTATGCAGATGACACCGTTTAAATTGCAGAAAATAAAAAAAAAACTACAAAACTTCAAATTTTAGAGAATGTAACAGAGATACAAAGCAAAACTGAAGGCCTAGAGCTAAATAATAAGAACATTGACGTCATTGTAATCAGTAATAAATAAGAAATGCCTTCATGTAAAATAACAGCCATGATGCCAACTAATCAGACCCCCAGCTATGGGTAAATAGCACCTCTCATGGGTTTCTTGGTTGAAACCAAGGCTAAGGTAGTAAACCCTAACAGAAAATCACCACTGCCTTGTGGTTATCTCGGCAGAGACAAAGGCTAAGGGAGTAAAAACTGACAGAAAATCACCCCTACTACCTTATTGGTACTCGTGGGAACGAGAAAGGCTAGCAGAGTCCGTACAAAAACCTATGGCAGGCAGAGGGAAAACCACCATCGTATGCTGCCAAGATTGCCATGGCCAGCCAAAATACGAAATGGGAGAGGCACTTGTTGAATGGGCGCAAATAAATCAATTCATAGTAGGAAACACCTGGTTTGAGCAGCCTGACAAGAAAATGGACATAATGAGTCCAGTACAAAAATCAAATTGATTATATCCTGATAAATAAAAGATTTAGATATACTTTACTGATAGCAAAATCACTACCAGGTGCAGATTGCAACAGTGACCATGATCATGCAATGGGAAGAATAGGCTGAAACTTAAGAGAAGAAAAGAAGAAGAAAACAACAGACCAAAAGTATAATCAAACTAAATCTTGGACTGTTAAAGACAGCAATTCAGTGCTCTGGAGGTCATTGGACAGAGCTGAGAAACTCGAAACATGAAGTGTGTAAAGAAATTCCTAGAGTTCAGAAAAAAACAACTGGATAACAAAAGAAATTTTAGGCTTGATGGAAGAACGGAGGAAGGCAAAGGGAAAAGAGGAAGAATACAAAAAGATAAACAAGGAAATCAGGAATAGGTACAATAAGCTGGAAACAAAGTGCAAAGAAATAGAAGCCCAACACAAAAGGGATCCTCAAGTTATGTACAGAAACATTGAAGAAAATGTCCACAGGAAACATACATGCACATCAACTGGTTGCTTAAAATTGAAAGATGGTACGCTTATCAGGGAAAAGACAAAATATTAGATGACAGAAATGAAGAACACATTATAAGAAAGAACATTGAAGGACCACCCATAATGAAAAATGATTGTTAGAGCAGCATTGAAAAAGATGAAACCGGGAAAAGTCCCAGGACCTGACAGTATTACTACAGAAATGATTGAGGTCTTAGAAAGCAGAAGGTATAGAATGCGAACTCATCGTACAATCAGCTTAAATGAGTCATGTAACTAAAATCATATTACGAACAATCATGATGAGGACGAGGAACAGAATCAAAAGAGAAATAGCAGAAGAACAGTGGATTTGTCGAAGGATTCAGTTCAGTTCATATTGCTTATAGCAAAGCCGACTACTAGAGCCATATCAGCGCTAACAACACATCCAAAACAGACAACCCGTTAAGATAAAAGACAACAGTTAAACAACAAATCTAAAATGCAATTTAAGAAAAACAGACATAAAATCAGATCAGGTGAAATTTATTGATCTCTTGTAAAAACTGTAAAATTGCATCAGGATGGACGTCTGGGAAGAGGTTCTTTAAGGAGTCCTTCGTGTAGTGCTTTTGTCTCACATCGTACAAGTCCCAGCAATCGAGGAGGAGGTATCTGATGTTCAACGGCTCATCAGAAGGTATACACCATGCTGCTTCTTCATTTTTTAAAAGGTATGAATGAGTGTAGGATGTGTGACCAGTGTGTAACCTACATAACACTGTCTCTTTCTTACGGTTTCCTGCAGAAGATGGGAGAATTTCTTTCATGCTAGGACGGATTTGGAAAAGTTTGTTATCTGTCTGTTCATTCCAGTCCTCCTGCCACAGATTTCTCACTTAACTGTGTACTTTCGATTTGACATCTATGTAAGGAATCAAGGATTTAGACATCTTTTCCCTTGTGGCCTTCGTGGCCAGGCAGTCAGCCTTTTCATTGCCTCCAATACCAACATGGCCAGGAATCCAGTCAAAACAATCTCATAACCTTCATTTGTAAGAGTAGAATACAGTTCGAAGAACTTCACAATTTCAGGATGACTTATGTTTCGGCGAGCAATTGCCTGCAAAGCAGAAAGAGAGTCAGAAAAAATGAAAAACTTCGTGTTTGGATAAAACGACTTGTACGCAAGTGAACTGGTATTGTCTTTACGGAAGAAAGCAAGATCAAAACAAACCTTTGGTGTTTTCAAGGTCCATGGTGGGCCGTCGTTAACAATTGTTAAATTTGTATCTGCCTTTTCGATAAGGAGACGGATACAGATTCTAAAGGAGGAGTGACTTTCGGATGTTTTTCAAATTCAATTTGAAATTTTGGTTGAAGACACAGTCGTAGGCTGGGTTTTCCGGTTCAGAAAACAGTTTCAAACAGACATTTAAGGTTAGCTTCAGTCTACGGTTGCTCAGGGAGGGCTCCCCTGCCTCCGCATACAAACTATAGACAGGAGTTGTTCTGAATGCACCAAGACATAGGCGCAGCCCTTGAAGGTGAATGGGATCCAGTGCTTTTAGGTATGACGGTCTCGCAGAGCCATATATTACGCAGCTATAGTCCAGTTTAGAGCGAATTAAAGCTCAGTACAGGTGAAGTAGCTTTTTCTTGTCAGCACCCCAGTCTGTATGAGCTACAACTCGAAGAATATTCAGAGCTTTCTGGCACGAGGTTTTAAGATGTTGGATATGACATAGAAAATTCAACTTTTCGTCAAAAATCAAGCCCAGAAATTTTGCTTCTTTTATAGCTGGAATGATAGACTTTCCCAGATGAATTTCTGGAGCGGCAAAGAATCATCGCAGGTTATGAAAGTGGATACACTGTGTTTTGGTTGCGGAAAAAGTAAAACCGTTTGTCTCTGCCCACTGCTAGATCCTATCTACGCACAGCTGCAGCCGCCGCTCGAACGCCTGCATAGAAGCTTCCATTTGCGTAAACTGCAAAATCATCCACAAACAGGGAACAGTCGGACTCCTGGTGTACAGACTTGACTGTATTGTTGATCTTGATACTGAACAGCGCAGGAGAAAGAATGCTCCCTTGTGGTACACCCAGCTCTTGCTCATGGATGTCTGACAGAGTAGTACCAATCTGCACTTGAAACTGTCGATCAGCCAAAAAGTTTTGGATAAACACAGGTAGTTGACCCCAAAAACCCAATTCGTGTAGATCAATAAGAATTCCTGATTTCCAAGTGGTATAATATGCTTTCTCCAAATCAAAGAAGATAGCCACTACATGCTGTTCTTCAGAAAAGCATTACGGATGGTCGTTTCAAGTCGTATTAAATGGTCTACTCTGGAATGGTTCTTCCGAAAACCGCTTTGTTCTTTTGCTAAGATGCCGTTATTCTCCAGTTTCCACATCAGTCTGCTATTGACCATTTTTCCATCACTTTGCAAAGACAGCTGGTTAAGGCTATTGGCCGATAACTGGATGGATTGGATAGATCTTTTTCCAGGTTTAGATACAGAGTGATCAGGTAGGGGGACAATCAGGGCTTTCCGCCACGAGGGAGGAAAGAATCCTGTGTTCATATGTAATTGTACACTTTCAACAGAATTTCCAAAGCCTTTTCTACGAGATGCTTCACGAGTTTGTAATGTATTTCATCTAAGCCAAGAGAAGGGTCAGAGCAAGTCAGGAGAGCATCTTTTAATTCTCCTTATGTCAGTGGAAGATCGTACCCTTCCGTGTTATCAGAGACGAAGTGATAGGCTCTCTTTTTTCAAGGATTTGTGTTTCCGTAAAAGCGACGATTTATTGGCTGAGGAAGAGTTATTTTCAATGGTGGATGCCAACATGTTAGAAACGGCTTTTTTGTCAGTAATCAGACAATCGGACAGTTTTAGATGGTAGGCAGAGGGACAAGTGTTTTTCCCTTTAATTTGTTTGATAATTTTCCATACTTTCTTTTTTTGGAGTTTGGGACGTCAGTTTGGAGCAAAATTCTCTCCATGACTGTCGTTTATTTGTTTTAAAGACATACCTCGACTTTGCTCGCAGTTTTTGATGAGCCCGAACATTGTCCGCTGATGGAGTTTGGAAGTTGCGACGTTGAGCTCTCTTGCGCTTTTGTTTAATTTGTTTACATTCGGAAGTAAACCACGGTGTTTTAGGCATGTGCGCTTTATCTGACGACGTGGTAATTGCTTGTTTGACATAAGTCGTGTTAGAGCGTCTACCGGGTCATCACTTTGCAGGACCCTTCCTTCCTCCAAATCGCTCCGGACGGCCCTCACGAACAAATCCCTTAAGTTGTGTTGGTTTTGAAACAATGTTGAAACCCAATATGGAAAAACTTTCCCTTCACGCAGTGACGTTTCTTGTAGAGCCTGTACAACAGGTTGCAGGTCACGGCAAAGTAGCTGGAGCTCCTCTGAATTGGAGTTGATACCTCTTATGTTCCAATGGACAATACTCTTCATTGTTAGTGTAACAACACAAGGCAAATTCAGTCCATATCCTTTTTGTCATCCTCAATTTGCAATGGAGTGTATTCATTTTCCAGTATTTTCTCCGCTTTTTTTCAGGCGGTCAGACCTGACGGCTGCCTTACCTGTAGGAAGCGAGGGTTCAAGCCCTTTAAGCACTGGAGGAGAGTTTCTCATCTCCACCATCATTACTCCTCCTTTGAATCAGAATCGCAATCATTATCCCTTTTCCGTTTTGGTTTGTGTGGTTTGGACATGAGCGTAGGCTCAGCGATGGCAGAAATGTGTCGGTCACTTCAGGAGAGCTGCCGTGCTGGGGAAAGGACAATGGATGGCCAATCTCTTGGCGTCCGTCCGTCTGGAATCGTCCTGCATAAATCCAGACAGTGTACTTTTACGACTGACTGACGTACAGCCACTCATCCCCTGGCCAAGTGACTCATGCTCGGGATTAAGGGTTAGTAATGGCAATGAGGTTGAAGAAAATGTAAATGAGGGTGGAACCACGTTTCGTCTCATCCCTCCCCCTTGACCTGTCCGATATGGGTAACCCTACCAGGGGCATTAATTTATCATACTGTCAAGTCCAGTCCACGTAACTGCCTTGGTCTTCGGGACTGTCATTGAAAAAAAACAACCCAAAGCTTTCTAACAAGCTCAAGGGATCATTGCAACCTCAAGACCCCGACCACGGCAAGGTGATGGTCCCGTCTGAGCGGTTGTCGAAGGGAAAGAAACTATTAATGCCATATAAATCCTAAGAACTATCATAGAGAGGTAGTCGAGTTGAATCAGGATTTATATTTATGCTTACACCGAGGCTTTCGATCGGGGAAGAAACGAAATATTGATCAACGAACTAGAAAGGCTCAATATTGATGGAAAAGGTCTAAGAATAATCAGAAACACGTATTGGGAACAAACAGCAGCAATGAAAATACATGTAGAAAACGATAAGTCTTTCCAGAATATCAAAAGAGGGGTTAGGCAGGGTTGTGCTCTGTCACCAGATCTGTTTTCCATCATGAGAAATCTAGAAAAATGCCCTGGGATAAAGATTGGAGGAAAAACGATAAACAACATTCGATACGGAGATGACGCCGTGCTAATTGCAGCAAATGAAAAAGACCTACAAAGCCTTGTGAATATAGTAGAAAGCAAAAATAAAGAGCTGGAAGTAAATAGCAAGAAGACTGAAGTCATAGTAATCAGTAAAAGAACAAGAAATCCCTTCATGCAAAATAACAGCAAATGGCACAACATCAAGACAGGTTGATAAGTTTAAATATCTGGAACTGTCATCTTGCCAGACGGCGGATGCACATCAGAAATAGCCAGCTGAATCGGCCAAACTAAAACAGCATTCAAGAAGACGAAAAACGTTCTTACCAACAAATGCCTATCAAGTAACATCAGGAAGAGAGTTCTTGAGTATTAGATGCTGCTAGGCTCATCTTCAGAAAATCTCGTTCCTCTCATGTCACTCCTCTTCTCAAATCTCTTCACTGGTTACCTGTTGAAAAGAGAATTCGCTACAAGATTGCTTTGTTATGTTTTAAGTCTCTCAACGGTCTTGCACCCCCTTACATCTCTGAACCTCCTCCATCTGTACACCCCCTCTCGTCAACTTCGTTCCTCGGCTGATACTCGTACCTTCCGCATACCATTCTGTCGCACTAAAACTTATGGTCAACGCTCCTTTTCCTATCAGGCCCCTGTAATCTGGAATCAGCTCCCTGTCTCTGTTCGCCACTCTGCAACTCTCACTTCTTTCAAGTCCTCTCTGAAAACCCATCTCTTCCAGTCCTTCTCATGATACTTATAAAGACTCTACCACCTAACTTCCCCAAATCCCCCTTGTTGTCTTTTGAGCCTTGAATGTCGGCTGGTGTGTGTGGGTGTGTGTGTGTGTGTGTGTGTGTGTGTGTGTGTGTGTGTGTGTGTGTGTGTGTGTGTTTGGTTGTGTCTGCGTGATACCTGTAAGCGCTTAGGGCTCTTGTTTTCATCAGATTAGGCGCTATATAAATGCTCTTTATTATTATTTATTATTATTATGGAACCGGTATTGTTGTACGGTTGTGAGGCGTAGGCAGTCAACACGCAAAGTCAGAACACATACACAAACACACACATACACAAACACGTTTACACACTCAATATACCCAAAAAAATTGACGTACACGACGAACTATAAAGAAGATTACCATGAAATAATGCCTGACGACATAATACCTTTGACACTACGCTACAACATGACCACAACAGAGCAAGGCTGAAATAAACTGTTTCCTAATGATACGATACCCACATCTCGCAGAACATTGGACTTGAGACAACACGTACACGCACAACACACATGCAAACCCTTCTAATTTGACCAGGCAATTTGACACCCATCCAGGACTGCTAGTAAAGAAACAACGCGACTTACTCCCACTAGATTCTAGGACACGGGTCCAACTACAACCCTGGGTATGTCAGACGATCTGACACTACCTAGTCTTGGGGGTTTGTTCACACACCAAGATCGCTTTCACTCTTCTGCCCAATCAGTTTAATTAATCAAGCCTCTAAATGTGAATTCAGCTCAATTGGATACAACACATAACACACATGAAACATGTATCCTCGACAAACACGAATGGATAAACATTTACACAGTTTTGCAGGGGAATGCACACACACACACAACACTCACACACACACACACACACACACACACACACACACACACACACACACACACACGAGACTTTTTTTGAAGTTGACTGGTTTAGCAAATGACTTGTTCAATCGAATGCTACCAGGCATCGGTAGGATCGTTTGCTTTTGTGTTGGCAAATATGCTGTTTTTGAAAGCAAAGAAAGCTAGAGCAGCCATGAAGTTCACCTTGCTGTGTATTATCACGGCTCTGCTCCTCCGTTCAGGCATCGAACCGAACCCTGGGCCCCCCAAACAAGACAAAACAAAACAGACCAGATTGAACAGCAACAACCTCAGCATCAACGAAGAACCTGCAAGCAACAAACAAAAGCCTATTGCTGACGTTATGAACGCGCTAAAAGACATGTCATCCCAAATGAACAAAATGGACAGCAAAATCGACGCACTGAATGACAAAATGCAAAGACAACTGGATTCTGTGATGGAAGAAAACAAACAACTCAAAGACAAAGTTCAACGGCTGGAAGACAGACTGGACGACTTAGAGGGCAGGAGCAGGCGTAGCAACCTGCTTTTCCATGGAATTTCGTCTCCAAAAGATCGCAGTGAAACTTGGGCTGACTATGAGGAGGCAGTGAAGAAAGTCATCAAAGACAAGATGGGGATTGAAGAAAATGTTGAAATCGAACGCGCACACCGTCTCCGAGGTGGCAAGACACCACAACCCATCATTGCCTCCTTCAGTCGCTTCAAGCAGAAGGACAAGGTTCTGTCAGAACGTCGGAAACTGAAAGGTACTGATGTGTTTGTTTCTGAAGACTTCACTCCCCGTGTTCGTGAAAAATGCCGACAACTGCTCCCCTTCCTGAAGGACGCAAAAACCGCAAACAAAAAAGCCTTTCTCCGGTTTGACACGCTCGTCATTGAAGGCAAGAGCTACTGGTACAATGAAGGCACCCAGCATCTTGAGGAGCGCCGCAATGCAAGATGAAAGGCAGGTCGGCATCACGACCATGGAGCAAGAAGGAGGATTTTCGTACCTCCCCCCACCCTGCCTCTCAGGCTACGACAAACTCTGCAACACAACAAGACTTTAGGCCTATGATATCCGTACCTCACCCCCATACTCCCCCTAGCAATGAGCAGAGAAATAGCACAACAAACAAACGGTATGATGATGCATGTCATGGAAACCTTTCTCAGAATGAAAAGAACGATGAAGATAATGATTTTCATATATCTGGTACCTCAATTAAGCCATTGTACGGTTAAGAATAGTTGTTTGTTCAATGTGATGGTGTGGAACATTCAAGGTTTAAAAAACAAGCTTACCAACTTTTCCTTTAAAAGATATTGTGAACAGTTTCAAATTTTTGCTTTTTCTGAGATCTGGTATTGAAAACAAGAGGACATTGAAAAAGCCTTTCCCAATTTCACAGTTTTCTTTTCCCCTCGTTCTCAGCGCATAAAAGGGGGTGTAGCTGTTTGTGTGAGAAAGTCAATTTCTGGATATGTTGAGCAGTTAAGACATCAGTGGAAGAATGACATTTTCTAAGATTGTTGAATCATTCTTTATCTTGAGTGTTTTGGCTTTGTGTATGTAGCCTGAGTATTCAGTCATTTATGGGGAAGACAACCCCACTGGTATTGATATACTAGCTAACGATATAACCGAGATCATGCGTAAATATCCTGATTTGCCGTTTGTATTATGTGGGGATTTCAAACGCCCGTACTGGTGACTTACAAGACATTGATTTTGTCCATGAAAATAGACATGCACACCTGTTGAATGAAATTGATGAATTATTGAGTGATATGCCTCAAATTGGCCTAAAACTCATCGACCTTTTAAAGAAAACAGCATGTTCATTGTAAATAGGAGAACAGAGCAAGATAAACAGGGCGAGATTACTTGTACAGCTAACAGAGGGATGAGTGTTGTTGATTACTACATTTGTTCCCAATCAATGTATGATTTTATTTCTGACATGTTTGTAGCAGACAGATCTGAATCTGACCGTTTCCCTCTTGTTTTGCTTCTCAATGATGATATGGGTGAAAGCTACGAAGAAACTGAAGATGAGAATAGTGTTAGTATGGAATACAAGTTAAATTTTAAAATAAGAAGTCAAAGTCTAGAAGCCTTTACTGATTATCTTCAAACCAATGTAACCCATGAGCTAGCATATTTCTTAGAAGCACTAACTCAAAATGTTGATGAAGGCACAGAATATGTTGTCAGTCTCATGCAAAAAGCAGCAGAACAAATGCAGTCAAGACCAAAAAAGCAATGTTCATATAATCAACCACCTTGGTGGGACAAGGAATGTGACATAGCTAAACAAGAGAAATACATGTATCTACGTATATCCAGACATACTCATGACAGAAAGGACTTAGAAAGCTATCTTGACCTCAAAAAGCATTTAAGTTGCAAGTTGCTTTGCAAATCGAAAAAAGAGGAAAGAGACAAACGAATGAATTAAACAAAGCATGCGCAGACCCAAACTCTAAATCGTTTTGGCAAAAAATAAAGTTACTTATGGTACGTTCACACTAGGCTGTAACCACGATCTAACCAAATGGTTACATCGCTCTCTAACTAACTGGAACCACAAATTTTTGGTTGCAGTGGGTTCCCATCGGTTAGACGATTTTTCGGGAAGACCCGATTTTTTGTTAGCTAGGTGGTTAGATGGCCCCCAAAAATATGACTTGGGAGATAAAAATTTTTCGAGGTTACATCGCCCGATCAAGTTATAAACGGTTACAAAGGCATTCACACTAGTCCCCATCGGTTCCAGTGAGTTAGAGCAGAAAATAGAGGCGGAGCCGAGTTTGAAAAAAACTCCGACGTCAAAAACAAAAGCATGCCTTGCACGCACGCTGCGTGCGGTATGCAAATTGTCTGGCCCGACACATCTAACCGACTGCAAGTGATTGCAACCTTCTTTGCATGGTTGGGGTCAGTTATAGTGAGTTACATCGACGCGTGTTGTAACTTGATCAGTTACAGTGTGAATGTATTTAAGCTGGCTGACTGTCATTTTTTTTCGTTGTTCTTGCTGCGTCTACACGAAGCCACGACACACGAGACTGATTTTTCGACATGTCTTCTGACTCTGATGTTGCTGCTTCCGACCAGTCCCTGGCTGCACGTGAGCAGGATGAGCGACTGCAGGAGCCCCCATCCACCCCACCTGCCTTTGAGACTACCGCCGGTGCTGGCAAGGGCAAAGGAAAGGGGAAGGGCAAGAGAGGCAAGAAGGCAGTGGAGGGACACCTGACTGAGGACCAGAAGCAGGAGGCCATAGATTTTTTGCGGGAGAGGCCCTACCTTTATAATCGGAGTCACTCCGATTATAAAGATGCAGCCAAGCGGAACCGGGAATGGAAGGAGTTCGCTGACCAGTTGGGAGTGCCCGTCGCAGTCCTCATGAGTTGGTACCGTTGCATGCGGGCCCTGCTGGGACGGGCGAAGAAGGCCAAGACGAAGAGTGGATCAGCAGATGTTCATCTTCCGCGTGCCCAGGAGTATGTGTGGACGCACATGCAGTTCGTGGTGCCCTACATCAGTCAGATTTCATCTGACACCCTGGGCCCCAAGAAGAGGAAGCCAACTGCTGAGCCTGTGGAGCTCACTGAGTCTGAGGCTGAATTCGACCATGACCAGTCTGCTCCAAGTTTGATGGTGCCTGGACATGCTGGCATCTACAGTGCACGCCCCTCAGCCTCCACTCCAGTCTCCGCTTCTAGACGTCGCCGTGTGGGCCCTTCAACAAGAAAGGCCAGTGGGGACTCAGCAGCCGCGACCTGTTGCAGCCACTTGTGCTCCCAGCTGGACTCCATGATGCAGCTGGCGGGTTGATCACTTTACCCCAGCCCAGATGATGGACCTGCAGGAGGAGGTGTGGAATGTGGTGGTGAAACATGAGGAGGAATGGCCAGAAGCCTGACCCCATTGCCACCACCGTCCGTGCAGACCCAACGCCTGCAACGTGGTTCCAACCC
Source organism: Monoplex corrugatus (assembly GCA_030674185.1). Classification (NCBI taxonomy): domain Eukaryota; kingdom Metazoa; phylum Mollusca; class Gastropoda; order Littorinimorpha; family Ranellidae; genus Monoplex; species Monoplex corrugatus. Next base: position 77,683,968 of record CM060314.1, on the reverse strand, counting down.
GCTGCTGGTGGATCCAGAGGTGGACTTAGTGCCTACTCGACAGCTCCTCCTCCAGCCATGGACCAGCAAGGGCCATCGACGATGCCAGCACCACCTGAGAGTCTGGAGGCGTTCCTGGCAGGGAGTCTGGACAGTCAGTTGATGACTGTAGCACAACAACGACGGTCGTCACCCAGGAAGTCCGCCACACCGATTAAGGTCCCAAGGCAGCCCGCACCTTCCAACACGTTTCCGCTGACAGTACAGGATGTGGGCATCGACTTCTTGGACCTGTAGATGCATTCCTAGGTGCATCGGCCTTTTAAGGGCCACAATTGTTCCCAAGAGACTTAGTTTGGTTGCATTGCCCTACCCCACACATGCACACAGCCTAACACTGGTCTCATCCCCAGACCCAGAAGGTCAATCCTAAAAATATCCACACTTCATGTTTGTTTGTCTGTTTGTTTATTGAAATAAAATGAAACAGAATAAAAAAATGATACAATTGACCTATGTTTTTTTTTTGGGGGGGGGGGAAGGGGTGGTGAAGATGGGGGATTGAAATTCCAGGAAAAGGTGTTTATTTTATGTTTTGTGTGTGTGTGTGTGGTGTGTGTGTGTGTGTGTGTGTGTGTGTGTGTGTGTGTGTGTGTGCGTGCGGGGGTGTGCTTGTGTATGTTAGTTTATGTGTGTGTGTGTGTGTTTTGGATAGCCACAAAAGAGATATCACAAACACAGAGACAGAAAAATGTACATTTCAATACCTCAAGATAAATTTATCAGTGAGAAACAACCGGTATTTAATTTTTGGCCACAGTTTGTGCCCTTGTATATACATTTGGTTATACCATAGTCATATAACACAACGCTGTCTTTCTGTGTGTATGTGTGTCTGTCTGTCTCACCCCCTTCTGTGTGTACGTCCGTTTGTGTCTGTATCCCCATCTTTCTCAGTGTATGTTTATGTGTATGTCTGTCTGCGTGTCTGTGTGTCTGTTTGTGTGTCTGTCTATTGGACTCTCTCTCTCTCTCTCTCTCTCTCTCTCTCTCTCTCTCACTCTATCAATATGTCATTTGGATAAAGTGGATTAATGCAACAACCCAGGAAATAAATCTCTTTGAAAATTTTCTGAAGTTGTACTCATGGCCATATCACTGTGGAGAGGAGGGAGCTGGAGACGGCGGTGCAGACTCAGCTTGGGGTGAAGCAGCAGCAGCAGGGTTGCGGTTGGGATTGGCAGCACCGGGTGGTTGGTGGACACTGGCCTTGTCCCACTGCCATGGGACAATCCCTGCAGGACTCCCGAAGAAGTCAGCCAGCGTTTCCCTTACTTTCTTCCCATCGGTGTTGGCTCGTCCTGCTCGTGGCTGTGGTTGCTCAGTCCAGATGACGTGTTCTCTCCAGGCACCAGGCAGCACATTCATGTGGGCATCCTCCCTGTCCACTGCATCCTGAGGTGGGGGAAGTCGGTCCAGCAGCAGGTTGTGGAGTGTGGTGCAACACTTCATGACTGCTCTGGCGTTTTCAGGTGTCAGCTCGCAGGTGCTGAGCATCAATCGGAACCGTTGTGCCAGCAGACCAAAGGCGTTCTCCACCACCCTTCTTGCTCGTGACAGCCTGTAGTTGAAGATAAGCTCCTTGGGTGCCATGCTTTGCCTGGAGTAGGGCTTCATACAGTAGTCCTTGAGTGCGAAGGCATCATCACTGACGATGTAGTAGGGCACATCTGTAGTGTCTTGAGGGTCGTCAGTGAGAGGGCATGGAGCTGGCCGGTTGATGGTGCCGTCCTGAAGGTCCTGTCGCAGGTCGGTTTCCAGGAAGATTTGGGCATCGGACATGTGGCCTAATCCCCCAAACTCCACCCATAGGAACTTGTAGTCCGCATCCACCAGGGCAAGCATGGGGATGGAAAAGTAGCCCTTGTAGTTGTGATACAGACTCCCACTGTTGCGTGGCTTCTTGATCGCAACATGCTTCCCGTCCAATGCCCCATGGTGTGGGGCATGTTCCAGCGGGTGTAGAACTTGTCGGCGATGGTCTTCCAGTGGTCTTCAGTCCACTCCTCCGGGAACACTTCAGCATTGAAGGCCTCCGTGATGGCCCTGCACACCGCAGGTAGGAAGGTGCTGATGGTAGATACCCCAATCCTGAAGGCGTAGCACAAGGACCTGTAGTTGTCCCCAGTGGCCAGGTACCTCAGTGTCACAGCCAGCTTCAGGCCAGGTTCAATGGCTTTTCGCATTCGAGTGTCTTCCTTGCTGATGGCGGGACGAATCAGGTCCAGGACCTCGAGGAAGACTCCTGGGGTCAGTCTGGTGTAGTTCCTGAACATCCTCTCTTCAACGTTGGCCATGTTGAGGTCCAGCAGGGTGTAGTAGTGGCCCAACTCCCTCCTTCTGTCCTCAGTGAGCCAGTTGCGAACCCAGAAACGCCTCCAGGTTGGACGTCTCCTACGCCGTCCCTCCTCTCTAACGACATGATGATCGTGGTGGTGATGCAGGTCTCGGTGAAATCGAGCCAAGAATACCGGTACAGCGACGTTCATGATGACAGGTCAAGATGGAATGAAGAGACCCTCCCTGAAACAAGGGGGTTTTATACTTTCAAAGGGAGTTACAAGGGAGTTACAAGACCCAAGTTCAAACAGGTTGCAGCAGGTCACATCAGGCTGGTGGAGATGCACAATCTCAAGACACCCCACCTCATGGAAACCCACGGGAACCACAGAAAACAAAAGTATACCCCAATCTGTACATGACGCCTCAGCCACAGCACCCCTGTAACTTGGCTTGTAACTTGTTAAGTTAGAACGAAGTTACAACGGTAGTTAGATGCCACCAGTCTAACTTCAGCGCAAAACAAAACCCAGCCAGCGAGCGAGAACTGCTGCTCTCAGTCAAAAAAGGCGCGGGAAAAGGGGTGGAGCCTAATAGTTAGACAGTGGTTAGACGCTTTCCGTTCACACATGCTGTATCAAAAATCTAGAGTTTGTCTCATGGTAGTTACATCCCTCAATGTAACCATTTGGTTAGATCGTGGTTACAGCCTAGTGTGAACGTACCATTACAACCATCAATCCAAAAGGATCAAATGCAGTCACACCAATTAAATGGTATGAATATTTCAAAAACTTACTGTCACCCGAACAAAATGTCCATGATGAAGATTTTGAACAAGAAATTTCAGATACATTAAGAGATCACAGTTCTGAAACATGTGAAGAGTGTCATAATTTTGATCATGATAATGAAATATCAGAAACTGAGATATTCAAAGCAATTACAGCAATGAAGAAATGTAAAGCTGTCGGGCCAGATGGTTTGCCCACTGACCTGTTCCATGCAGGAGCAAACGTACTCATTAAGTTTCTACACCCCTTGCTCAATAAAGTGTTCAGTTGTGGTAGTTACCCAAAAAGCTGGACAAAAGCAGTAATCTTTCCCTTGCATAAAAAGGGTGATCGGGGTTGTGTTGATAACTAAAGAAGTATTTCTTTGCTGAATGTGCTTAGTAAAATATATAATACTGTCATCAATAAAAGATTGACTCAATATTGTAATGAAAATGAAACTATCACTGAAGTCCAAGCAGGCTTCCGGAAAGGCTATAGCACAACAGACAACATATTTTCTCTCCAATCTCTCTTGCAATGATACTTAAGCAAACAGGGTGGACGATTTTATTCACTATTTGTAGACTTTTCAAAAGCCTTTGACTGTGTAAACAGAAGTAAACTTCTTTATATTCTACTGTCTAGAGGGATCCACAGTAAACTGTTTGGCACAATTCAAGGCATGTACAAGTGTGTGATGGCAGCAGTGTGTGTTAGAGACAAGATTACAGAATATTTTGAGTGCCTATCTGATGTTAGGCAAGGCTGTGTTTTGAATCCCCTTTTGTTTTCTATATTTTTATCTGAACTTCAGACAGAGTTAATCGGTTGTGATGCACGAGGTATTGATATACTGGGAGATCCGTTGGGTATTTTCCTCCTTATGTACGCTGATGACATTGCCATTGTTGCTGACACTGTTCTAGACCTACAGAAGAAGATAGACTGTCTAGAAAAATACTGTAAAGATGGGGTCTGAAGATAAACGTGGATAAGACCAAAATAGTTGTATTCAAAAATGGGGGATTTAACAAAAAAAGTGAAAAATGGCATTTAAACAATGCAGAAATAAAGGTTGAATCTTGTTATAATCATTTAGGGGTAATTTTTTCGTCCACTTTAAAATGGACTGAGAATGTAGAAGCTCTTTCTGGTAAAGCTCTTAGAGCTGTAGCAGGCATAAAAAGGTTATATTCCAGATTTAAGGCACTTCCAGCGGACATGGTTTTCAAAATATTTGACACTAAAATAAAGCTCATTCTATTGCTATGTAGAAACCTTAAAGGAAATTTTGCATTCAAAACTGCTATGTATATTGTAGAAAGTTTAAAATTGACATGCTGAAAATACAGGATATTCTACATTATGTGTTATTTAACAGGGAATGTTGTCCAAAACTTTGCTATGATCGAATGTAAACCTCCTTGTCAATATGGGCAAAATGGCCTGCAAAGACTAAATAAAATTTATTGTTATTGTTGTTATTGTTATTGTTATTGTTACACACACACACACACACACACACACACACACACACACACACACACACACACACACACACACACACACACACACACACACACACACACACGCACACACACACACACACGCATGCACCTGTACGGCTCATCTAGAATCACTAAACACACCAATTATGACTTGCCTAACAGAGATTAAAACCAAAAAACAGCCTTAGCGATTTGAAAGTATTCTTTATCTAAATATCTGCAAAGAAGCACACAAGAGACTTGACCCCCATCTACCCTCATCTTTCATTTATTGGCTGAACCCTCACTGAAATCGTTGGTGAAATTAGAGGAGGGCCAAAAAAAGCTATCTGTGGTTTCACCAATGACTACAGCATTAAATATGTAGCAATAGCCAACACTGTATCTCATATATGTTCTGAGACAGGGAAAATATAACCCTCAGTCACCACTGGTGAAACTGGTGGAGCAACGAGCACACAACTAACCTGTGTCCAATCAGTGACGGTAGAAATAGTGCTGCAGTGTCAGAAACCGTCATTTCACATCCTTTGTTGCGACTAAGAAGTCAGATTACTTTTCTTGTTCAGGAATAGCCTGCACGACGAACTGAAAAACTCCAACTTTACGGCCAAGCAAGTGACCCTGCCACTAAATATTTCATTCTTACCAAATATTGCAGCAGACAGTGGCCAGTCTGATAATTTCTGTGCCATACAGAAACATATCGAATCTATGGACTCCTGGTAATGTTTTATGTTGGCACGGGCAACTGGACAAATTTCCTTGCCATACCTCTGGAGTAGCATCGCTCTTAAGCCAGTTTCTGACACAACTACCCTAGCAAACTTGACTAAAGTGTGGCTCAAGATGGATGGTGGCAATAGGACTTGCTGCAGCATCTGGAGTCTGCTAGTGCTACTGGCACTGATTCTTTCATGTATGTTTCGTTTGGTACAAAACGCTCTGCACCCACAGTGTACCTAACACTGGTATCATGCAGACCGTTTACTGAAATACCGTTTACAGTAACCGTAACGCGTGGTGCGTAGGGCTTTTGAGCACAAGTGTACATGTACAACAGAGAAGGAACAATAAAAGCCTCCTCTGGACATTGATGTTCTGGTGCCATGGCCGAAATGGGCGAAGCTTCTGAACACTGGCGAGGCACATGTCCTGTTGTTTTTTATGCCATTACAAGGCATTGGCACTGATCCAATTTGATTAAGTGCCACTCTCGTAGCGCTCGTTGCGTTGTCTTCGTGATTCTTTTCTTAGTCAATTTCTCCATCAGTTAGGTGACAAACTGGATTGCTGTGGTTGGGTCTTACCTCCACCTGTCTTTCTTTTGCCTGGATTTGCAGCCCATTATTTTAGCCTTTGCCAAAGTTGATGTCTCGCTGGCTGTTCTTCCTGAAGTCTTTGATCATGGTTGACGACGCGGATACATCTATTCTTGGAGGACTATCATACTGTCTTCCACATTGTCCTCGTCCTTAGCTGCTGATATGCACCACAATGACAACACGAATACAACGTTTCCACTAATTGTTCACATGTTTTTCTGGGAGCCTTCTGCATTCTGCATGGACCTACATTTTCTATAGTAAGCCTCAGCATCCAGCCAAAGTACCAGGTTAAGGTACTTCTGATCTAACAGTTGTCAAATGTGGTTGTCTGGGTTCAGTCTGACGACTGCTTTTCCACGGAGAAGCGCTATTAGGTGGGGAGGCCACATAGTCATGTACGTCCTCGCGGTTACCATCGAGATGAATATGCTAGTTTTTGCAGGCCTCTACTTCTTGCTCCCTAAATTTGTACCCTTCGTTTCGCTGCCTCTGGATCAGGATGATCTTGACATCGTTTAGGTGAAGCTTTTAGGAAGTTGTGTGTCCAGTTCTGGGGAACCTGATCTTTCTCAAAACTGTCTTGATAGAGAGTATATAACTCAGTTTTGTCGCGTTCAGACAGTGTTTTAATGTCAAAATATCGAATCTTGTCTGGACCAGGGGCTGTGTCTTCAACACCGTGCAAAAACTTCGTGCTTTTCTTATTCAGTTATTTCATCATGTATTCCAGTCAGTGTCGATTTTTTGTTTAACTCCGCAATGAATTTTCTTTTTTTTTCAATATTTTACTAGTCAATCTGTTGTATGAAATGCTGTAGTAGCCTTGTTTTTTCTCTTTGTTTGTTCTTAATAAGGTCCCATCTGTGTTTGTGATATCTTGTATCGTAGTGTTTGTGGTTTTCCCTTCCATTTGTTGATAAAACGGCCAGAATTGTGTTTGGTTGTATTAGCACTGGGCCTTCAAGGAATTGTTTCCATTTGTTGTCTTTTTTGCCTTATGGTTTTGAACCGCTGTTTTTCATCCATGTTTCTTTTATACTCGTCCGTTTTTATAGAGCTGTCATGGTCTGAGCGATGTCTTCCTCTGTGTTTTGCCAGGCTTTTACCGCAGCCCGTTTTTCTTTCCAGTCTCTGTGTTATGGTTGTTCCACGAATGAGGTTGTTTTCTAGATGTTTGGTCGTTTCCTGTTTTCCATTTTGAGTTGATAGTATTGTGTTTAGAAGCAATATCAGATTGTATACTGTTCTATTGAAATGGGTTTCTTGGTTGAGTTATGTAGTTTCTAGGCGATATATGTTTCATTTTACCGAATACAACTGGAATATGGTCGCTGTCATGGGTATTTAGTGCCTGTACACTCATTAGTAGAATTAATTTTGGACAGATGAGTTCTATATCAGTGGTAAGTCTGCGTCTTGCACAAATATGGGTTGGTGACGTTTTTTTCTTTTTTGTGTGTGTGAGTGGGCTGAGCTGGAAATCGCACAGCATCTCTTCCAGAGCATGTCCCTGGGCGTTAGTATCATTCTGATCCCACGTTGCAGATCTTGCATTGAGATCGTCACATATCATAGTAATGTCTCCTACTTCATCTTCAGTTTCTCCTGGGAAGTTCCACATTGTTTTTGAGGTACAGGAGCCTATGTGTACATAAGCACTGATAAGTACAAAGCTCTGATTTTCGTTTGGCGTTTGAAGACGTACGCCCAGCAGTTCACATGAATTCGTACACTATCGTTCTAGGTCTAATATGGGCACTTTGTCTTTTAGTATTTTTTTGTTATGATGACCATTGTCGTCACCCACCATTATGTTTCTGAATTGCTACTAAGTCTTCAAAGTCTATTGGTCTTTCTTGGCGCATTCTAGTTTATTGTAGACACAGTATATCAAAATCGTATGCTAATATCTCAATGGTTGCTATCCTTTTTCTTGCATTAGCGCAGTTCCAGGTACATATTCTGAAATATTTCTTTGAGAACCGTTCAAATTTTGTCATATTTATATTTTTCACACCCACCTTGGAGTCTGCCAGTGAGAAGCGTTGCTCAGTAGCATACTTGTCGTCCCTACCCTGGAGTCTGCCAGTGGGTAGCGCGGTCGTTGAATCGCCGGGTCGTTCGTTACCGATCCGGTAAGATATTTCCTTTCAGAACACTTTATGGCGTGCATCACCATTTCAAGTATTGTATACACGATGACAATTCCTCACATGTACATACGTACGTAGTATTGTATACACAAGGGCACACGCACATGAAACAGATACCTAACAGCATATACATCTGCCAGTATCTATACATGTTGATATAAAGGGTGTCATCTGGAGTACTTGCAGTCATATTGGCAATGCAGGTTGTGGTACTGATGATGTTTCTCTTCTCAACTACACACACACACATGCACACACAGCAATAATTTACATATATATATACATATATATATATTTGGTAAATGTTTCAAACATCTAAAAACTATTTTCATATATTTTACATGCATTTGGTTATTTATTGTTCGTTTATTTATTTCTCTATTCATTTGTTTATTGATTTCATTTGTCTTAAGCTCATTGCAGACTAAATGGATATCGCATATTGACTAAGCAAAACGCAATTGGGAAACTGATGGAAAACATAATAGCAAAGAAATAAGCTAGAAACATAAAAGTCAGGAAAATATTCCCGCCTAATCAAGGAGAATTTAGAACAGGAAAAAATACACGAGAAAACGCAGCTGTCTTTGTTCAGGAAGACCGTGAAGGTTTCCAGAACAAAGAAGAAACCCTGGCAGTAGCTACTGACCTTCACGCTGACGATGTGTACAATAAAGTACAATTCACTTATTCATAGAACTATTTCAGCGATATGGCGTCAGCATGACAGTCACAAGATGGACTGCTGCTATACTCCAAGAACAACTAGTAGTCCTACGACTTGGAAACTGGTATTCAGCACCACAAAAATCTCTCCATGGGACTCCCTCAAGGATCGCCATTTTCTCCTGTTCTCTACAACATACATACAAAAGGACCTGCTGACCTAAATAAGAACAGACCAGCCCATATACTCACTTTTACTGACGATTGACTCATCTATAAGAAAAACAAAACAAAACAGTCCAAGAAGAATTAAACAAAGTAGATCAGTGGTGATGTCAAGAAACGGATCGGCAATCACTCCACCAAAGCACAGGCACTGTTCTGCACCTTTGATAACAAAGCAGGGAGTGAAAACTTTCCACCAGTTACGTTCAGAGAAACCAATATCGAGCGAACAAACAACTGATGCTACCTTGGCATCAGTTTTGGTAAAATCCTAAGCTTCAGAAAACACGCGGAAGCCACTATACTCAAATATAAAAAGGGCCTTTTAATCTTGAAAACAATGGCGGCTAAAGGCATTCAACAAAGTCATCTTTTCAGCTATACCAAGCTGTAATACTGAGTGCCATCGATTATGGACTGGGCCTCACTATGTTGTCACAGACAGACCTGCTAAAACTAGAAAGAATACAAAACGAAGCAATGAGACTGATTCTCGGAACCACAAAAAACACCCATGGAAACTATGATACCTGCTTGACTTTCCTTCGATGCACTCGAGGCACAGAATGGAATAAGTGAAGGTATATTTCAGGGCATTTGAAAAGACCGTTTACGAGATGATCGGAACACAGTAAACGTTAACAGACTCCAACGTGGAAAACCATGGATATGACAGGCAAAGGAATCTATTCAGCACATGTGGCAACTGACAGAACTCAAAGGGATAAAGGAATGGGAAAAACATCCAAACCATCTCAAAAAACTACTTCAGAACAATCATACCAAAAACTCTTCGGAGGCACTGTCGCAAGTGGCCAGAAGGGAAAGCAGATGCAGAAATTCAACTACTCATGCATTGTCAAACAGAATAGAAACACCATACATGAAGAAATCTATATCTGATATCACACAACCTTTAGTCAAACAATGGAAACAGAGACAGTCACGCATACACTCCAATGGTTAACTTCAGTTGATGATGAAAGAAAGGCAAGCCTTCGTTCTGGCTGACTCGATGGATCTACTTACAATTAATCAGACTAACATTAGCATCATCGTAAAAGTAAACACTGCGCACTCCTCAGACAACGTAGAATGGAAAGTGTTTGGGATTTTCCTGAAACGGTGGTAAAGGGAAAGTGCAAAAAGGGAAAAGACAACTGGAGAACAAGCAAGTTTGTCAAATTTTCCGTGTGTGTGTGTGTGGTCTGTTGTTGACTGTTGTCTATATCTCCGTAAATTTCTCATGATATCTGTCAGCCTTTCGTTTTATCGTTTCCTGCATTAATTTTGGTTAGTGTTTATGTGAACGATTGTATATGTGTGTGTCTCCTTTTTGTTGTTAATGTTGTTTTGTTGTTGTTGTCGGCCATCATGCTGTGTGGATATGTTGTACATGTATAAATGTATATGTGTGCGTGCATGTGTGTGTTTGTGTGTATTTACTGTTATTTGTTATTTATCATGTCTTACTTGTTTAGTTATCTACATAACCATTTATCCATCTATTTATTCGTAGACATATTATTTATTTGTTTTATCTTATTTCTTTCTTTCTTTCTTTTTATCTGTCTATTTATCTATATCTTCTTTTCTTTCCTTGGATGTGGACGACAGACTGGTGGGGCTATGATTAAGAAAGTGTTGTTTTTATCTTATTGATAGGCAGCGGAGGCTTTGTACATTGACTGGGGGAGACTTTCTGTGATGTGAGACAAGTTTATGAGTAGCTAGTCGTGTTGTGATTCAGTCCTTCAATTATCTATTAATTCATTTATCTGTTCTTTTCTTTGAAGATATACAGATACACATGTCATTTCCATGTAGCCAAACTGTTCCAATAATAGACTAATACAACACTAGTAAAAATGTAGGCTAGATAAAACATCGACTGGTTAGGACTTCAGGACATGGCCAGCTCATGGGTTTATGCGCAGGATTAAGGCATCACATGGCACCTGTGATGTTAGTGCATATAGAATTCATCCCGAGAACGGAGACATCATTTTGAAAAACTGAAACTGAAACTGGATCAGGAGTTTCTCCTCCTTGATCCTCATCTCCTCTTTGTCTTTTATCTGTTGTCTACTTAACTCCTCTTCACCTTTGTTGTTGAGCTAGGTCATCTTCACTAATCCTCATCTATTTTTCGTCATGTCTCTTTTACCTAGACTGTTTCTGTTTCTAAATTCCCTCCTTCTCGGTCCCTGTCTCCTCGTTCTTGACAGACTAGGAGACAAATGTTGCCACAATCCTCAGAGAGGCACATCTCTGGACCCAGCTTGAAAAATCGGTCGAACAGTGCAGTATTACAGAACTCTTCCACTTTTGTTGTTCTCTTTGAGGTATCCAGCTGACTTTTTAGCCAACTGGCCAAATCTGCGGTCTTCGTGGCAAAGTCGAGTGAAGTCTTAGATTAACTGGGGTTCTATGCACGAGAGTGTGCAGACCCTTCTTGCCTATTTTTGTTTGTTTTGTCTGTTTGTTTGTTTGTTTTCAGGCGAGAGAACCCATAGAAAATATGTAAACAATTTGTAGATCTACCCCCAACAACTACCACTAAAATATTGGTCACTCAAGCAACAAACTATGCTCAAATGACACAAACAACAATCACACTAAAACCCTACCGGCAGGACAAAACTAGGAAAACAGACAAGAATATCAAAACATGCATAGCTGGGCTCTTGTTGATACTGTATTTTGGTCTGCTGTTAAACTAACCTCATTTGGTTGCACCCACCCTCCAGTTTCCCACACTAACAAAAGAACCTAGATGTACACAACACTATATCATCACAACTGTCCCGTTTGCCCACGCAGTCTGTCCGATATCCTAATCCCTAATACAAACTAACACACACTTGGAACAAAAACTGAAAAAAATACTGGAAGCTAGTATCTAGCTAGTACCCCACGTCTCTACGATAGCGTCAAACCATGCTAAGGTTTGAACAAGAAAAAAAACCTTCGAAGATCTGACCCCAACGGGCTACCACACTGACACTCCAACACATCAAATCAGCTCGTGATATGATAACAACATCAACAATAAAAACCAGCAAACAATGTGATGTTATAGACGTAGTTAACTGTTAACCATCCCCACTTGTATAAATAAACATGGTAAATTAGTCTGATTTCAAACATTGCAAACAATCAGATAATAAATATGCTATTCAATGGATTCCTTTTCGACCTATCACAATACCCACCACGGCAATGGCCCTGGCATGTTATTTTATACATTCAGATAAAAATAAGGTAGGATAGTTGGATAAATAAATAGTGCAATCAACAGATACCAAGGTAGCTACGAGCTCTTGCATACTGGCATATTCCGTGATTCACTTTGTATGCATGATTTATCAGCTAAGGAAAATGATCATGACGTCATTTTTCCGACTTCGTCGTTCTACCCAAGATGTAAATTATTTACATAAATAGCAGCTCTATGGTTAGTTCCATGGTACGTCAAAACGTTATAATACATTGCTATAGGCTCAGGTCGAATGCTTAACATTCATCACATATGACCCATGGCTCTGAGCTGTACAAAGCGTAGAATTCATTTTATATTGTCTTTTAACCACTTACATCTTCTTTACTCCATGACTATCTCGTTGAAGGAAAACAAATGTGGACAATCTCAGAGTTTGTTGAAAACTTCACATTGCAATTTTTCACGTCTCTCTATGATTCACACAATTCGATATCAAGCAGCATAACCCTTAAAAATAAACTTTGGCTTCAACAAAACGGTCAGCTTCCTGAACATGGTTATTTCCCTTTTTCTTGAATACTCACTAAAACATCCATGAGATAACATTCAGTAGCAAAGCCATTCTTCAGCAAGTGGGGTGAACAACCGTACGGAAGTCGAACAAAAAAATCTACCTCTTTTTAAACAAATTAATTTGCCCAGCACCAAGAATAACATTTTAATCATGATAATGATGATATCACGAAGTTTTTTGAGTGGCTTTATGTGGCTGATGATTGAATGTACATGTATCTAGTCAACTTCCTGATGGTAACACTGACTCCACTGAGTAGCTTGAAAATATTTTCAGGGCCATTTTTTTCTGAAGAAAAGTAATATGATATAACTCGAAAATATTACTTCCATGTTTCCCGCAAAAAAACAAAATATTTTGAATGAAAATGATTTTGGTGCTGTAATCATGCATAAGTGGTCCGAACTTTTTCCTCAGAATAATATAACCAGATCACTGATTCTCGACGCTACAGTATAATTCACTAATGTAAATGCTGTATTTTTAGTTAATTAGTCTGGCCGATCTCCCGATCGAGCCTCTGTGACGTACTCCTTCCGCTTGCTCCTGTCCAACATAGCTGCCTTGATCTCATGGATGTTTTCAAGGCCAATGTCCCTTTTGATCAATGAAGTCTGTTGTCTTCCTTCCTTTGTTCGCTGTCCCTCCAGTTGGCTGCCACAGTACAAGTTGTGAAGCAACTTCCTCTGGATATCGCATACAGTGACTGGCTAGGCCAAGCCTACGTATGTGTTCTTATCTTGTCACTAACTTTAGGGAGGTATCCATATAGCTCTTCGTTAGTCATGTGCTGCTTCCAAGAGACAGTTAATGCCATCCTCAACATGCGAGTATACGTCCCATCAAGACTCTTCTCCATCTGCTTTGTTAAGGTCCATGTTTCCGAATTGTAGAGCAACACAGACTCGACAGTGGATATACAGAGACAAATCTTTAGTTCTTTTTTCAAGTTAGAAGTCCATATCATCTTCAGCTTGAGACATGCAGACCAAGCAAGGGCTTTTCGAACAGTGATATCTTTCTGACTGCTCTCCATCCATCCGCCCAGATACTTGAAATTGGTGACTTGCTCGATGTCTCCCCCATTGATAGATGTCATATTGTTTTCATTACTTTCGTTGTACATCATCACTTTCGTTTTCTTGGCATTGCAGTGCAGTCCAACTTTAGCTGCTTCAACTTCAACCTGTTCCAGTAGCCTCTTTGCTTGTGATATCTCATTTGATAGCAGTGCTATGTCGTCAGCAAAGTCGAAATCTGTCAAGCTGTCAGCAGGATATCGTCGACTTCTTCTGGGCTGCAAGTAAAACCAAGTTCTTCTTCTTTTCCAGCTGTAGCCTTTCTTCCAGCTATAGCCTTTCTATATACGCGAATGACCGTCCGTACGTGGCGAAGAGCCACATCCTTCTCGAGGTTACCCTGTTTCTAACAGAACACGGCGGATCTAGGGGAGTAAACCCTGAATAAAAAACCTCACCATTCGAATGCAGGATGGTGGTAATGGGAGGGTGCGATCAACGATACACTGTTGTTTCGGACCTTCCCATACATCTGCTTGGCGGAGGAGCTTCATTGTCAACGGCAAGGAGATACTGCCTCTATCAACGCGGAACTGCACCTACTAGTAGGAGTTGCGCCCATTATGTAGTACCAGCAACAGAAAAGCCAAAATAACGAACTCTTTCAGTGCTAGGGTTAAAGCCCCTAAACTCGGCCTACAGCTAATGCAAGTTCCAGTGAAACGGAAATCTATGAAGATACACTTCCAAACCAGACGGGAGAAATGTGTCCGATTGCAACAACAAAGCAGGCAAGCAAATTGTTAATTGTAAGCAGAAAGCCAATATAGCATTTCAAAATGTGAGAACTCTTGAGACGCAAAGAAAAGCGAGCTGAAATTGCACATCTCTTCAACCAGCACAATCTTAGTATCCTTGGTATAGCAGATCATAAAATTGTACACGAAGACGATAACGTTGGGACAACCAATTTTGAACAGCTCCAGGACTGCATATTAGTAACATCAACTGCATGGAGAAATAAGAACAATGCTTCATGTGGTGGTGTAGGTATGGTGATCAGCAAAGTAATCGAAAGTGCAATGATGGATGTGGAGGTTATAAACAAGCGTATCATGCGCGCAGATTTTAATGGAAACCCAGCGACCACTATCTTAACACACTACGCACCAGTAGAAGGCAACGACGAGGCAGAAGAACAGTATGCCACACTCACTAATGTCATCAACAACTGTCCAAAACATAATGTAATCATTGTTCTTGGTGACTGTAACGCACATCTGGGCGAAGGTTCAGTGAGATACACATACCATCAACATACAAACAACAATGGTGAACTGCTTCTATGATTAGCAGAGGAAACGCAAATGGTTATAACCAACATCAACTTTCAGAAAAGAATTGGCAAGCTGTGGACGTACATATCTGACATGAGTGGAAGAAAGAAACAAATAGATTACATTCTTATCAACCGGAAGTGGAAAAACACAGTGAAAAATGTAGCAGAAATTCTAAAATTCTGCAACCTGGATGATATAGTAGTGGATTTCGCAAATCGACTGCTCACCAACGGAGAGAAACCACATAACACAGCAATGGTCAGATATCAACATCATACCACTGCCAAAGGATGGAGACCTCAGTGACACAACCAACTAAAGAAGAATCGGATCAGCAGTGGTGGCAAAGGTAGTCAATAAGATGTTATTAAACAGAATACAACCACATCTTGACCCACTGCTGCGGGACAACCAAAATGGCTTCCACCCACACAGATCAACAACTGCTCATATCCTGGCACTGCGTAGAATCATCGAAGGTGTAAAGCACAACAATCTCAAGGCAACCATTGTGTTTCTAGACTTCAGCAAAGCGTTTGACAGTGTACATCGCGGAAAAATGATGAAGATTCTAGAAGCATACGGCATTCCTGACCAGTTAGTGAGACCCATTAGCAAGTTATACGAGGGTACTCGAGCTAAAGTCCTCTCCCCTGATGGCGAAACAGAATACTTTAAAATCTCAGCAGGTGTACTTCAAGGAGACACACTTGCACCTTTTCTGTTTGCTGTAGTCGTGGACTATGCTGTGTTGCTCAAGTCAAAAGTATGAATTTTGAATGACTCTTGGATGTAAATAAAGATTTGGTTTATATCGAGATAGTGACAACGACATCATTACTCATAAACACAACAACACATAGACACAATCACTGATAAATACACAATCATGTATCACTGTCCTATGTCTAAAAAAATCATTTGGTCTTAGGCAAGTAAGTTTTCTGAGCATTGTTTTCCCTCCATCGGCACTGATCCATGATTTGTTCTCTTTAGCTTGCCAGGGTTTGAGTTAAGATTGAAAAGGACCCAAAAACAAACAAATGAACGAAAACAACAACAACAACAACAACATTAACAACAACAACAAAAACAAAAACAACCAAACAAACAAACAAACAAAAACCTGAACAATCTCAGACTTTATGCCCACGTTCTAGAATTTAACAGGGGTAATATATATCACTCACATTCATAGATTATTCCCAATAGGCTGTGTGCAGATGACGTCACTCCAGTCCGGGATGAGTTACCTTTTCTTTCCTTCGATATTGGTCGGGTCGCATCTGCGTAACATAATATAACGAGAAGAGCTACAGATTTCAATGAAATCATTCACAATTACTTCAGACCTGGCATTGATCCGCAGTCACCTTGGTTCCTGAACTCTGCATCAAGCCATATATAAGAAATTATCTAATAAACCTATCATTTCATGATTTAAGTCAATAATACC
The DNA here is from genome assembly GCA_030674185.1 of Monoplex corrugatus. Lineage (NCBI taxonomy): Eukaryota > Metazoa > Mollusca > Gastropoda > Littorinimorpha > Ranellidae > Monoplex > Monoplex corrugatus. The sequence continues at coordinate 77,667,381 of CM060314.1, read as the reverse complement.
TTCTGGTGCGTCTTGATTTACACAGATGAACTCTGTTTTGTTCGCACTGAGGTGGAGCCTGATCTCCATTGCTGTTCTTTCGATATTGTGAAGGAGAGATGTTGCATCCTTTAGGAGGTCTGTGAGAACAGCCAGGTCATCAGCGTAATCCGCATCTGTTATCTTTACCGCAGGGTAGCGTCTGTTCTTCTGTTCTGTGAGGATAAAGCCGAGTTTTTTGTTCTTATCCACTGCTTTCCTCAGCTATAATCGAGACAGATGATGAAAATGTGGGGGGCAAGCGTATCTCCTTGAAGGACTCCAGCAGTGATGTCGAAGAAGTCTGTGTCTCCGTCGGGGGAGCGAACCATAGAGCGGGTATTCTGATACAGCATCATGATGGCATCTACTGTTTCCTTGGGTAGTCCATATGCAGTTAGAATCTCCTTCATCTTTCGAATCAAAAGCTTTGGAAAAGTCGATAAATAGGAGAACAGCTGGGAGGTTTTTGGTTTTTATGCTTTCCAACATGCGTCTGATGGTGAGTATTTGTCCAGATGTCGATCTGTTTTGGCGAAACTCATTTTGATTTTTCCTCAGAACTGGATCTATTTCCGGCCTTATCCTATTTAGGAGCATTAGGTTGTAGATCTTTGCAGAAATTGCAGTTAATGTGATTACGTGGTAGTTCTTTGTGATTCCAAGGTCACCTTTCTTGGGGAAAGGAAGCAGGCATCCTTTAGTCCATCTGTTTATTGGGTCTTGGTTATAAACGTTGTTGCAGCATTCCAGCATTATCTGGTGAAATTCCTCTATTTTCCATGCTTCCGCTGGTATCTCATTGAGTCCGCATTCTTTTCCACACTGAATACTTTTCACTGCTATCAGTAATTCGTCCAACGTAAACGGCCCTTTCTATTCAGCTCCTCCGTGAAGACTGGAGGTTTTCCGTCTGAATCAAGACGCATCAGATGGTATGAGAAGTCTCAATGGAGATGCGATCAAACAAGTTCAAGACTTTAAATACCTTGGCAGCTACATTGACTCCACAGAACAAGACGTCAACACCAGACTCGGAAATGCCTGGGGCGCACTAAGTCAAATGGACAAAATCTGGAAATCTAATCTACCAGACAACGTGAAAAGGAACTTCTTCCGAGCAGCAGTAGAGTCCGTTCTTACATATGGCTCAATCTCTTGGACCCTAACAACGACATTAGAGAAGAAGATTGATGGAGCATACACACGAATGCTGCGTGCAGCAATGAACAAATACTGGATAGAACATCCAACTAACAAAGAGTTATATGGTAAGATCCCACCAATCAGTAAATCAATACAACAAAGACTGCACTTCGCAGGACACTGCTGGCGTAGCAAAGAAGAACAGGTGGGGGATGTTCTACTTTGGAGACACAGCCACGGCAAACAAAGACCAGGACGTCCAAAGAAGACCTTCATCGACCAACTGATCGATGATACGGGCTGTCAGCAAGCTCGACATGCTGATGATAATGATGAAGTCAGTAATACAATTTAGAAAAATTTGATTGAAATATCAGTAAATTAGATCAAACAAAACTGACCAATTTCCAAATTCTACCTGCTTGTAACATGGCTTGTGAACATGGATCACGTGGACGAAAATTGCGCGTTTCGTTATGCCACACCATAGTACACCGTGTAATACAAAAACCTATGGGTTAATAAACGTCTGTCCTAATTAGCTGAGCAGGACTTACCAGTTTTTCTAAAAGATACAAATTTTGTGCCAAATTCGTTGCCATAGTAACACAACTTCCGGACCCCATGAAATGGTGTGACAAATAAGCTTACTACATAAACATCTTGCAAATATTTTCCGTTAAAACTCGACGTACATTTTTTATTGTTATCTATCTATCTATCTATCTATCTATCTATCTATCTATCTATCTATCTATCTATCTATCTATCTATCTATCTGTCTGTCTGTCTGTCTGTCTGTATGTCTGTCTATCTATCTCTACACACACATATATATATATATATATATATATATGTATGTATATATACATATTATATATATGTATGTGTGTGTGTGTGTTGTGTTTTGTGTGGTGTGTGTGTGTGTTGTGTGTGTGTGTGTGTGTGTGTGTGTGTGTGTGTGTGTGTGTGTGTGTGTGTGTGTGTGTGTGTTTACTTTATTAAATTAGTGTATTTGTTTATTAAATTAGAACATGGAAACGAAGTAACTTTATTTGCATAGTTATGTGCTAGGGTCAGTGTCGTCAGTTTCGATGTGGACCCGACAAGTTACTAATGGTAACTGAGGGCAGAAAAACCTGAAGAATTTTAATACAAAGATCGCGATTTCAAAGGAAACAAATAAGTATAGTACAGATACATACACAATGTTTTTAATTGTTTCATTCTTTGTCTCAGTTCTGTGAACTTTTATTGTGCACAATTTACAGAGCAGTCAACACACTGAGGCATGCTACATTATGAAGTCAAGAAAACAACCTTTCCCCAATTATATTTGTGTAATTGTTGTATGCATTTATCAAACAGAAGAGAAATTGTGCATGGTGTCTTGATTAGGCATGCATGTGTTACTTCGACAGAAAATGAACATTTTTGACTCTAAATTGTACTGTCCACAACTGAAAAAATGCACCATCCCCATATGAGCTGTGCGCAGAGCGACATGTAATCGTGAATTGCTGTTCTTAGCTATGGCACACAACAGCCGTAGGTGAAGACGCCATAAACGCAAACCCAAGCATCGTGACGATCGTCGGCATAAAAAATATAGCAGAAAAGCTCAATCCAAAGAGAAATAAAGATCCTACTGGAAAGTTATGGTTATGATGGAGTTGATTGGTATGAAATTTTTACACAATTGAGGTCTGCCCACCCGAGCCGTCTTCCTGCTATATCAGCATCGTGAATTATTTTGTTTACCAGACAAGGGCTTACAATGAGGACGAATTCAGGGCGTATGTAAGCCTGTTTTGCTTTTGCATACTGGGGGAATATGGGCCCATGATTGCTTTTGATAACATGCCTATTAGAGTGGACTTGAGCTTCGTTCAGCCGAGCGAGCGGACGTGTTTCTGCGGGCTCTCCACACTGTGAAGAAAAGAAACATGTGTTGAGTGGCCAGTGACATAAACTGCACAGACGGTATGTTTTGTTGCCGGTGTTGGTTTGAGTGTTTACGTGTTTAAGTCAACAGAGACTTAATCAAACTGAACAAATTGTCCAAATAATAACGCACGATTGTATAGACACTGAGTGCTAATGAATTTCAGAAACGATCGTGAATATATATTGAATCCAGCGGCAGCGTGTTTATCGGTGTGTTCAGCAGTGTGGTAAGCAGTGTGTGTGCCGTAGTGTTTTGAGAAAATAGCAGCCTGCTAAAGGCTGGCGCCATCAAAACCTACGAAGTCACGTCGAGCCGACATGTGCAGAAACACGCTTACAATTGAGAAAAGTAATAATGGTGCCATTTCTTTCTATGAAAAACGGAACGCACGTTAATTAAAACAAATGACACTGTCACAATCAAATGCTGTTACGTGTTCCTCAGCATGATTACACAATAATTCTAACAGCTGAGAACCGTGTATTTTCTGCAAACCGCATGTGCGCTAGATGATGTTTAAGGCAGCTGGCTTTGTGTACAGTTTTGCAACTATCAGTCGGTCATTGATTGTGTTATAGCTTTTCAGTGCTGCAGCATGTGGTTTATCCATTATGACAGCAACTCCATACAGGCCTTTTTCCCCACAGTAAATGATAGTATGCTTGCCAATGGTGACCTTTCCCTCACTGCTCCATCTAGTCTCACATATTCCCGTATGTTCATACCTGTTCTTCCAAGCTCTGGCAGCAGGAGATGAAGCTTTCCCATTTCTTGCAGTGTTTCGGCATTCCAAGTTCCAATGTTGATGAGCCCTTTCTTTTTCCTTTTTTATTGAAGAGTCTCTACAAGTTTGCTTCCGACAGCTGCCGTCAGATACATAACCTATCGTCATTACAGCTGCCTTCCACATCACAAGTAGCCAGTGGGTTCTGTTCTTCCCTGGGGATCTCAGAAGACAATGACCTTTTTCTTTTCTTGGTGTCATTATGTACACTTTTAGGCAAAAATACTTCAGGTGGGTTGCTATTACATTCCTCAAGTGCAGTGTACATACTGTGCAGGTGTCCTGACCATTGTTTCTTTGGAAATCCTCTACCCACAACCGTGAAGTAGAAGCCAATTGTTGTGCAGTTCTCTGCCTTCGCCTCCTAATTCATCCGTCCCCTGTTCCAGGACTTCAGTGAATGGAGTTATGGCGCCCTTGCTCGCCTGACAGTATTCATTGTAGGGTTGTGATACCACTTTATGGAAGTATAAGTACCACCCTATACCCCAGCCTTCCCAAAAATACTGACGCCGTTTGGTCCACGGCTGTTTTATTAGGTATTCGCAGCTTGCCCCCATATCTGAGGGTTATTCCCTTATCCGCCACCCGAGGACGTGGTGGGTCGGGGACGATCGCCCCGTGAATTTTTCGAATAAACATAACTAAGGACACTAAAGCATACATAAAAACAGGCCTAAATTACCTAAAATTGCTTCTACATATCTCATTTCCAGAGCCAAAAATGCACTTAATACATGTACCCAAATATCACTCCTAAAGAGAAAGTACGTAAGACTTTATCGAGCACACAGAGGTGAATGGACCAGCAAGGCAGAAAATGATAGGAAGAAATGACAGAAAGCAAAGGAAAAAGGCCGAAACAAAGAGAATGACAGAAAAGAAGAAATCTCTAGCATAGAATTTCCAGAAGGTGGGGATACACTTTATACTGAAAGAGCCCCTGTCATCCACATGGGGGGGGGGGGGGGGGGATTCCTGTCAGTGTTTTATTTTAGGAAAACAAACCTCCTGTGGTTTGATTGTGGTTGTCTGGTTGCTTTACTACATGAATATGGTCCAGGGACCAGTAGTCTGGACTCACTCCTGTCACGATCCAGGCTTTGAGAGTTTTTACCAGTTGTTGCTCGAATCTCCTCAGTACGCTCCCTGGTGAAGCGGATAGCCCATGTATCTGCATGTCTTCTGCTGGGTCCGTGCGGATCGCTGTTTGTCCCACAGTAGTATTGTTGGTCCTTTCTGTTAAATTGTCCTGTCTCCCAATAGTTTGGATTGTCTTCTTGCATAGAGACAACGTGACGTCTTATGATCTGGTCTCTGTGTTGTTCCTTGATGAACATACATTGTGAAGATGATCTTGGCTTCTGCCATCATGCACAAATTCACTCGTCCTGAACCTGTAGCCAGTGTTAGTCAAAGTGGGAGGCAGCTGAAGAGTAATCATAACCGTTAGCATAGTCATAATATGTTCGTTGTCCGTCCCTCACACGCTATTTTCCATTATGAATATATGCTATTTTACGAAGTCTACGTTAGAACTCGACCATCTGTCTTTGCCGGGAGGTAAGATCAGAGGCTATCTTGATCCCACTTTCCCTGAAGCTGTCCCTTGGTGCTTTATTTCCAAGCACCGCCATTTTGTCCGTCCACTGGCATAACTGTACTAAAATGGGACGAGGTTTGCTTCAGGGGTACGAGGTCTTCCAAGCCTGATAGCTCTTGCAATGCCTTCTTGATGCCAGTTAGGGCTGGTTGCATGGCTATTCAAGACGTCCGTGATTATTTGGATAGTAGAGTAATTGTCCTCCCAAGTATGCTCTTCCACATTGATAAACAAAACATTGCACATCTTGGAATTTTGCTCCGTAATTTTCTTTCCAAATTATCCAGTCTGTCCGTGATTGTTGTATTGTATCCTTTGAGTTCATCGATTTCTTCTTTATTCGTTTTGAACATATTCCTTTAGTTTACAAACATCTTCAAAGAACTGTGAAACGTCGTCCATGATTCTCTTGATTGTAGCTGAGTGCAAATGTAGCCCTTGCATGATGCTGACATCTGGTTTTGTAAACCCGTATTGAGCCATGACTGTAGACTATGTACAAGCGTATTATCACAAATTGTTTTCTGGTCACACTTCTTCACAGGAGAACAAAATAGTAGAAGCATGGTGAACAAAACGTAGAACAGATCACATACTTTATTTCCAGATACGTGAACAAATGATCAGACACAAACATGCAATCAGTCTTGTTTATACAGTGTGGATGTCCAGTGTCTAACAGCGACTAGAGCACGTGGAATTCACTTTCCAAGTTAGTACGAAGTATGCTCTGGCATGAACTATCTTAACATAACATCTATGAATAGATATCTTCTGTGTTATCAATGATTACTGAATATTTTAATTGTTGCCCAGCCACTGACCTTTTCCACTATATCATTGCATGACTCGATACACACACGCCTAATGAATATCGTTGCAAAAAGTCTTGTTGATCATGGTATCGATTCCGTCAGAATTTTGACGAGAAAGTAGAGAGCTGATCCAACACGTTCACCACTTGTCACACAAGAGACAGACAGAGAGAGACGACAGACAGACGACAGACAGAGAGAAGAGAGAGAGAAAAAGACAGAGAGAGAGAGAGAGAGAGTGAGTGAGTGATTGAGAGAGTGAGTGAGTGAGTGAGAGAGAGAGAGAGAGAGAGAGAGAGAGAGAGAGAGAGAGAGAGAGAGAGAGAGAGAGAGAGAGAGAGAGAGAGATGGATGAACTTGAGCAATAAATCTAGAACTGCACAATTTTTTCTTGGTTGCGTCAGAAAAAAGGCGCATCTTAAAGGTTTGGATAGCTTTCAATATCTTCCAATTTTATGAAGATTTCAATCAAATTTTCATATACAGTCAAAAGGTAAAATACTACTTTCACTACTACTACATGACTACTAGTAGTACTTACGACAAATTATTCTTGTACAGAAATGTTCTTTAGACTCATTTCGAGTCACTGTGTATACATATACATACAGAGAAACTGTGATACGTACAGAAGCACAAATATATCACACATGCGTGCGCACACAACACACACACACACACACACACACACACACACACACACACACACACACACACACACACACACACACACACACACACCAGAATACATACACCAATAAGCATGCACAGATGAATTCATACTAGAAAATGTCTAACCAAACATGCAGAAAAAAAAAATTAATGCATATTTGATCGTGCGATGATACATGATCTGCAGCCAGAAGGGGGAGTGCATATTAATAGATAAACAACTATGATATTTGATGGAAGGGCTAGGTGTGCAGATGTATTTAACAATTTGTTTATAGTGAGATAATGCTCCATCTCAGCAGGGAAAACAAAAGGTGCTGCTGCATGTACATGTATGTTTTCCAAAAAGAAGTTTGAGATCTTAATCACTTCAAAGGTGCAATGACTCCTTAGTCCAACACCACCTTACGATTGGTCGCCTCGTTTTAAAATTAAAATTCATCTGCATCTTCTTGATTACACTACATGGATGTTTAAAGATGACTGAAGTTAACGTTCACCGAGTACATTGGTAGACAGATACAACAGTGGAAATGGATTCTGAATATTGTCAGTAGCTTTTAAGAAAAAGCTGTTCATACAACTTTTTCAAAATGTGCTGATTTGATTTTTTGGTGGAGTTGACCTTGACTTTGACTTTGACATCCAAGTACATGCATTCTTGACTCCCTCATAGACTAAACCTTTGGTTAATATGTGGTAAAGATCCACCCAGAAACAGCTGAGAAAATCATGCAAACACATTTTAGTAACAGACAGACAGACCGAGACACAGACACAGACACACACAGAGAGACTCAGACACTCACAGACAGACAGACAGACAGACAGACACACACACACACACACACACACACACACACACACACACACACGCACACACACACACACATACACACACACACGCACGCACATTAACTCATTCACATATACGCATTCCTGCCATGTAATATGAAATATCCCATAATCATGTTTGGGTTAGTCGGTTGCTCAAAATATATATCATGCGTATTTGTATCTGCCTCTTTGTATGGTACTGAAATGCACCTCGGCATAAGGATTACTCCAAAGAAGTACCGATCAATCCAAGACAACTTAGACATCGGTCGTTAAGTTGTAGTCTCAGCTCGATGGAACAAGCTTCCAACATACAACCAACGTGCAAAAATCAATTGACAACGTAGCTCCTCTATTTCTCTTCACAGCTCCAAAGTATAAGTGCCTGAACCAAAAGATGTATTAAAGAAAACAAACTGATCTAGACCGATCACTAACAGCTAAAACTACGATAACTTAGAAAAGACAGAGTAAAAGAGAAAGTTGAACAAAAAAATTAAGTAGAAATTGGGTGCAATGGTTTAGACTGACAAATGATGGTCATGCTAAAGTGATATGTTTTTATGTCATACTGATTGTACCAAAAATACATGATCTTGAAACTGATCCAAGCTCAGCTTAAATTTACAAATCATTAGTAATCAATCAAATGTACAACCTGGATTGAATATTACTTTTGAAATACATATCTCGGGGCTATAAGACGATATTTCAACACTATTCCTGGTTCTGATCTTAAAATTTTAAGCCAAGGTTACCCAAACATCAGCATTTGCGTGCCAGAGTTCAGTTTATAAATAGAGTAAAGAAACGATAATTTTTACCGTGCTCTTAAATAATGATGCTGCTGTTCACACGAACAGTATCAAGACGTAAATATGTATGGCTTGGCCCTTCAAGTAATAACTGTTTTCGTTTTTTGTATCCGTGCAATGACTGTCAAATTTGACATTTATCAAATACAAAAAGCAAAACAATTGAGAAAAATCAAATTGAAATAATGTGCCTATCACCTGAGAGTTCAAATGTTCTGCTGCTCCAGTGCATTATGATCTTGAGAAAGCTTCAGTCAAACTGAAATTTGCTATCGGCGTAAAAACAGATTGGAAATAATTTGGAAATTTTTTGAGAAAACGGTGCTCATAAAGTGCCATTTTAAGGGACTTCTTTTAATCATATGACAGTCACTCTGGCGTCCCCTTGTCCAAACTTACACTTTTCTGCGTCTTTAAATTGTCCACAGCTGTGACGTGAATTTAGCAAAGGTCTACCTGTAATCGTTTGGAAAAAAAATCTGCTCACCGACTGGCATACATAAAGACACAGACACAGACACAGACACAGACACACACACACACACACACACACACACACACACACACACACACACACACACACACACACACACACACACACACACACACACACACACACGCAAGACCTGACAAAAACAAAATTCAAGAGCAGTGAACGTCAAATACATCAATCACGACAATCTACAATCTTCCAGCTATAATGCAAGTCAGGCAGGGCGGCATTCATCCAACCGCAAGTGGGGCGACATAGTCGTGTTGGTGGGTAGATGAAGCTATGTTACCTATTAATTGGGGGAGGGGAAATTTCTGTTATGTGAAGTAAGTTTTTACCGTGCGGCTGGATGTGTTGTCATCCATACCCAATTTTTTAATCTTTCAGAATAAACGAACAATTCACTACACTGTAGTTTAGAATGTTCTATTGACAGATTGGTACAGTGATATGAAACCCATACGCTGGACAGAGCCTCATCACAAAGAGCTTCTGTGCGGGTTTAAGGCTTATGCCATAAGCATTTCGGATCTTCTCCATCACTTGATATCAGTGGAATCAGGGCGTATGGAATTTATTCCAAGTGCTGTGACGTTATCTTAAGGAACTGAAACTGAAACTGCGTGTCTTTGCTAGTCTCTATGTATCTGTCTTTTGCTTGTTTCTCTGCTTCAGTCTGTCTATTTCTGTCTGTCTCCGTTTATGTTCTTCTCCGTCTGTTTCCGCCTATCTCTGCCAGTTCTGCCTGCCTAAACCTGTTCTACAAGCGTTCGATTCGATCAATAGAAATATGCTTTGGCCTATTCTCCTGAAAAACAATATAAAAGGTAAATTGTATCGACGTATCAGAAGCATGTATTATCAGGTAAAGTCCAGAGTTCGATGTGGTGCCAAATTTACAGATTATTTTAACAGTACTGCGTAGCAGCTGCGTTTCATTTAAAGGTCAACATGTCTAAAAGTAATATCATAGAATTAAGAAAGGGTGGGTACTTGGGTGCAAGGGAACAATGGATGTATGGCGGAAATGCAATGCCTGGGGTCAATGCGTATGAATATCTTGAAATACTGTTCTCTACTCCTCTGAGTTTTGCAGTAACATGCAAAAATGTATCTAGCAGAGCTAAAAATGTTTTGCCTTTCATGATGCCTTCTTAATATATTTAGTGTTTTTGTGAAATTATTTGATTCTCAGGTACAACCTATTGCACAATATGGGTCTGAGCTATGACTATTAAGTAAAGCTGAAATTCATTTTAAAGCAGTTCATATTTTGCTTTGAAGAATTTTTTTAGGAATTAATATGCAAATACCTTGTATATGGTGAAACAAATTACCATCTCATATATATAAACGTTGCAGTTGATTGTGTTCGTTACTACTTTAAATTGTTGAATATGAGAAAAAAACATAGAATTCCATGAAAAGCATACAATATGTTATATGATTTAGATGCTAAAGGTAAGCAAAACTGGGTACCTAATGTGCATAATTGTTTGTTTGCATATGGTTTTGGTATTGTATAGTTGTGTCAAGGTATTGGCAGATTGAATCAATTCATTCGTGGTTTTTGTCAACGTTAAATTGATTGCAGGTGGCAGGAATGCAACGAACATGCCAAAATAATGAGAGGTAGGCCTATAACATATACAAAACTTTTTCTAGCATGCATGATTTGAGACCATATCTAGAGATAGATATAGACAGATATCTGAAATATACAATGGCACGATTTAGGTTTGATGTATCAGAAGTCACAGTTCATTATTTTATAACAGAGCACATAGTGATAGTGATCTATTATGTCCATTGTACAAAATATCAAAAGAAGATGAAGTATATTTTGTATTATGTTGTCCAGCACTCCATTCTATTCGTGAGATATACATACGCTCAAAACATTATAGAGAACCCTCCTTGTTTAAATTCACTTTATTGATGGCATCAATTGTCAGTAAAACTGTTCAAAATTTAGCTTTATTTCAATACAAAGAGCTTAAGTTTAGAGAAACAGCAATTTTTAGTACCTTTTAGAATTAATTCTTCCCACGGGACCCACGCCTTGAATATTGACAGAATGTTTGTATCTTATGTTCTCTCCACTTATTTGTTGTGCACATGTACAGAACATTTCAATTAAGAAGTGTTGTTATTGCCCACTTATATTTATATGATTGTGAGAATGCTTAATTATGTGCATCCCCTTAGGAGGGGCTGAGGCCTATATGAATATACCAATTGAAGTCTGAAGTCTTAAGTCTCTCTGCCTGTCTGTGACTGTTTCTGCCTCTGCCTGTCCCTGTTAGTCTCTCCGTGTCTACGTGTGATAGATTATCTCATTTTGTCCTTACCTTGTATGCCTGTCTGTACCTATCTCTGCCTGTCTTTACCCGCATTAATCTGGCTCAGTCTTTTTTCAATCTGGCTCTACTTGTATCTGTATGTTTCTTGCCTACATCTGCATGTCTCTACCTGTTACTGTCTGTTTCTACCTGTCTGTACTTGTCTTTACCTTTCACTACCTGTCACAACCTGTCTGTACTTGTCTTTACCTTTCACCACCTGTCACAACCTGTCTGTACTTGTCTTTAACCTTCACTACCTGTCACAACCTGTCTGTGCTTGTCTTTACCTGTCACTACCCGTCACAACCTGTCTGTACTTGTCTTTACCTTTCACCACCTGTCACAACCTGTCTGTGCTTGTCTTTACCTGTCACTACCTGTCACAACCTGTCTGTACTTGTCTTTACCTTTCACCACCTGTCACAACCTGTCTGTACTTGTCTTTAACCTTCACTACCTGTCACAACCTGTCTGTGCTTGTCTTTACCTGTCACTACCCGTCACAACCTGTCTGTACTTGTCTTTATCTTTCACTACCTGTCACAACCTGTCTGTGCTTGCCTTTACCTTTCACTACCTGTCACAACCCGTCTGTGCTTGTCTTTACCTTTCACTACCTGTCACAACCTGTCTGTGCTTGTCTCTAACTGTGTCAACCTGTCTGTATGTGTATCTGTGTGTCTGTGCGTGTATCTGCCTATCTGCAGGTCTTTGCTGTCTCTGTCTGTTTCTACCTGTCTCTTATCAGTCTCTGTTTCTGTTCGTCCCTGCCTGTTTCAATCTGTCTCTACTTGTCTCACACACACACACTCACACACACACACACACACACACACACACACACACACACACACACACCACACACACTACACACACACACACACACACACACACACACACACACACACACACACCACACACTCCCTCACACACATCACACACCACACACACACACACACACACACACACACACACACACACACACACACCACATATATATTATATATATATATATTTATGTATGTAGATATATACATCTTTTTCTGTCTTGGTCCGTCTCTGCCTGTCTCAGCTCATATCGGCCTGTTTCTGCCTGTCCCCGTCTGTATTGGCCTGTCTTTTCCTATCTCTGCTTGTTTCTGTCTGTCTTTGCCTGTCTGTCCCTGTCTTAATGTATCCAAGCCAGTCTCTTGCTTGTCTCTGCTAATCTCTGCCTGTCTCTGCTTGTCACTATCGTTTCTGCCCAGCTCTTTCTGTCTCTGCTTGTGTCTGCTTGTCTCTGCCTGTCCCTCTCTTTCTACCAGCCTCTGCTAATTTCGACCTGTTTCTGACTGTCTCTGCGCGTCTCTGTCTGGCTCTATCTTCTCTGCTTGTTTCGACATGTTCTTGTTTGTCTCTGCTTGTCTTCATCTGTCTGCAGTAGAGTTATGTACATTGAAGTACAAATGAACATTTTCTAAAGATTATGAACAGGGAATTCTGGAAATTAAAAGCAGCGAATAACATCTCAAACTCTTCAGTCTTAGAAAGAATTAAGGAATATGGGGTTTTAGAACAAAGGCAAACTCAAGACTGATATAAAAGTATTGACCAATGGTCTGCCCGTTTCTTAAGGGCGGGCGTCAAGGCAACATAACTGCACTTAATGAATGTCCCCATACTGCACCAGATTTATTGAAACAAACTGAAACTGAAAGTGTATAATATGAATAGATTACTGACGAAGAAACTACGAAGGCTATTAACAATCTAAAGACAGATAAAGCCAGTGGGGTATGTGAAATTATACCTGAAATGTTAGAGAATGGCGGCAGAGAAGAGTTGCATTTTTTGTTAAGTTATCTAAGATTCTTTTTGACAAAGGTATCTTCCTACAGACCTGGTCAAAGGCTATCATCATACCAATTTACGAAAAAAAGAGATGTCGTTAAGCATTGTATCAAATGCTGCATATGATATCACAACCTCCAGCCTAACAATGGAAATTGAGGCAATCATCATCATCATCATCATCAGGTGCTTTGCCGCATGGCGTTGGCGATCATGGACTTCCATCTGTCTCTATCTCTTGTTGCCCCAAGCATCTCCTCCACCCTCCTCGTCTTCAGCCACTCCGCAAGTCCGTCTAGCATTTTCTCCCTGGGTCTACCTGGTGCTCTCTTTCCCTCCAGCTTTCCCGTTGTGACCAGGTGCTCCAAATCCCCCTTCCTCATAAAAAGGCCTATAAATGTTGCCTGTCTTTTCCTAATCTTCCTTATGAGTGATCTACTTGTGTCTGCCTCCATCAAGACTGTCTCGTTTGTTTTGTTTACTGTCCATGGAACTCTCAACATTCTTCTTAGAAACCACATGTCGGCTGCCTCAATCTTGTTCTAGCTTTGTTTGTTGACTGTCCACGCCTCACATCCGTACAACGTTCTATATAACATTTAAGAACTCTCTTCTTGATGTTAATTGATAGGCATTTGTTGGTAAGAATGCATTTCATCTTTTTGAATGCTGTTTTGGCTTGGCCGATTCTGCCGGATATTTCCGATGTGCATCTGCCGTCTGATGAAATGACCGTTCCCAGGTATTTGAACTTATTAACCTGTGTCAAGGTTGTGCCATTTGCTGTTATTTTGCATGAGGGAATTTCATGTATGCGCTAAAATGGTTAACTTAGCTGAATCAAAGAAATAAGAGGGAAGCAGGGAGAATTTTTATAATATTAATCAAAGGACATAACTCTTGAGAATTATCTCCCATGTTGTACTTCTCAAATCTAACACCGTTTGCGCTACCTATTCAGCTAGCATAGAAGCAGATACAAAGTACAAAAACAGTAAGCTCAGAACACTCCTTTTAAAAGCCATCATCATTTAGACAAACATTGGTATCATCTCAAAAATAACACTGAGCAGACTCCTCCAGCGCGGGACAAAAAGTGTTTGGGCTTTTCCTGAAACGGTACTAAAAGAAATGTTATCACACTGTTTATGTATTTGTTCGTGGTTTGTTTATTGTATGTTGTCTGTATGTCTAACTTCTGTTATATTTGTCTGATTTTTTTGTTTTTGTTTCTTTTGTGTCTGTGTTGGTTGGTATGTGTTTTCTTTTTTTCCTTTTATTTTTTGTTTCTGTGGATGCTTTGTTTTACATTGTTTTCTTTTGTTTTGTTTATGTGCTGATTGGTTGTATTGTTTTCTAGCATCGTGATGGTTGAATATGTATGTGGATGTGTACGCGTGTTTGTTTTTGTGTGTTCATATGTTTGCATGCAAGTGTTTATTGTTATTTATTATTTATATACTTATGTATCTACCTTTTGTCTCGGAGATAGGCGATAGGCTGTGAGAGCTATGATAAAGGATACATAATCTCACCATGCTGATAGGCAGCGGAGGCTATGTATATTGGGAGGCTTTCTGTGATGTGAGACAAGTTTATCTTAGTGGCTGACTGTATTTTCATTCAGTCCATATTTTTCTTGTTTTTTTAGTTTTGTTTTAAAAATGACATTCGCAGATACGCATGTCATTTCAATGTATCCCAGATTGTTCCAGTTATAGGCTGATACAAACACTAGTATAATATG
>CM060314.1:77594828-77647328 GCA_030674185.1 Monoplex corrugatus | reverse complement strand
AATCTTGGTTTCTACTTCACTGACAACATGAGTGTTGAACTTCATGTAAACAACACCTGTCGCACTGCTTACATCAATCTCCGCCAAATCAGTTCCTTGCGTCATCTTCTTTCTGTTGATGCTACAAAAACTCTGGTTTCTGCTTTCATTCTCTCAAGACTGGATTATTGCAATTCACTTCTTTCTGGATGTTCAAAAGATCAAATAGATAAACTACAGAAAGTGCAAAATTCTGCAGCTCGGCTTGTTTTTAAATCCCGTAAGCGAGATCATGTCTCTCCTCTGCTAAAACGCCTCCACTGGCTTCCTGTACAAGCTCGTATCGAATTCAAACTTGCGATTCTCTGTCATTCATTTTTCTCTGGAACGTCCCCTTGTTACATTTCTGATCTCCTATCCGTCTACTCACCTTCCAGAAATCTTCGCTCCTCTTCTGACTTAAGACTACTGTGCATTCCCAGAGTAAGAACTAAAACCTTCGGTCACTGCACCTTTTCATATTCAGCACCAACTTTTTGGAATTCTCTGCCCCGTGAAATTCGCTACATTGAATCTATTACTTCTTTCAAGACTGCCCTCAAAACTTTCCAATTTAAATCCTATTTTCCCGACTAGGTAGTAACTGTGTGGACACTCTTTGTTCTCGTGCGCACGCGCGCGCGTGTGTGTGTGTGTGTGTGTGTGTGTGTGTGTGGGTCCGTGTGTGTGTGTGTGTGTGGTGTGCTGTGTTGTGTGTGTGTGTGTGTGTGTGTGTGTGTGTGTGTGTGTGTGTGTGTGTGTGCCTGCGTGTCTGTGTGTGTGTGATGTTATTAGTGTGCAGCGTCACGAGCTCCGGCCCCGTACTGGAGGTTTGCGCTTATAAATGTTCATTATTATTATTATTATTATTATTCTAGAAATGCATGCTTTAAAAGAATCATGCGCTATGCATGTGCGCGCTCATTACCTAGGGAACGTATTGTCATTTAATGTTGCCTCAAATATATCTCAATTGTGAATTATTTGGAAAAAGGAAATAATGTATTTCTAGTTAATTGACTATTTCATTAAATCCAAAGCTTGTTTTTGAATTTAAAGGCTATAGTCATAGTTCACTTTGAGTTGGTTGATACTAAATAACGGATCGTTGTGAGTGAAAAGAAATCTCCGCGTGTCTCTCTGTCTGTATTTGTCCTCGCCTGTCTCTCTGCCTCTGCATGTCTTTTTCTTCACGTGTCTCCAGCTGTCTCTATCTGTCTCTCTGCCCTTGCCTGTTTCTGTCTGCCTGTCTCTACGCGTTTCTCTGTCTCTGTTTGTCTCTCTGTCCCTGCATGTCTTGCTGTACTTGCCTGTTTTTGTATGTCTCTGCCTGCTTCTGTATTCCTTTGCATGTTTCTGCTTTTTGCTGCTTGTCTCTGTCTCTGTGTCTCTTCTTGTCTTTTACTGTCTCTACATGTTTCTGCTTGTCTCTGTGTGCCTTTATCTGGCTCAATCTGTTTCTGCTCGTCTCTGTGCTGCTTCGCTGTGTTTCCTTGTCTCTGCGCGCGGGCCGGCGCGGGTGTGTGTGTGTGTGTGAGCGCGCGCGTGCGTGTGTGTGTGTGTGTGTGTGTGTGGCGCGCGCGTGCGTGTGTGTGTGTGTGTGTGTGTGTGTGTGTGTGTGTGTGTGTGTGTGTGTGTGTGTGTGTGTGTATAACCTGGTTCTGTCTGTCTTTGTTTGTCTCCACCTGTTTCTACCTGTCTCCGTCTGCTTGTCTCCGTCTCTGTCTACCTATATTTCTGCCTGTCTCTTTGTCCCTGTTTGTCTTTGCCTATCTTTGCTTGTCTCTGTCTGTTTCTGCCTGTCTCCTTGTCTTTGCCTGCCTCTAACAGTCCCTGCCTGTCTTTGCCTTTCTTTGCCTATCTCAGCCTGTTCTGTCTCTCTTTCCATCTCTCTCTGTCGCAGCTTGCTTATGCATGCGCAAGTATCCCAGTGTCTGCCTGTCTATACGTCTCTTTTTCTCTGCCTGTCTATACCTGTCTCTCTGACCCTGCCTGTAGCTGCCTGTCTTTGTCACTGAATGTTTTTATCTGTCTCTGCTTGTGTATCTGTTTTTGTCTGTCTGTCTCTGCCTGTCTCTTTTCCGTCCGTCTCTAACTGTGTTTATCTCTGGCTTTTTGTCAACTAGTTTATAAAATGCGTCGTGCCGTTTTCAAAAAACACAAACTGCAGACTACAGATCCCTTATGCTCAAATATAAGGAAAGGCTTATAGAACCACTCACACCCCATCTCTGTTTTGTTACTGTTATTCGGATCCCTGTCCACGTGCTGGAGGGGGAAGGGGTGTGATTTTTTACCATAGCATGATTCTTTTAAGTAGATATCGGTAGATTGAAAAATATTATTTTCAGTTCGTGGTGTGTGTGTGTGTGTGTGTGTGTGTGTGTGTGTGTGTGTGCTTGTGTGTGTGTGCTTGTGTGTCTGTTCGTATGTGAGGGTGGTAGGAGTAATCCCACTCCTTCCCCCTCCAACTGAAGCGGTAGTGGTTGGCCCATAGCTATTGAAGTGCAATCTAGAAGGGCGATTGTCGGCCGATACGCCTTTGTCGCTGTGATATCGTTACCTCGGGATGTGGCCACCAATCGGATTACAGCCGCCACTGCGTCCCCTTAATATGATTTCGTAAACTTCAGCCCGTCCTGCTAAGGTGAATTAGACGTCTAATCACATTGCTCAGACCAAGATAAATAATCGAAGCTCCGGAGGCGTAGTTGTGGACGATTTCCGAAACCTTTCTTCGAGTTTTTTTTTTACAAGTGTGTGTGTGTGTGTGTGTGTGTGTTGTGTGTGTGTGTGTGGTGTGTGTGTGTGCGTGTGTGCGTGCGTGCGTGCGTGTGTGTGTATGTGTGTGTGTGTATATGTTTGTGTGTGTGTGTGTTCGAATGCGTGTGCGTGTGTGTGTAGTAATAGTAATAGTGATAGGAGCAGTATTTTGCAGGGGAAGATGGCAATGGGGCAGAGGAAATGTGATTGTATGTGATTGTATGGGATTGCATGCACACATGTTTGTTTTCAGGCGCAGGGGTAGGGGGGGGGGGAGTGGGAAGTGTAGAATGATAGAGGATCGCGATCATGTGTGTGTGTGTGTGTGTGTGTGTGTGTGTGTGCGCGCGCGTGTGCGTGCTGCATGTAAGTGTGTGTGCGCGCGTGTGTGTGCGTTTGTGTGTGATGGGGAATGGACGTTCAGCTGTAATAAAGAAAGCATTTCTCTGTCTCTTGAGTTTTGCTTGGTTTGGAATTGAAACTATGAAAGAGAAAGAAATGAGCAAAGAAAAACAAATACTCCGACTGCGAGTTGTGAGGCCATTTGAAAGAGGAGAGGGAGGAGGGAGAAGCAGAAGTTAGTGAAGCGAAAGAGAAAAAAGAAACAAATAAACAAACAACAACAAATGAAAAAAAACAGAAACGTGAGAGGCAAACCTTTTACAAAATTCTCCCAAAACGTAATTTTATTCTTTAAAAGCGATCAAGAGATGTCAATACAAAAGAGAATCCCTAAACCAGATTTTCACGAATCAGACCCGGATTGCCGCCGGATTTCATTGTGACTTTCTGTTGACAGAAGAAACCGTTCTTCAAGTTCTCCATACATTCATTCTTTTTTTTTCAAATTGCTCTCTACTCTTCTTCTGTCTCTCGAGGTCCTTGCCATTTTCGCGTGTGAAGTCTTGTCCAAGGAGCTCCGTCCTTTCTTTGCCAATTGTGGCAGCAGCGTTCGACAGACGAAGCCTTGGACAGGTCCTGTAATTTGATTGCAGGAACTGCCGGACCTGTGATGCATACTAAAAGACAGGAGACGACTTATTTATGTTGGGAGAGCGACTGATGTCCTGTCAATAAGTTGGAGTGCACACGCAATGGCTCAGATGGATTGTTGTTTTGAAGGTGAAGGGTTTTCCAGTTATTTTGCTGTTTAATTTGTTTGTTGCTGATAGTGGTTGAAGTCAAAATGGTATCTCCTGTCTCTCTCAACCGTTTGCTTTTTGGCTCAAAATACTTATTTAATTTTACAAGTTAAGAAATACAACTTTTTTTTTTTTTTATAAATAATGAGAATAAAAAAGATTAAAAGAAAAGATATCGTGTGGCGAAACATGCATACAGCTACGGACAGCGCTTGATACTTACACACGCACACATGTAAGCATACACGCACACACACACACACACACACACACACACACACACACACACGCACACACACACACGCACACACACGCACACACACGCACACACACTCACACACACACACATACACACACACACACACACACACACACACACACACACACACACACACACACTCTCTCTCTCTCTCTCTCTCTAAAGGTGTGCAGACCACATACATTATAATTTTATAGTTAGGTGACAAATTTGACAGTTGGTAGAAAGACTGTTGTGCAACATGTTCGGTATGTTTTCAAAATATGTTTAGTCGACTTTACTAGACGTAGATGAACTTGCTGACAAAACATGCGTATGAAAAAAAAGTGACTTTATGTTGCCCTGTTGTGTATGAGTGATATAGTGACTGTTTTTCTCGTATTCTTGGCGGCAATTTTGCTTCAGTGTGGGGATGTCGGAAAAAATAGTCCATCCGACAAGCGACACGCAAGACAAACTACCCTGTCCTCAAGGAAAGAACCCTTCCATCCCCAGCGGATAGGAGCAACGCATCAGAGGCATCGATCGCTGACATACTGACACTGCTCATAGCGATGGACATTGAAATCAAGAACACAGACATAGCTAAGTAAGAACAACCAGAACGTTATAGGAAGAATTAACGGATGTGGAATGAGAAAACATCATCATCATGTGCTCTGCCGCATGACATTGGCGATCATGGCCCTCCATATGAATCTATCCCTTGCCGCTGCAAGTACATCTTCCACCCTCTCTGAGGTCCTCAGCCACTCTACAAGTCCGTCCAATATTTTCTCCCCGGGTCTATCTGGTATTCTCTTTCCCTCCAACTTTCCTGTTGTGACAAGATACTCAATTCCTTTTACCTCATAAACTGTCATGTAAATATCGCTTGTCTTTTCCTTATGTTCTTTATCCATGATCTTCTTGTGTCTGCCTCCTTCAAGACTGTTTGATTTCTTTGCTGTCCATGGAACTCTCAACATTATTCTTAGAAACCACATTTCAGTTGCCTCAATCTTGTTCTGGCTTTGCGTGTTGACTGTCCAAGCCTCACAACCGTTCAAGAACTCTCTTCCTGATGCTAATTGATAGGCATTTGTTGGTAAGAATACTTTTCATCTTCTTCAATGCTGTTTTGGCTTGGCCGATTTTGCTGGCTATTTCTGATGTGCATCTGTCGTCTGGTGAGATAACCGTTCCCAGATATTTAAACTTATCAACTTGCATGAGTAGATTTCTGATTACCATGACTTCAGTCTTCTTACTGTTTAGCTTCAACCCTTTAATTTGCTTTCTATTTCTATTATATTCTTAAGGTTTTGTAGGTCTCTTTCATTTTCTGCAATTAGCATGGTGTGTCATCTGTGTAACAAATGTTGTTTATCATTTTTCCCTCAACCTTTATCCCAGGGCATTCTTCTACTTTTCTAATGATGATTTCGCTGTGAAGTGAAAGGAGATCTGGTGACAGAACACAACCCTGTCTGACTCTTTTGATATTTTGGAAAGAGCTTATCTCGTTTTCTATTCTCATTGCAGCTGTTTGTTCCCAATACATATTTATGATCATTCGAGATCTTTTCCGTCAATATTGAGTCTTTCTAGTTGGTTGATCAATTCTTCATGTCTTGCCCGATCGAAACCCTCGGTATAATCAACAAATCATAAATTAAATCCTTATTCAAGTCGATTGACCTCTCTAAGATAGTTCTCAGGATGTATATGGCATCAATAGTTCATTCCCTTCCACAAATCCACACTGTTCTTCTGCTATTTTTTCTTATGATTCTGTTCCTTGTCGTCATCGTGATTATTCTTAATAGCATTTTTGTTACATGACCCATCAAGCTGATTGTACGATGGAGTTTACATTCTATAGCCCTGTTTTCTTTTGAAGAGCAATGAAAATTGATTTTGACATATCTTTAGGGACTGGAGAAAACAGTCACCTTAAATGATAATTAACAGACTCGAAAATACATTGACTGACCTAGAAAGTAAAGGCAGTTGCAACGATTTAATTTTCCACGAAACCTTCCATCCTTGTGCCGAACAGAGCCATGTGCAGACAGCGTGTGATCCCAGTCTTCCCAATGAGCCCATAGCACGCCCAACTCTGGGTAGGAGCCGGTTACAGCCGAAAAATTCCACAATGATTTTTTAAGGGACTGATGGGGATTCGAACCCACAACCTTCCAGTCAGTAGTCCGTTGCGTTAACCACTACACCACGGCGACTGGTGTATATACATACATACATATATATATAATATATATGTATATATATATATACATATATATATGTATATATATATATATTATGTATATGTAAATACATACATACATATATGTATGTATGTATGTATGTATTATGTATGTATGTATCTATGTTATTCTTAATATGTACAGTAATAATGTTAACTATATAGTTCCTACTTTATCTAGCAAGCCAGGTGTTTCAATCATATTTTGTCTAGCATATGTGTTGGGCTCAGTGAGAAGAACCCAGATATGATTGTCTGTATGTGAGTATGTGAGTAGGAGCAGATGTGTATGTGTGTGTCTGTATGTGTGTATAAACATGTTGCCATCTTAAAATATAGATCTCTCTCTTTCTCTCTCTCTCTCTCTGTCTCTCTCTCCCTCTCTCTTATCTTCTTTCTTTAACACATAACCAAACTTGGCGGATAGAACTTAGCTCATAATCCTAAATCAAACTCTAATGAAATGCATAACACCAAACATAGCAGTGGAGGCGACAAACATGCTACTGGAGCAACACTTCCCTTTGGCAGACTCCAGGGTGGGAGTGAAAAATATGCTACTGGATGAGAGACAAAGGAAGGAAAAAAGAAGAAGGAAACGTGCAAATATAACCAGAAAGATGAACAGCTCTCAAAGAAATATTTCAGAATATGTACCCAGAACTTCGTCAGTGCAAGAAAAATGATATCAACAATTGAGAAATTTCATACGACTTTGGTATACTGTGCCTACAAGAAACTAGAACGCACCAAGAAAAACCAATACACTTTGAAGAATTCGCAAAAATTCAGAAACATGATGGCAGAGGACTGGCTGTAGTCGTCAAAAAGAAAGTAAAAGATAAAGTAAAATGATGGTGTATAAATTATGTGAACTGCTGGGCATACGAATTCAATTGCCGAACGAAAGACAAAAGAACTTTGTACTCATTAATATCTATGTATACCTAGGATCCTGTACCTCAAAAACAAGTTGGAACTTCCTTGAAGAAATTGTAGATGAAATAGGAGATATCACAGTGGTATGTGGCAATCTCAATGCAGGATCTGCAAAGTGGGATCGGAATGGTACTTATGCCCAGGGATATGCTCTGGAAGAGATGCTGCGCGATATCCAGCTCAGCCAACTCACAATAATGTCACAAACCCATCCTGACAAGGAGACACAGACAGTACCATTAATATAGCAAACGTCTCTCCTAAAGTAACACCACTAATGAGTGCAGAGACATTGAACACACACGACAGCTACCACTGGCAGTGGCATTCAGTACAACGAAACATACATCACCTAAAATTTTCGTAATTCAACCAAGAAACCCATTTCAATAAGACAGTATAGAATCTGATATTGTTTCTAAATTCAGAACTATGAAATCAAAATGGAAACAGGAAACGACCAAACACATAGAAAACAACCTCATTCGTGGAACCATGACACAGAGAGTACCTGGAAAGAAAAATGGGCTGCTGTAAAAGTCTGGTAAAAACACAAAAGAAGACATCGCTCAGACAATGATAGCACTAGAAAAAACGGACGAGGATAAAAGAAATATGGATGAAAAAATACAGCAGTTCAAAACATAGCTCAGGAAGCAAAAGACAATAAATGAAAACCATTCTGCGAAAGACTCGGTAGCGATACAGCACAAACACAATTCTGGCAATTCTATCAACAAATAGAAGGGAAAACCACAAACACCACGATACTGGATATCACAAATACAAATGGAACCATATTAAGAACAAACGAAGAGAAAGAACAAGCCTTATTACAGCGTTTCCTACAACAGAGTGATCAGAAAACCTTGAAGAAAAAAGAAAATTAATTGCGGACTAGAACAAAAAATGACTAGATAAGACTGATGCTTTGACATCAAAACGCTGTCTGAACATGACAAAACTGAAGCATATACTGTCTGGAACCAGAAAAAAAAATCAGAACGCATATTTGATATAACGCGACAAAACAGGCGTAAATTGTCGGCTAATTGGTCTTTGTCAAAGTAGACGTAGGATCACAAACGAACAAACACCAAACAAAAAATTAGAAGAAAACAACTGAAACTTCCCTGCTGCTTCGTCCAGTTGGAGAAAAGGCCCATTTACAATACGCCTTCTGATTCTTTTTTCGTGTTTTTTCTTGTTCCTGTTTACTTGAACGCGGGCAGTCACACTTGTTTTGAAATCCGTGTACTATCTATCAGACAGTTTTGAGAAAAGTCAGGTTCCCAAGGACCGGACACAGTTTTCTAAAAGCATTACCTAAACCAGATGAAGATCATCACAGACTTAATGGACTATACAAAACGTAACTGGGAAGCTGATGGAAAACACAATAGCAAAGAAATTATCTAGAGACTTAGAAAAATATTCCCACCTTATCAAGGAGGCATTAGAACAGGAAAAAAAAAATACACGGGAAAACACAACTCCTTTGCTCACGAAGTCGATAAAGGTATTCAGAAACAAAGAAGAATCCCTGGCTGTAGCTATTCACCAAGAAGATGCGTACAACAAAGTGCAATTCACACTACTCAAGGAACCAGTTCAACAAAATGGCGTCACCTTGACATCACTTTTGATAGAATACTACTAGCCTTCAGAAAACACGGGGAAACCACTACACTTAAATGTGAAAAAAAATTCCTTTCAATCCTGAAAACAATGGCGGCTAAAGGCATTGAACAATGTCATCTGTTTCAGCTATATTAAACTTTAATAATCAGCGTCATCGTTATGGACAAGGCCTCACTACGTTGTCACAGACAAACCTGTTAAAACTAGAAAAAATGCGAAAGGAAGCAATGAAAGTGATCCTTGAAACCACAAAAGACACCCACGGAGACTATGTGATACCTGCTTGATCTTCCTTTAACACAGTGGAGGTACAGAACTGAACAAGTGAAGGCATATTTCTGGGCATTGGAAATCCCAGAATACCCACTCTACGAGATGGTCGGAACAGCAAAAGGTAACAAACTCCAACGTGGAAAATCATGAATGGAACAGGCATAAGGATCCACTCAGCACGTGTGTCAACTGACAAAACTCAAAGGGATAAAGGAATGGGAAAGCCATCAAACCATTTCAAAAATCTATAAAAAAAATCCGATAAACTACAAAATCTAGGGAGACATCGTCGCGAATGGCCAGAAGGAAAGGCATATGCAGAAATTCAACTACTCAAGGAGCAACTAAGTTGCAACCTCAAAGATATAATCATATGCACGGATGGCTCAGTCACCAATAACAAATCTGAATGTGGCTTCACTGTCAAACAGAATGGAAACAATGTATGAAGAAAACACTACATGTGATATCACAACTTTCATTCTGACAATGGAAATTGAGGCTGTCACGCATGCACTCCAGTGGTTAACTTCACTGGATGAATCTACTTCAAAAAATGCAAAATAGAATGATAACCCCAGAATGACACAAATCAATGAGCAGGATCGACCTGCAAAATCTCACGTGGATCTACTTGCCCGGACACACGGGTGTTAAGGGAAATGAAAGTGCCAACAAACTTGTAGGCAATGCCACTGCAACAAAAATTCTCCATCTTGGACAGTCTGATGTTCTTAGACGCTTAAATTCGCGAACAAATTGTGAGTATCATTTCATCGAATGTCTTAGCCAAAAAGGAAAACATGCTGGTAGTGGCAGAAAATCTACCATAAAGGGACTGCGCAGCCTCTTACCGCACGGGATAGAAAGTGTTTGAGCTTTTCCTGAAACAGAGACAAAGGAAAAGTGAAGAAAGGGAAAAGAGAACTAGAGAATGGACAAATTTGTCATATTGTTGATTGTTGTCTATATGTGTATAAGTTTGTCATGATACTTGTCTACCTTTTGTTTTGATTTATCATCTGCTGCATCGATGTTGGTTGCTGTGTATGTGAATACTTGAATATGTGTGCGTTTCATTTTTGTTGTTGTTGTTGCTGTTGCTTTTGTTGTTGTTGTTGTCGGCCATCATGCTGCATGGATATGAGTGCATGTGTATGAATGTATGTATGTATGTGTGTCGATGTGCGTGCTTTTGTGTATTTGTGTGTATTAACTGTTTTTCGTTATTTCTCATTTCTTACTTGTTTATTTATATGCGCACTCCTTTATTTATTTATTCATTTATTTCTTTATCTATCGGTTTACTTACTTACTTACTTACTACTTCCTCTGTTCTTTTCTCAGAAATGGACGATAGATTAGCGGGACTATGATTATGATTAAGGAAATATTGTTGTCATCTTGTTGATAGGCAGAGGTGGCTTTGTGCGTTGACCGGGAGGTGAGGGGGCTTTCTGTGATGTGAGACAAGTTTATAATGAGTGGCTAGTTGTGTCTGATTCAGACCTATAATTAGTTATGTATAGTAAATTATTTGTTCTTTTCTTCGAAGGTAAGAAGCACAGATACACATGCCATTTACATGTAACCTATACTGTGATAAAAGAAGTGCAGATTAGGTAATGCATAGGTTAGGTAAGACCTCAGGATCTGGCCAGCTCATGAGTTTATGTGTAGGATTAAACCTGGTGCCATGAAATCACCATCACATAGCACTTGTGACGTTAGTGCGTATGGAATTCATTCCGAGCGCACAGACGTCATTTTGAGAAACTGAAACTGAATTAAAGTCATTTGCAGCAGTGTGGGCAAGCTAAAATCTGTCTTTTCAAATAGGCCCACCCTATTGGTTCCAAATGAAATTGTTAACCATTTACGACTCTTAAGTAAAGAGCTTGAAGCCTCGTGGTGCTTCATTTGTTGTTCTGTGCTGGCACGTGTGAGAAAAACAGTCAGAGCAATGAAAGATAAGTGTGTTACCTGCTTTTACAGCAACATTATGGATTACTGTAATAATATCCTTTTAAAAACACGAACCCTTAAGCATTTAAAAGTGCCACCACACTTTTCATCAGCTTTAGAAAATATGTGTATTGATAATTATAACTTCATAGTTTCTACTTTATCTAGATAGACGGGTATTTCAAATGGACTTTGCCTAGCATATCTGTTGAGCTCAATGAGAGGAACTTATATTTCATTGTTCGCTTGTGTGTATGTGTGTGAGAGCAGATGTGTATGGGTGTGTCTATATGTGTACAAACATGTTGCCACCGTAAAATCTAACACACACACACACACATCTTTCTTTCTTTCTTTTTTTCTTCCTTCCTTCCTTCCTTCCTTTCTTTGTCACACGACTATAGTGGTCAGATGGTATTTTGCTCATAATCCTAAATCAAATGCTATTGAAATGCATAGCGCCAATCACAGTAGTTTGGTCAAGCTACAACCTGTCTTTTCAAATAGGCCCATCCTGTTGGTTCCAAATCAAGGCATTAATTATTTGCATCCCTAAGAAAAGAGCAGAAGCCTTATGTGTTTCCTTTGGTGTTCTGAGCTAGCACTTGCGAGAAATACAGCAACACCAATGAAAGATAATTGTTTTTTTAACCATTGTTTTGTTTAGCACTGTGAGAGTTACCTGCTTTTACCGCAACATTAAGGATAACTGTGACAACCGTAAAAATATCCTATTTACAAACACCAGCCCTTAAGCACTTAAAATGTGCCACCACGCGTTTCATTACTTGATTTTATCAACTTTAAAAAATATATGCTAATTATCATAACTTCATAATTCCTACTTTTTCTCGCAAACCAGGTTTTTTAATCATACGTTGTCTGGCATATCTGTTGGGCTCAGTGAGAGGAACCCAGGTTTGATTGTCCGTACATATGTATGTGCGTGAGACCAGATGTGTATGTGTGTGTGTGTGTGTGTGTGTGTGTGTGTGTGTGTGTGTGTGTGTGTGTGTGTGTGTGTGTGTGTGTGTGTTTGTGTGTTTGTGTGTGTGTGTGTGTGTGTGTGTCTTTGCCACCTTAAAATCTAGACCGTCTCTCCTCTCTCTCTCTCCTCTCTCCTCTCTCTCTCTCTCTCTCTCTCTCTCTCTCTCTCTCTCTGAGCTAACAATAATGCCATATCTCAAAAAGTACTCCAGTACTGCATAGTGCTACTTTTCCTCTGAAAGGGACAAAATCTGTAATTTTCCTCTGCATGAAAAAGGGCAACACAAATAGCCTCTCCACCTTTAGAGGTATATCCCTTATGAACATTCTTAGTAAAGTCTTTTACGCATATCATTAAGAGGAGATTAACGCTATGGGCAAATGAAAATAACATCATAACTAAAGCACAAGCAGGGTTCAGGAAGGGAAGATCTACAGTAGATCATATATTCACTTTACATACAATAGTTGAAAAGTATTTATTGAAAAATATGAAACTCTATGTTGCTTTCATAGATTTTAGGAAAGTATATGACACTGTAAACCGTCTGTATTATGTCGTGCAGATATGCAGGGAAGGATCTTTAAGATGATCCCGACAATGTTTTCGACTGTTCAAGCATACGTTTTGTGTCACAGTAAAACTGGTTAATCAGATTTCTTTAAATGTCTCCAAGGCCTTAAGCAGGGCTGCATTGTGAGCCCCATTCTGTTTTCCTATCTTATCAATGATTGCGCAAACGCATTGATTTTAAATGTAAAACATGGTGTCACATTCTCTCCATACGAAATGTAACTGTTTCTTATCCTTTTTGCGCGGATGATCTTAAATTCATCGCTTAGACTGCAGTGGGTCTTCAGCATCAACTGTACATTCTTCAACGTGAGACTCGTAGATTAAGATTAACTGTTAACTTTAGATAAGTACAAAATGGTAGTCTTTTGGAAAGGTGGCTTTCTGGGTGCAAATGAAAAGTGGATATTTAATGGTAATGATCTGGAAGTAGTAAACGCTTATAAGTATTTAGGCCTCACTTTTTCAACCAGGCGTAGTTATAGGGCAGCAATGGAAGAAGCAAAAGTTAGAGGTAAAAAAGTACAAAAGAGATTCTGAATGTACCAGGGAAAATTAAATGTAATTCGCCAGACATTTGCTTTAAACTTTTTGATGCACAGGTGGTCCCTTCACTTCCTATGCTGCTGAAATATGGGGTTATGAGGTACGGCATCAACTTGAACAAGTACATCTCTACGCGTGTAAGAGATTTTTGCACATAAGAAAGAGAACGGCAAATGATATGGTATATGAAGAGTTAGGACGATTTAATGTGTGGATAACTGCTGTCGCAAGATATACTGATAGTTGGTTTAGATTACCAAAGTTACCAGAGAGTAGGTATTGTAAGAAAGCATATAAAAGGTTGGCCTTGCACGAAAAAATATTATGTAGCTTGTCAAAAATTAGAACTATTTCATATGAGGATGGTTTTGAAGAAGTGTTGCAATGAAAAAAGATTCACTGAAGAGCTGAAAGAAAGGCTACACGGCATTTCCGGACATAACTGGCATAGCCACTTTGATTCAAGTGCACGGTTGTCTTTGTGTGGTAAATTTTAATCTTTATCAGTGACAGAAAAATAAGTAGAGGATTTGTATGTGAAAAGGAATTCCTTTTCTCACACTGGACAGAGCAGCAGGGAAGTTCAGTCGTTCTCTCCTAATCTTTGTATCTGGTGTTTTTGTTTGTGATCCTACGCTTGACAAAGGTCAGTTGCCCGAAGATTTGCGTTTGTCTTGGCTTGTTGTATTCTTTTTTCTTGGTTTTTTTTTTCTGGTTCCTGTTTGCTTGAACGCGGGCAGTCACACTTGTTTTGGATGTAGTATAGTATAGTATAGTATAGTAGAGTAGAGCATAGCAGAGCAGAGTAAGTAGAGTAGAGCAGAGCAGAGCAGAGCATAGTATAGTATAGTATAGTATAGCGTAGCATAGCGTAGCACAGTATAATACACTGTAGTGTAGTGTAGAGTAACATAATATAATATAATATAATATATATGATATGATATAATGATATGATATGAATGATATGATATGATATGATATGATATATATGAATAATATATATATAACATATATAATATAATATAATATAATATATATAATATAATATAATATATATATAATATAATATAATATAATATAATATAATATAATATAATATAATATAATATAATATAATATAATATAATATAATAAATATAATATAATATAATATAATATAATATAATATAATAATTTAATATAATATAATATAATATAATATAATATAATATAATATAATATAATATAAATATATATATAATATAATATAATATATATATAATATAATATAACATACATACAATATAATATACGAAAGCAAAGATAAGGGGTTGGAACAATTCTCTGTTCTCTTGACATTTCTCCCCCTTCCCGTACCACGCGCACAGTGACTCGACGCAATCTCAAATCTATTGACCTTTCCACATAATATAATATAATATAATATAATATAATAATATAATATAATATAATATAATATAATTAATATAATATATATAATATAATATAATATACGAAAGCAAAGATAGGTTGAACAATTCTCTGTTCTCTTCACATTTCTCCTCCTTCCGTACCACGCGCACAGTGACTCGACGCAATCTCAAATCTATTGACTCTCCACATTTCATCTGATGCCTCCCGCCTCCTTCTGAAAGTCACATACCTTGCCGATGAATTCTATACTACTCTCCACCATCTTCTGGACACTCCAGCCACAACCCGTCTTTTACCTGACCGCCCCCCTGGCTCACTCATGAGATTGCCTGTGCAAAACGTGCCCGCCGCAGAGCAGAGCGCCGCTGGCGCAAATCCAAACTCACTGTACATAGGCAACTTTTCCAAGCCTCTAAAAAAAAAGTATCCACCCTCATTGCATCTGCAAAAACAAGCTATTTCCAAACCAAAATCCTGAATGCCTCTTCTTCAAGAGAACTCTTTACAACCTTGGCACACGAAAAGATTTACCTCTCCCAACAAAACACACAAACGAAGAACTCCCATCTGTATTCTCCAACTATTTCACCACCAAAATACAAACTCTTCGTGACAGGCTTGACAGGACACCCTGTCAACCATGCCCACCTGACCCTTCCTTCTCTGGCACACCTCTTACTACTTTTACCCCAGTCTCACAAGAAGAAATTCTCAACACAATCAGATCCATGTCGTTCAAAACCTGCGAACTGGATCCTCTTCCAGGTTCTCTCTACTCTGACTGTCTCCCTACTCTCCTCCCATTCATCACTGACATCATCAACACTTCTTTTCAAACTGGAACTGTCCCAGATTCTTTCAAGTCTGCTATTGTTCACCCTCTCCTCAAGAAATACAATTTAGACCCAAATGAACTGAAAAATTACCGGCCTATCTCTAATCTTCTTTCTTGTCAAAACTCATCGAAAAAGTTGTCCTCAACCAGCTGAACTCTCACCTGTCTGCCAACAATCTCCTCAATCCTTTCCAGTCAGCCTACCGCCAGTGCCATATCACTGAAATTGCCCTGCTACACATTCTCAACAATCTCCTCCTTGCAACTGATACTGGCAAAGTCTCTCTCCTCACACTCCTTGATCTGTCTGCAGCCTTTGATACCATTGGTCATGGTATTCTCCTTTCTAGACTTCATCATACTTTTGGCATCTCTGACATTGCTCTCTCCTGGTTCACTTCATATCTATCAAACAGAAAACAAACTGTTCTCATTAATGGCATTATCTCAACCTGCATACCTGACCTGTGGTGTTCCACAAGGATCTGTCCTTGGCCCTGTTCTTTTCACTCTTTACACCTCCCCCCTGTCCACCATCATCAACTCCCACTCTATAAAACACCACTTCTATGCTGATGACACCCAACTTCTAGACAGTGACACACCAGACATAATACAGCGCCTCTTGACTCGCACCACTGAGTGTTACTCGGACATTAATAACTGGATGACGTTCAACAAACTTCAGCTTAATGACGACAAGACAGAAGCTATCCTCATTGGCACCCGTCAGAAACTTTCTCAGCTGCCTCCTCTTTCTCTCCCATTATGTAACACATCAGTCCCAATTTCTGATTCAGCTAAAAACCTTGGTGTCTGCATTGACTCTACCCTCTCCATGAACAACTTTGTTTCTCAAACTGCCAGATCTTGCTACTATCACCTCCATCGTATAAGCCTATCAGGAAGTATCTCTCTGTCGAAACAACTGCAAAACTCGTTCTCTCCTTCATAATGTCTCGCATTGACTATTGCAATTCACTCCTGTCTGGTCTTCCTGCCTCCACCATTCACATCCTGCAGCGCATTCAAAACAATGCTGCACGCCTTGTACTAAAAAAGAAAAAAAGCTGACTACATATCTCCTCTCCTGGCACAACTTCACTGGCTCCCTGTATCAAAGCGCATACAGTACAAACTAGACACCATGTGCTACAAAAGCCTCAATAACGCAGCCCCCGATTACGTGTCAAGCCTACTTGAGATCTATGTTCCCTCACGTACCCTCCGCTCAGCCTCTGACTTTTCGCTTTCCACGCACTAAGCTCAATACCTATAGTCCACGAGCCTTCTCTGTTTCTGGTCCACCTTCCTGGAACAAACTTCCTCTCTCTGTCCGTCAGCAACCTACTTTTGTCTCCTTCAAGTCCGCTCTCAAAAACTCACCTTTTCTCCTCTGCATAAAATCCTGACCTCACTCAATCCCCTCTGCAGCCTGTCTCCACTCGGAGGGGAATCACATTGTAATATATAATTGTATATAATATGCTCTCTATAATTTTCCTTTGCTTTTATTCTTTCTCCCCATTTTAGCCGTGTGCGTGTGCGTGTGCGTGTGCGTGTGGTGTGTGTGTGTGTGTGTGTGTGTGCGTGCGTGCGTGTGTGTCTGTTTTAGCGCTTAGATTTGATTTTATCAAGATTTTGCGCTATACAAATAAAATATTGTTGTCGTTGTTGTTATTGTTGTTGTTGGAACTAAACAGCAGGAAAACTGAAGTCATGGGGATCAGTAAAAACCCAAACGGCAGATGCACATCAGAAATGGCCATCAGAATTGGTCAAACCAAAACAGCATTCAAGAAGATGAAATGCATTCTTATCAACAAATGCCTATCAATTAACATCAGGAAGAGAGTTCTTGAATGCTATATAGAACCAATACTGTTGTACGGTTGTGAGGCTGGACAGTCAACAAGCAAAGCCAGAACAAGATTGAGGCAGCCGAGATGTGGTTTCTGAGAAGAATGTTGAGAGTTCCATGGACAGCAAGGAAAACAAACGAGACAGTCTTGATGGAGGCTGACACAATTAGATCATTCATAAGTGTCATGTGCACAGTGATGTGTGCACATGTTTTTGTGTGTGTGTCGAGTGCATGGAGTAATGTTTGGACCAAACACTGAATGTAAACGCGCGAAGTCAATACGTCATCCAGATGACGTCGATGTTCCCCTGACGTCACGGAGAGAGATAGGTACGTTTTCTTTTAGCAGACGGGGTTGTCTGATGCTTGGGGGGTGGGGGGGGGGGAATAAAAATATGTTGGAACTCGGGAAGTTCCATGAGTGCCACGTTAAAAGTATTTGGTTTTGAACCAGAGTTGTGAGACAAGATTGTTGAAAGAGGAACTGGAAGAGAGGAAAAAGGAATAGAAAAAGAAGAGAAGAAAAAGGGGAGAAGGAGAAGAAGAGGAGCAGAAGACGAAGAAGGAGGAGAAAACAAAACAAAACAAAACAAAAAAGACGTTAATGTGAAGGTGCTTGGTTTTTAATGTTGTATGTGTGATGTGTGAAAGTAAATAGTAATAAATGTAAAAAAAATTAATATCGTGATCTATTTAGTGACACTGTTGAAAAGAGTCAGTGCGGTTGCGTGACGGACGAATGCTTTTTGCATGTGTTGATTGCGTGAGCATGTGTACAAAAGCATGACAGTGGTGACCCCGACTTAAGGATAGGTTAGATTTTGATTTAACCCTCTGAAATAAGAAAATTATTTACATTTTGGTTTGTGTAGGCTGGTGAAAGATTGGGATTTGTACCCCGACTCAAACTTGCGCGACGTTAAAAGGAAGACAGAGAATTTTGCCCCTATTGTTTGTTGAGGGAAACAAAAGAGGCTTTGCTGTAAAACAATGGTTCACGCTGTTTAGACAGCAGTGTTGCCTTCAGTATACGGTTTTTAAAGAAGTTTTGTTTGATTATCAGAAGAATATAGATCTATTGACAGTTCTGACAATGATTGACGTAAAGC
This sequence comes from Monoplex corrugatus, assembly GCA_030674185.1. Classification (NCBI taxonomy): domain Eukaryota; kingdom Metazoa; phylum Mollusca; class Gastropoda; order Littorinimorpha; family Ranellidae; genus Monoplex; species Monoplex corrugatus. Next base: position 77,628,749 of record CM060314.1, on the reverse strand, counting down.
GATCTTGCATTATTTTGAAGTGATGTAATCTAGATCTAAAATTAACATCGTGTTGTGAATCTCACCGTGAACTTTGAATTAATTCAATCGAAAAGACCCAAAAGAAAGTGGCTGGATAAATGACAAGTGTTTTATTTGATTAATTTTATGCAGTTATTTGACTGAATGCTGATTTCTCTTTCAAATTGTGGTTGTTGCAAGCTCTTGTTTGCTTCATTTATGGCGCTTTGTCTTTTGTCGTAAATAAGCTTTGAGTTCGTGTGTTTATTTGTGTGTTGCTTACTTTTCTTTGATACTTTTTTCTTTTTGACAATCTTGTTTTCCCCAGATAGTAAAAATGGATAATTTTCCATCGCTCATCCCGAGGTGGCGGTATCGCCATCCTCTACAACGACTCACTCCATTCCCGCCTATCTTTCTCGCAGTCTCTGCCTTTCTCCCATCCTTCTTTCGAGCACGTTGAAGTATCCTTCCAATCCACCCCTCACCCCATCACCTTCTCCTGTGTCTATCGACCCCCACCTAGCTCTGCCAACAAACTCACCACATCCATGTTTCTCTCTGACTTTGACCAATTGCTTGACCACTACTGCCTCTTACCTGGAAATCTCATCATTCTAGGTGATATCAATGTCCACTATGACAACACTCACCGTTATGACACAAGACATATCATCAACTCTCTGTCCAATCATAATATGACTCAACACATTTCTGAACCAACCCATCAAAAAGGTCACATTCTTGACTGGATCATTTCTCGTGATCATCACAATTCCGCTACTGACAACTGCTTAGTTCTTTCTACCCGTCTAACTTCAGCCCTTCCATCTGACCACTCTGCAATTCTCTGTTCTCTCGACATTTCTCCTCCTTCCCGTACCATGCGCACAGTGACTCGACGCAATCTCAAATCTATCGACCTCTCCACATTTTCATCTGATGCCTCCCGTCTCCTATCTGAAAAGTCACATAACCTTGCCGATGAATTCTATACTACTCTCCACCATCTTCTGGACACTCATGCTCCAGCCACAACCCGTCTTTTATCTGACCGCCCCCCTACCCCCTGGCTCACTCATGAGATCGCCTGTGCAAAACGTGCCCGCCGCAGAGCAGAGCGCCGCTGGCGCAAATCCAAACTCACTGTACACAGGCAACTTTTCCAAGCCTCTAAAACAAAAGTATCCACCCTCATTGCATCAGCAAAAACAAGCTATTTCCAAACCAAAATCCTGAATGCCTCTTCTTCAAAAGAACTCTTTACAACCATGAATCATCTCCTTGGCACACGAAAAGATTTACCTCTCCCAACAAAACATACAAATGAAGAACTCCCATCTGTATTCTCCAACTATTTCACCACCAAAATACAAACTCTTCGTGACAGGCTTGACAGGACACCCTGTCAACCATGCCCACCTGACCCTTCCTTCTCTGGCACACCTCTTACTACTTTTACCCCAGTCTCACAAGAAGAAATTCTCAACACAATCAGATCCATGTCGTTCAAAACCTGCGAACTGGATCCTCTTCCAGGTTCTGTCTACGCCGACTGTCTCCCTACTCTCCTCCCATTCATCACTGACATCATCAACACTTCTCTTCAAACTGGAACTGTCCCAGATTCTTTCAAGTCTGCTATTGTTCACCCTCTCCTCAAGAAACACAATTTAGATCCAAATGAACTGAAAAATTACCGGCCTATCTCTAATCTCTCTTTCTTGTCAAAACTCCTTGAAAAAGTCGTCCTCAACCAGCTGAACTCTCACCTGTCTGCCAACAATCTCCTCAATCCTTTCCAGTCAGCCTACCGCCAGTGCCATAGCACTGAAACTGCCCTACTACACATTCTCAACAATCTCCTCCTTGCAACTGATACTGGCAAAGTCTCTCTCCTCACACTCCTTGATCTGTCTGCAGCCTTTGATACCATTGATCATGGTATTCTCCTTTCTAGACTTCATCATACTTTTGGCATCTCTGACATTGCTCTGTCTTGGTTCACTTCATACCTATCAAACAGAAAACAAACCGTTCTCATCAATGGCACTTACTCTCAACCTGCATACCTGACCTGTGGTGTTCCACAAGGATCTGTCCTTGGCCCTGTTCTTTTCACTCTTTACACCTCCCCCCTGTCCACCATCACCAACTCCCATTCTATAAAACACCACTTCTATGCTGATGACACCCAACTTCAAGACAGTGACTCACCTGATAATATACAGCGCCTGTTGACTCGCACCACTGAGTGTTACTCGGACATTAAGAACTGGATGACACACAATAGACTTCAGCTTAATGACGACAAAACAGAAGCTATCCTCATTGGCACCCGTCAGAAACTTTCTCAGCTGCCTCCTCTTTCTCTCCCATTATGTAACACATCAGTCCCAATTTCTGATTCAGCTAAAAACCTTGGTGTCTGCATTGACTCTACCCTCTCCATGAACAACTTTGTTTCTCAAACTGCCAGATCCTGCTACTATCATCTCCATCGTATAAAGCTGATCAGGAATATCTCTCTGTCGAAACAACTGCAAAACTCGTTCTCTCCTTCATAATGTCTCGCATTGACTATTGCAATTCACTCCTGTCTGGTCTTCCTGCCTCCACCATTCACATCCTACAGCGCATTCAAAACAATGCTGCACGCCTTGTACTCAAAAAGAAAAAAGCTGACCACATATCTCCTCTCCTGGCACAACTTCACTGGCTCCCTGTATCAAAGCGCATACAGTACAAACTAGACACCATGTGCTACAAAAGCCTCAATAACGCAGCCCCCGATTACCTGTCAAGCCTACTTGAGATCTATGTTCCCTCACGTACCCTCCGCTCTGCCTCTGATCCTCTGACTCTTCGCTTTCCACGCACTAAGCTCAATACCTATGGTCCACGAGCCTTCTCTGTTTCTGGTCCACTCTCCTGGAACAAACTTCCTATCTCAGTCCGTCAGCAACCTACTTTTGTCTCCTTCAAGTCCGCTCTCAAAACTCACCTTTTCTCTCCTGCATAAAATCCTAACCTCACTCAACCCTCCCCTCTGCAGCCTGTCTCCGCTCGGAGGGAACCACATGGTTATAATATATAATTGTATGCTATGCTCTCTATAATTTTCCATTGCTTTTATTCTTGCTTTTATTGCTTTTATTCTTTCTCCCCATTTATAGCCATGCGTGTGTGTGGTGTGTGTGTGTGTGTGTGTTTTGTGTGTGTTGTGTGTGTGTGTGTGTGTGTGTGTGTGTGTCGTGTTGTGTGGCGTAGCGTGTGTGTGCGAGCGTGCGTGCCTGCGTGTGTGTCTGCTTCAGCGCTTAGATTTGATTTTATCAAGATTTTGCGCTATATAAATATTGTAATTATTATTATATTTTGAACAAGCTCAGCACTTTCAGCTTTCTGGGGAACAAGTCAATAATTATATACAACAATGTATTGAGCGTGGTGAGCGTCAGAAACAAAGAGAACATGAAAAAGAAATGAAAGAAGAAAGTGAAAAACAAAGAGAACATGAAAAAGAAATGAAGGAAATAGAAAGACAGAGAGACAGAGAGAGAGGAAAGTGAAAAACAAAGAGAACATAAAAAAGAAATGAAGGAACGTAGCTTTAAGTTGCGTCAACTGGAACTGGAGGCAGAAGTAGAATTATAGAGGCTAAAACCCCAAAAAGAAAGCAAATATTCGTCCAGTAGCTCTGAGCCCAAGTCCTCTTATATCCCCAAACTTCCTCCGTTCGACGAACATAGGGACGATATAGATTCGTTTCTTTTTCGTTTTGAGAGTCATGCAACTTCTTGGGTTGGCCTCAGGAAAAATGGACTCTATACGTAGCGTCGCTATTTAAGGAAAGTGCGATAGTACTTTATCATACCCTTGCGGCAAAAGAAGGGCTTACGTGGGATCAACTGAGAGACGAACTTTTGAAACAAATTTTAGTGCAAATTTCGTGACAAATTTCGCGCAGTCCATCCTGAAAAAGGTGAATTTTTCCCATTGTTAATGTTCCTAATAAGAACTTCCCATTATTTGGATCGATGGATTGAATTGTTGCAAACTGACAAAGATTTTGACAGTCTTCGTGATCTCCTTTTGAAGGAGCAACTTTTGCAAAGCGTCAGTAAGGATCTTGCTGTCTTTTTGCGTAAAAGAGAATTTCGCACTGCAGAAGAAATATGCCGTGCCGCGGATCAATATCGTGTTGCTCATCCAGAAAAATACACTGCCCGAAAAGGTGACTTTTCTGTTTTTGACGCGAATGTCTCTGTATCGCCAAATAAACAGCAGTTTGTCCGTAACTTTAGTCGCGGCGGGTATTACACTCCACCACCTCGTTTTCAGAAACCATCACCTCGTTTTGACAAACTATCTCCTCGTTTTGGCAATCCATCTCCTCGTTTTGGAAATGCGACACCCCAACAGAGGACGTATAGCCCTCAGACAAACCATTTTGGTTATGGTGGACATTCAAGACAGTCCTATTCTAGACCTCCTAACCCTGGTGAGAGACAAAACTTTGCCCCCACCCCACGTTCTACCGTTGCTACAGATAAATCCTATACCAGCAGAGAAAAACAACAAAACACACAAGGTATCCCCAAATATAATCATTGTGGATATAAGTTCCACTTTGTGAAATAGTGTCTTTATATGAACACAATGTCAGCATCAAATGTGGCTGCAGAGGTTACTGAACCTGAAGTTACATAATATATATATAGATAATATGTGTTAGCCCCTAAAGATACTATGTCAGGCCTTCATTTGGAACAATGTTCTATTAATGGGTTTAAGGCTTCAGTCCTTAGAGACACTGGTTGTACAACAGCAGGCATCAGAAAATCATTTGTACTTCCAGATCAGTACCTGGACACTGTCCAGAAGTGCTGTAGTAATGGTGGAAAAACAGAAATTCCCCTTAGCGAAAATACCAGTGAACACTCCCTATTTTTCAAGTCTTCTAACAGCCTGTGTGATAGAGGACCCTGTGTGTGACCTGATCTTAGGTAACTTGCCGTGTTTGATACAACATGCATGGTGGTACAGGTGGTTCTTTCGTGCCCTGTCTGGATAGTACCAGAGCACAAGCTGACAAAGATAATAAACCACAATCACCCCTGACTGTCCCAGATCTGACTGTTCTCAACTTAGAACCTCAGGATCTAACAAAATTACAAAGAAAAGATACTTTTCTTTCTGGACAGTCTGTTCAACTTAGCATTGGACGATGTTGAACAAGGTCAGACTGCTCCCTACTACAAGATAGAGACACATTCTCTTTTGATACGTTCAGAAAGACAATACCTGGTCACGACAGATTGTTGTCCCTCAAACATTGAGGAATACTGTATTACATACAGCTCATGATGTTATTTTTGCTGGACATTGTGGTGTCAAGAGAACATTACAACGTGTCCTCAGCAAATTTTCCTGGCCAGGTGTTACAAAAGAAGTTAAAACTTACTGTCGCTCATGCGACACGTGTCAAAACAAAAACAAGAAACAAAAATAAAAAACAAAAACAAAAACAAAAAAGGAAGATCGAAACTGTGACAGTGACAGTGGCAGAAACACTGATCACAATTATTTTCTCATGTGGGACTACCAGCAGAAATTGTTTTCATGTGAGAATGTGATGTGATTTATATCAGTCTTTTTCTTATGTATGATTGTAAAGACTAATTTTCAATTTCATGTATTTCTATGACATGACTATTGAATTAATAATGTTGAATTGATGATGGATTTATTAAATCGGTAGGGTTCATCATGGTGTTAAACTGAAACATGAAGCAACAATTTGTATTGTTAACACAACTTTAATTATTTGATTGTTATTGATTGCATGATTTCATGTGGCGAAGTTTATCGACATTGAAATTATCACTATTTGCCATATGTGAATGAATGTCATACATTATTATGAAATGTCTTATTTTCATGAATGGTTGTGACAGATTCTGTGAGAGGCCCTATTTTATTTATGGGTGTTGTGCTGTGCTGGGCATCTAATTGATTCAGTGGCTTTTGAACGGTGTCATATTTTGGTGGATGTCGTGATTATTGTACATGTTAAACATCCACGAGTTGATGAATGTATTTGGTTGCAAACTTGACTGCTTGTCATTTTGGCATTATTTGATTTCCATGCTTATGGCAGTGCCTATTTAAAAAAAATTACTGTCACAATTTTTTTCCCCAGGATGGGGGGTGTCATGCGCAAAGTGATGTGTGCACATGTTTTTTTGTGTGGGTGTTGGGTGCATGGACCAAATACGGAATGTAAACCCGCGAAGTCAATACGTCATCCAGATGACGGCAATGTTCCCCTGACGTCACGGAGAGAGATAGGTACAACGTTTGTTTGTTTTTTTAGCAGACGGAGTTGTCTGATGCTTGGGGGGGGGGGGGGGGGGGGGGGGGGAATAAAAATATGTTGAAACTCGGGAAGTTCCATGAGTGCCACGTTAAAAGTATTTGGTGGTATTGAACCAGAGTTGTGAGACAAGATTGTGTTAACATTGGATATTCTGTGAACCAGAGTTGTGAGACAAAATTGTGTTAATACTGGATATTCTGTGAACCAGAGTTGTGACACAAGATTGTGTTAATATTGGATATTCTGTGAACCGGAGTTGTGAGACAAGATTGTGTTATAGTAGATATTCTGTGAACCAGAGTTGTGAGACAAGATTGTGTTAATAGTAGATATTCTGTGAACCAGAGTTGTGAGACAAGATTGTGTTAATATTGGATATTGTGTGAAGCAGAGTTGTGAGACAAGATTGTGTTAATAGTAGATATCCTGTTGTACCTGCGTTCTTTCCCATTGGATGTTTGATTTCTGTTTCTGAGGAGAAATGTTCCCTACACTTTTTGTGATTGGCAGTTTTACTTGTAGTATAAGAGTGGTGTTGAAAGAGGAACTGGAAGAGAGGAAAAAGGAATAGAAAAAGAAGAGAAGATAAAGGGGAGAAGGAGAAGGAGAAGAAGAGGAGCAGAAGACGAAGAAGGAGGAGAAAACAAAACAAAACAAAACAAACAAAAAAACGTTAATGTGAAGGTGCTTGGTTTTTAATGTTGTATGTGTGATGTGTGAAAGTAGATAGTAATAAATGTAAAAAAAACTCAATATCATGATCTATTTAGTGACATTGGTTGAAAGGAATCAGTGCGGTTGTGTGACGGATGAATGCTTTTTGCATGTGTTAATTGCGTGAACATGTGTACAAAAGCATGACAATAAGGATGATTAGGAAACGACAGGCAACATTCATAGGCCATTTTATGAGGAAAGGGGATTTGGAGCACCTGGTCACAACGGGAAAGCTGGGGTGGGGGGGGGGAGGGAGCACCAGGTAGACCCAGGGAAAATATACTGGATGGACTTGCAGAGTGGCTGAAGACAAAGAGGGGGAAGAGATGCTTCAGGCAACAAGAGATAGAGACAGATGGAAGTCCATGATCGCCAACGCCATGCGGCAGTGCACCTGATGATGATAATATATATCATATCAGAATGATAGTGATGATATGTGATATATGTGATATGATTGATGTGTATGTGATTGATGTATTGATGTGATGTGTGATGATGTGTGATGTGATGTGATGGATGTGATGTGATGTGGATTGTGATTGTGTGATGTGATGTGTGTATGTGATGTGATGTGATGTGATGGTGATGGATGTGATGTGATGTGATGTGATACAATTTGACATAACATAACATAACATAACATAACATGACAGGACAGACAGGACACGACAGCGACGCGACGCGACGCGATGTGATATGATATGATATGAATGTATGATATGATATGATATGATATGAAATGATTATGTATGATTATGGTATGGATGTATGTATGTATATATGATATGATATATATAATATATAATATATATAATATAAATATAATATATATATATAATATAATATAATTATATATATAATAAAATTAATATAATATAATATAATATATAATATAATATAATATAATATATAATAAAAATAAGTAAAGAAACTCTAGGGAGAGCTAGACAACAGAAGGTCTTCAGAGAAGTAACCCCCTTTAGACAAGTGTTTCGGCCCTGAATTCCTTACACTCTCGGGGGGCCGGGCCACATCCAGGTCATGACTCCTGGATGCCCTTCTGCTGTTGTCTATTTTTTTTTTTTTTCCCACGTCGGGGATCGAACCTGGGCGATTCTGCGCTTCAGAACTGCGGTACGCGGTTTTACAATGTGCTAACGGGGCACACATCATCTGTAGGGAATTTAATCCTTATGAAGTTCACTTTTTTCGTTCCTCTTTGCCCAGATCCAGCTTGAGCTCCTTTCTGCTGCCTCTGCCATCGCTTTAAGGGCTCTAGTCCTCTTCTTCCCAGAAATGGCGAGTTGTTTCATGAGATCATAAGCGGAGGTGCCCACAAACCCTCTTGCCCCGACCTCTATGGCGATGATTTTGACCCGCAGACCTGCTTTCTTCAGGGTGCTGGCAAGACCAGCGTATTTTTCGGTCTTTATTCTCCTGCTTTCGTATGGCACAGTGAGTTCTATCAGAATCACTTGTTTCGAGGAGTCAGAGTGGAGAGCGATGTCTGGTCTCATGCCTGTCTTGCTGATGACATCTGGGTAATTTCTCCACTCTGGGAGGTCTGCTGTACACTCCCAGTCGACTGCTCCATCCAGAAGACCCTTTGGCAATGTGCTGGTTGTCATAGCACTTTCGGGCCAGACCTGTTTCCCTCCTGCTTTGTAGAACGTTGTCATAGCAATTGGTGCGTTTGGGGTCATGGTTTTTTCGCTAACCACATCTGTGATCACTTTCAGAACTTGGTTGTGCCTCCATGTATACCTTCCTTGGGCTAGCGCTACTTTGCAAGAGCTTAGGACATGTTCCACTGTTTGTTTCTTCTGACAGAGCGGACATGCTGGGTCGTCTGCTTTCCCCCATTTCACTAAGTTTGCATTCGAGGGGAGCAGGTCATATACAGATCTGAGGAGGAAGCTTATCCTTAGAGGAGCCATGTGCCACATATCGTTCCAGCTGAGACTTCTTTGGAGTGCACTGTCCCATGTTGTCCATTGCCCCTGTTGACCTTGCTGGACTGCCTTCTGCACTCTTTTGACATCTTCTTCTTCCTTCAACTCCTGTATGATCATGTCTCTTTTTTCCTTCCCTTTGGCTTTGGACCACCACTGCATTTTTGTTGCTCCCAGTCCCTGTCTGTTGGTTTGCGTGTGTCCAATTATTTCTTTGATGCTGAGGTTTCTCTTGGCATTGTTTACAGCCTCTTGGACTTTCCACTTTCTGCCAGTTCTCAGCTTTGGATGAACTGATCTCACGATATTTGTCTTCCGATTCCTCCAGCATGCTCAACAGTCTTGCTTTTCCAACTTTGTATTCCTCCACTATGGATTTGAGAGGTAGCTTCAGCATTGCTTGACGACAGTAGAATGCAACATCAGTGAGACCAGGTGGGACACCGAGCCATTTTCTTGTGTATTTGTTGATTTTGGCTTCCATTGCTTCGACTGTGCTGGTGCAAATGTCATAGATTAGCAGTGGCCACAGCAGCTTTGGTATCAGCATGAACTGTAGACACCAGACTTTGTATTTGCCTGGCAGTCCGCAGTTATCTATTTTCTTCAGGCCTTCTTCTGCTGTTTGCTTGGTTTCACATCCCCTTTGTGTGTCTTTCAGGGAGTCATCATACATCTTCCGAGACTTTTTACTGGCTCTTCTGTGACAGTGGGGATGGCTTGGTTGGCTACCATGAATTTGACTGAATCTGCCACTTTTCCTTTTCGCAGTGAGAGACTTCGGGATTTCTTAGGTTTGAACCTCATTCTTGAAGAGGCCACCAGCTCATCCAGCTGCTTTAAGATTTGGTGTGTCTCTTCCTCATCCGTGGACAAGACTGTTGTGTCATCCATGAAAGCTTTCAGAGGAGGCATCTGGTATCCATCTCCCAGATTCACTGGACCTGAACTCTTCCTTGCAGCTTTCAAGATGACTTCCATTGCCAACACGAACAGTATGGGAGAGATTGCACAGCCCATTGCAATGCCCACCTCTAGGTCTATCCAGTCCGTGGTGTATTCTTTGGTAGAGAACCGCATTGAGAACCCTTGGAAATACTTCCTCAGCATTGTTCGGATGTTTTCTGGGATGTGATACATTTCAAGAGCCAGCTGGATCATATCGTGTGGAACTGATCCATATGCATTCGCCAGATCAAGCCAAACTACGTCAATGTCTCTCTTCTCTGTTCTTGCTTTTTGGATGGCATCCCAAATCAACGTGGCATGTTCCAAGCATCCAGGCATTCCTGGTATGCCTCCCTTTTGGACTGACATATCCAGATACTTGTTTTCAGTCAGGTATTTTGTCAATCTTGCTGCCATAACAGAGAAGAAGATTTTCCCCTCGACGTTCAGAAGTGATATTGGCCTGAACTGATTGATGCTGCTGGAGTTCTGCTCCTTCGGAATGTACACTCCTTCAGCTCTCATCCATTGGTCGCTGATCTTCTGGTTCCTCCATGCCGATCGAATCATCTTGTGGAACCACTCGAGCACTTTTGGGCATTTCTTGTAGAGCAGGTATGGTATTCCGTTTGGTCCAGGTGCTGACTTGGCTCTGGCTTTCTTTACTACGTTCTTCATTTCATCCAGTGTTGGTGGTTTGTTATTGAATTTTCCTTCTGGCGCTGCAGGCCAAACCAGATTCTGGATTTCAAGTGGTGCCTCGCGCTGAGAATCGGAATATGTTTCCCTGAGATGCTGCTCTAGGGTTTCCTTGCCCACTGAGAGAGTCCCTGATTTGGGTTGTTCAAACAGCTTTCTTGAAAAGTCAAAGGGATCTTTGAAGAAACGATCTTGAGTCTTCTTCTTTTTGCTCTTTCTTCGCCTTGCTGATTCCACTTTGCTGAGAGCATTGTGTTTGGCCTTCAGATCTTTCCAGAGTTCCAGGAGCCCTTGCTTCTCGAATTCTGAGGCAGTTTTCATTCGCTTTTTAAGCTTCCTTTTCTCCCTCCGGATGCTCTCCATCTGTTGCTGTCTTCTGGATTTCTGGGGAGGTGTTTTTGTCTTTGGCTGCTTCACTCCATAAGTGTCCCTGCAGATAGAGTATATGATGTCTCCGTATGTGTCAAGTTTGTGTTCCAGCGTACTGTTCCCTATTAGCGCATTCAGCTTAAGGACAAGTTCCTCATCTAATTTCTCCCATTGTTCTTTTGCACCGGCAGGCGGCAAATTGAGTTTTCCACGTTTGGCGTTAAGAGCTTGTGCAAAATCCGCATCAGAACCGTCAGCGTGGATGTCCTTGGCACTATGGTTTAATTCCTGGCCTTGGTCATCCAACGTCTCACCTGCTATCGCAGTGCGCTGCTGCTGGTTCGTATGTGTCTTCAAACAGCCCATTTTTGTCCTGTGGATCTTCATGCCGCGTTTGGTGGTGAATCTCCTTCCACACGCACACGGAAATTCCAACTGGTCATTAATCATGGTCCGTTGTGCGTTTCCAGTCGTGATGGAGTCAGTGCCGATGGATTCATCATTCTCTCCCCCTTTCGGTGAATCCTGGGAGCATCATTGATAGATATGATATGATATGATGTGATATAATATGATATGATTGATATGATATGATATGTATGATATGATATGTATGATGTGATGTGATGTGATGTGATGTGATGTGATGTGATGTGATGTGATGTGATGTGATGTGATATATGATATGATATGATATAATATAAATAACATAATTAATATGATGTGATATGATATGATATGATATGATATGATATGATATGATATGATATGATGATATGTATGATATGATATGATATGATAGATATGATTGATATGATATGATATGATATGATATGAAATGATATGATATGGTATGATATGATATGGTATGGTATGGTATGGTATGGTATGGTATGGTATGGTATAATATGATATGATTGATATGATATGATATGATATGATATGATGTGATGTGATGTGATGTGATGTGATGTGATGTGATGTGATGTGATGTGATGTGATGTGATGTGATATGATATATGATATGATATGATATGATATATGATATGATATAATATAATATATATAATATAATATAATATAATATAATATAATATAATATAATATAATATAATATAATATAATATAATATAATATAATATAATATAATATAATATAATATAATATAATATAATTATAATATAATATAATATAATATAATAATATAATATAATATAATATAATAATAATATAATATAATATAATAATATAATATAATATAATATAATATAATATGATGATATGATATGATATGATATGATATGATATGATATGGTATGGTATGGTATGGTATGGTATAATATGATATGATATGATATGATATGATATGATATGATATGATATGATATGATATGATGTGATGTGATGTGATGTGATGTGATGTGATGTGATGTGATGTGATGTGATGTGATGTATATATGATATGATATGATATGATATGATATGATATGATATGATATATGATATGATATGATATGAGATATGATATGATATGATATGATATGATATAATATAATATAACATAATATACATGATGTGATCATGATATGATATGATATGATATGATTGATATGATATGATATATGATATGATATGATATGAGTATGATATGATATGATATGATATGAAATGATATGATATGATATGGTATGGTATGGCTATGGTTTATGGTATGGTATGGTATGGTATGGTTATGGTATGAGTGGTATGTGAGTATGTATATATAATATAATATAATAATATATATAATGTAATATGAGATATATATGATATATAATATGAATTTATATAATATATATAAATATAATATAATGAATAGAATAGAATACAATTAAATACATAGATACATATAGAATAGTAATTAGAATGTAATATAGTATACATTAATATAATATTAATATAATATAATATAATATAATATAATATAATATAATTATTAAATAATTAATACATTATTATAATATAGTGTAATATATTATAATATAGTGTAATATATTATAATTACAATATATTATAATATAATATATATTATAATATAATTAATTATAATAATATAAATAATTAATATAATATAATATATATAATATAATTAAATAATATAATATTTTTATATATATATAATATGAGATATAATATAATATCATATAATATCATATAACATATATAACATCATATAATATAATGTAATGTAATGTAATGTAATGTAATGCAATGTAATGTAATGTAATATAATCTGATATGAGATATATATAACATCATATACATATAAACATCATAATTATATAATATAATATAATATAATATAATATAATATAATATAATATAATATAATATAATATAATATAATATAATATAATATATATATATAATATATATATATAATATATTAATATAATATAATATAATATAATATAATATAATATAATATAATATAATATAATATAATATAATATAATATAATATAATAACAGAAAATAACATATCATAATTTAATATAACAATAACAATGATAATGATAACTCTATAACAATTCCTACTTTATCTACCAAGCCAGGTATTTTGGTCATACTTTGTCTAGCATATCTGTTGGGCTCAGTGAGAGGAATCCAGATTTGATTGTTCATATGTATGAATGGGTGTGGACAGCAGATCTGTATGTATGTGTGTCTGTATGCATGTTTAACATGTTGGCACCTTACTATCAAGATACGCCCTCTTTCCCTCTCCCTTTCCTTTCCTTCTTTCTTCTACACACAACCAACGTGGACAGATAGAACTTGGCTCATATTCCTAAATCAAGTGGTAATGAATTTTTTTCGGATAGGCCAATCCTCTTGTTTCCAGATCAAATTATTAATCATTAGCGGCCCTAAAGTAAAGAGCTGAAGCCTCGTGTTTCACTTGTTGTTCTGTGCTGGCACGTGTTAGGAAAAGAGTAACAGCAATGAGAGATAAGTGTTTTTTTTCTGCTGTACTTCTGTTTAACACTGTCAGAGTTACGTGCATTTACAGCAGCATTAGGGATAACAGAAAAAATAGCCATTTAAAAACACAGCCCTTAAGCATTAAAATGTTCAACCACACTTTTCATTACTTGATTTCATCAACTTTAAAAAAAAATACACATATTAATGATACTAACTCCGTAAGTCCTACTTTATCTAGCAAGCCAGGTCACCACAAATGCACGTACGATAGCATTCAAATTGCTTAATTGTGCAACAGGAATGCAGGTAATGTAAAACTGATTACGTGTACGGCTTTTTTTCTGACTCAGGCACGATTCTTCGGCATGTTGCTGGTTGATGTGTATTTTGACAATTAAGTGCTGTTTTTGCTCTCTTTTTACCTCGCAGAAGTGAAACATAATGGTAACACACATCAGCTTAGTTTTTATATCAAATGTTGAAGTTGGTTACACCAAATGTTATGAGACCATTATGGAAAAAAAGGAAGAAAATAATTCTCATAATAGTCTTACACATTTACGTATAGTTGACTGGACCCCTGTAAAAGGCAAAGAGATGTTTTGTCCAGACTTTGTTTGCAATGTCTCCCCTGTCACATGGAGATGTGAATGTACATAAAATATAACATGTTTAGACTTACATAAGTGTTTTGTCGTTAACGGGTTCCCGTCGCAAAGGGGTAACGAATCGTTATCTGCGTACAGAACTATCAGCTGTTTACGCCTAATCTGTCGAGCTTACATAGGTTTTCATGTAGAAAAAGACATGCCACTAACTTCTAAAATAATTTCTAATTAATCTGACGTCAGATTTGCGCAGTTAAACGTTTTGTCCTCGTTAGTGACAATGGTTCCAGTTAACGACACAACACGCGTGTCTGTGTGTAAATCAGTGACCTGGTATCTGAGCGATTGTGCATACTACTCAACATGCTCATGTTTACATAAGGGCGTCCAGGTAAATGACTTGGCACCAGTGCATGGTTATTGTTTAATGTACTCATGTACACATATGTACATACATTAGGCGTGAATGCAGTGCGCAGTTATGTCAATTTGAGTGTGCAGTCTATGTTTATGTGCTTGAGCGTTTGTGTGTACATGAGCATGTGTGTGTGCTCATGTGTGTATGTTAGTGTGTGTAGATTCGTGTGCGTGTATGCAAAGAAATCAATGAATATATGAGTATGCATATGTATGTGAGCATGTGTGTATGTACGTGTGTTTGAATGTACAGTGGGATCTGACTGCTCCCATCTCAGAATCATTGAGATTGAAACCAACCCAAGAAACACGAGGAAAAGTCAATATCTGGGATTGAAATAAAAATGACTGTCTGTACATATTTGTTTCTCTTTAATCTTTTTGCGCTTATCTTTGGGAAATCTGTCATATCTAACCTTACATTTTTTCATTTTGGGAAAATGTCATATTCATTTAAATACATAACTGTATTCTGTATCTGTGTGTATTTTGTACTTGTAACATGGCTCTTTTATCTGTTCATGAAAACGTGTATATCATTAAACAGTCTAATACATATTACAATGTATGGATAAGTTACTGCATTCATTGTACTAGATTTACTGAATAATTCACCAATAATAAACATAAAAATTGCCATTAATGGAAAGCATTACAATTGCCTCTTTAGATTGTCAAGGATTGCAGTATAATGCTATTATATAAAAACGAAGGGCCTAGGGATATCTTCCATTATCCATAACTGAAAAAGATAGTCAATAGTCTGCCTCCAAGAAACACATTTTGATAAAAATTCGAACAATATGTCACTTCAGAATACGGTTACAAACAGACCAAAGGTAACACTTAAAGACAGATGAAGTGACCTGTGAAAAATTAAACGTACATGTTCAAAACAAATTCAGTGCTCTGGAGGACGTTAGTGACAGTAAGGAACAATGGACAACGTTGAGAAACTCGATAAGTGAAGCTTGGAAAGAAATCCCTACAGCTGAAAGAAAAAAGAAAAAGAACTGGATGACAAAAGAAAGTATAAGCTTGATGGAAGAACAGAGGAAGACAAAGGGAAAAGAGGAAGAATACAAGAGGATCAATAGGGAAATCAGGAGACAAAGTGCAAAGAAATAGAAGACTGGCACAAAACAGATCCTCAAAGAAATTGCCCACAGGAAAAAGACTTGCACATTAACTGGTTGCTTACAATCGAAAGATGGTACGCTTATCATGGAAAAACAAAGTATTGGAGAGATGGGGAGAGTACATTAAAGACCTTTCTAACGATGACAAAAACGAAGAACACATTATAAAAAAGAGCGTTGAATGACCACCCATAATGAAAGATGAAGTCAGAGCAGCATTGAAAAAGACGAAACTGGGAAAAACTCTAGGACCAGACAATATTACAACAGAGGCCTTAGAAGAATTCGGTATTGAAAGAATAGCAGTCCTTCTAAATGAAATATATGACACCGGAAACACCCCCAAAGATCTGTCAAAATCAATTTTCATTGCACTTCCTAAGAAAACAGGGGCTATAGAATGCGAACTCCATCGTACAATCAGCTTGATGAGTCATGTAACAAACATCCTATCAAGAATAATCATGATGAGGACAAGGAACAGAATCAAAATAGAAATAGCAGAAGAACAGTGTGGATTTGTGGAAGGGAAAGGAACTATTAATGCCGTATACATCCTAAAAACTATTATTGAGAGGTCAGTCGACTTGAATAAAGATTTATATTTATGTTTTGTTGGTTGTACCAAGGCTTTCGATCGGGTAAAACACGAAGACTTGATCAGCTAACTAGGAAGGCTCAATTTTGATGGAAAAGATCTAATAATAATCATAAGCATGTATTGGGAACAAACAGCAGCAATAAGAGCAGCAAACACTATAAGCTCTTTCCAAAATATCAAAAGAGGAGTCAGCAGGGTTGTGTTCTATCACCAGATTTGTTTTCACTTTACAGCGAAACCATCATGAGAAACGTAGAATGTCCTGGGATAAAGGTTGAAGAAAAAATGATAAACAAATTCGTCACGCAGATGACACAGTGCTAATTGGAGAAAATGAAAGAGACCTACAAAACCTTGTGAATATAATAAAAATAGAAAGCAA
This sequence comes from Monoplex corrugatus, assembly GCA_030674185.1. Classification (NCBI taxonomy): domain Eukaryota; kingdom Metazoa; phylum Mollusca; class Gastropoda; order Littorinimorpha; family Ranellidae; genus Monoplex; species Monoplex corrugatus. The sequence goes on along the minus strand of CM060314.1, from coordinate 77,611,569 downwards.
AAATGTAGGGATGGAGCTAAAATAGCAAGAAGATTGAAGTCACGGTAAGTAGTAAACAAACAAACAAACAAACAAACAAACAAAAATCCTTTCATGCAAAATAACAGCAAATGGCACAAGCTGAGACAGGCTGATAAGTTTAAATATCTGAGAGTGGTCATCTCACTAGACGGCAGATGCACATCAGAAATAGGCAGCAGAACCAGCCAAACCAAAACAGCATTCAACAAGATGAAAAGCGTTCTTACCAACAAATGCCTATCAATTAACATCAGGAAAAGAGTTCTTGAATGTTGTACAGAACCGATATTGTCTGTTGTCCGGTTGTGAGGCGTGGACAGTCAACATGCGAAGTCAGAACAAAATTGAGGCAACTGAAATGTGGTTTCCAAGAAGAATATGGAGAGTTCCATGGACAGCAAAAAAACCCGAACGAGACAGTCTTGAAGGAGGCAAACACAAGAAGATCAAAACAGAGAAGACTAGAAAAAGACAAGCAACATTGTAGGACAATTCATGAAGAAATTGGAATTAGAGCACCTGGTCACAACAGGAACGCTGGAGCGAAAGGGAACACAGGGTAGGCCCAGGGAGAAAATATTGGACAGACTTGCAGGGTGGCTGAGGACAGAGAGGGTGGGAGATGTACTTGCAGCGACAAGGGACAGATTTATATGGAGGGCCATGATCGCTAACGCCATGCGACAAGGCATATGATGATGATGATGACGATGATGATGATAAGGTTAATACATGTATTTTTTGTATCATACCAGTCTAATTCTAGAGGAGTTGCTCTCTTACTTTCGAATAAGGTTGATTTAAAAACTAATAAACGTTAAACGATACCAAAATAACAACTTTGTAATTATGTCATTCTCCTCATTTGAAAAGGACTTGCTTTTAGTGAATGTTTATGGTCCCAACAAAGATAATCCAAAGTTGTATAATACATTATAACTGTATGCACATTAACAACCCAGAGGCCAGAGAGGCACTATCTTTGATGACGAGAGATCTTAATCTGATGGATATTTGGAGAGAGAAAAATCTGAATATAAACGGTATGTGTGAAAAAAGGTGACACCACTAAAACAAAGCCGACTCAAGTATTTTTTAATGTCGGATTATCTGCACTGGTATTTTGAAAATATTGACATTGTTTCAGGCTATCGTTCAGACCATTCAATGGTAACACTTCACTTACTATTTCGTAAAACCAAAAATGACGAATTATTTCTGGAAATGTATTTCAGCTCTTTGAAAGGACGAACAGTACATGTATGTGAAAGAAAATAATGAAGAAATTTCTAATGTGACAAAAGAGTATGCTGCTGATCATAATAATACATCAGTTTTAGATAAAATGGCAAGGTCTCATTTGAACTAAACATTCCTCTTTCTAAACTTTATGCTAATGAAAATATGGTCAAAATCCATAGCATATGCCACAATGAAAAATAAGAAAACGAAACAGAAGGAAAACAGACTTACAGAGGATACTGAAGCTCTTGAAAAGATCGAAAATAAAGCAACATGTGAAATATGAGAACCTGAAGAATAAATCGAGAACTGCAGACAATTCGAGACAGAAGAAATGAGGGTGCATGACAATTCGAGACAAAAGAAATGAGGGTGTATTATTAAGATCAAAGGCTAGATGGATTGCAGGTGGAGAACAATTTGTAAATATTTTTCTCACCTTACAAAAGGAATTATGTAAGTAAACCAATGACAAAATTAACTACCACTGAAGAAGGTTGGAATTCTAGCAAGATATCATTCATGAAGATAAATCCTTTTATAAAAATCTACGCAAGAAAAGACAGCTTGAAGATTGTAAAATATAAAACCCTATCAGAACGATACCCACACGAAGAAAAACTTATATTGGAAGGTGAAATAACTATATATAGAGCAAGAATAGCATTGAAAAACGTGAAAAATGGGAAAAGTCCGGATGCAGACAGATTTAGCGCAGAATTTTTTTCTGGAAACAAGTGGGACCAATTGTTGTAAAATCATTGAATTAGGCATACAAAAATGGATAACATTCTACAATGTAAAAAGAAGGATTGATCACTTACATCTCCAAAGATGACAACACTAAATTGTACATAAAAATGGCGTCATATTTCTCTCATCTCAGCATGCATTTCAGACTTTTGATGAAAATCGACAGGTGTTATGGCGAACAGATAAACAGGAGATAATATAAGATTAATATACGACATGACAGATTATACAAGTCTGGTCTGCTATTCACATGTATATAAAAAACAAAATTTCCTAATTTACTGATGATACCCAATTAATAGATATAGGATGCTGATGATACCCAATTAATAGATATAGGAGATAAAACTTTTTTTGAAAGATATGTGCGCAAAACCCTACTATGAAAAAGTTAAATTTGATGACAGTAAACCTAAATGTTGCCTAATGTGATCAGAGAAAATATACGTAAATATCTTATGGGAAGAGGCATTTCTAAAAATTCATTTCTTAAATTATGTCAAACTAATATGGTTCAAACTGAGAAAGGTTTATCGGATTATTGCAACCAATGTATTTTCAAATACGTTAGGTATAGCATCCACGACAAATAGCACATGATACAATAATACAAGAGACTGTTGAACACTTCCGGTGGAACTGCTACTGTGTCCGTAACTTTTGGAGCTTAAAAAACATTTGATCAATGACAATGGCGAAAATATTTTAACATCAAAACTACATGAAACTTTATATTGTTTGGAGTTCATCAAACTGTAAAAACAGATAGAATATTCGATCTGAGCTTGCAAAAATCGTCTATCTATGAATGTAAGATTGATGAATGTGTTCCGAATGTACCTGCTTTTCGAAGACTACTAAATACGATTCAAAATTGGTGCATATAATGCCAGTATACACTTTCATTGTCCGTTTTAGTACTCAATGAAATAACTATAAATCACTGTTTTTCAATCGAGAAAAAATTAATCTTTATGGTATGTTTTTAAACCTTGATGTTCACTTTGAAAGCTCCAGTGTATGAAGTATTGTTGTATGTTTTCTGTATGTTGTATGTTGTCCGATGTCCAAAAGTTCCTCTTATGTGCATGAATTGATAGTTTGATAGTATGTTTCATTACTGTATTGTCTATTGATATGTCTCTTCATTGTAAAACCAAAAAAAATGAATTAATGAAAGTAAAAAAAATCCATTAACATCATGCACGCGCTTGATAATATCTATAGACAAGACACTACAAGAAGGTACAAAAACAGGATAGGATAGGGTCAGTACAACAAATCATATTTAAAAAGAGGGATTCGCGAAAAGATGAGCTTAAGTGGATCTTAAAAGAGGAAAAGTCAAGCACATCAAAGGGCAGTTTATTTCACAGAAAAGGTCAAAAATGGTCAAAAGATTGGAAAGAATGAGTCTTGCGTCTGTATCGAGGGAATTTGGACAAGCGAATATCAGAAGAAGAGCGAAGAGTACAAGATGGAGAATAGACATGGAGCAATTCAGAGATGTAATCAGGAACTGTACCAGAGGCAACATTGTAACATATTATCATCATCATCATCAGGTGCCCTGCCGCATGGCGTTGGCGATCATGGACTTCCATCTGTCTCTATCTCTCGTTGCCCCTAGCGTCTCTCCCACCCCCCTCGTCCCCAGCCACTCTGCAAGTCCGTCCAGCATTTTCTCCATGGGTCTACCTGGTGCTCTCTTTCCCTCCAGCTTTCCAGTCGTGACCAGGTGCTCCAAATCCCCATTCCTCATAAAATGGCATATAAATGTTGCCTGTCTTTTCCTAATCTTCCTCATGAGTGACCTACTTGTGTCTGCCTCCATCAAGACTGTCTCGTTTGTTTTCTTTGCTGTCCATGGAACTCTCAACATTCTTCTTAGAAACCACATCACGGCTGCCTCAATCTTGTTCTGGCTTTGTTGACTGTCCACGCCTCACATCCGTACAACAGTAGTGGTTCTATATAATATTCAAGAACTCTCTTCCTGATGTTAATTGATAGGCATTTGTTGGTAAGAATGCCTGTCATCTTCCCGAATGCTGTTTTGGCTTGGCCGATTCTGCCGGCTATTTCTGATGTGCATCTGCCGTCTGATGAAATGATCGTTCCAAGGTATTTGAATTTATCAACCTGTGTCAAGGTTATGCCATTTGCTGTTATTTTGCATGAGGTGATTTCATGTTTTTTACTGGTCACCATGACTTCAGTCTTCCTGCTGTTTAGTTCCAGCCCCTTACCTTTGCTTTCTCTTTCTAGTATATTGACAAGGTTTTGTAGGTCCCTTTCACTTTCTGCAATTAGCACGGTGTCATCTGCGTATCGAATGTTGTTTATCATTTTTCCTCCAACCTTTCATACAGGTTCTTCTTCTAGGTTTCTCATGATGTTTTCGCTGTAAAGTGAAAACAGATCTGGTGACAAAACATAACACTGTCTGACTCCTCTTTTGATGTCTTGGAAAGAGCTTACATTGTTTTCTATTCTCATTGCAGCTGTTTGTTCCCAGTACATATTTCTGATTATTCGTAGATCTTTTCCATCAACATTGAGTCTCTCCAGCTGGTTGATCAATTCGTCATGTCTTACCCGATCGAAAGCCTTGGTGTAGTCAACAAAGCATAAATACAAATCTTTATTCATCTCATTTGACCTCTCTATGATAGTTCTTAGGATGTATATGACATTAATAGTTCCTTTCCCTTCCACAAATCCACACTGTTCTTCTGCTATTTCTCTTTTGATTCTATTCCTTGTCCTCATCATGATTATTCTTAACAGAATTTTTGTTACATGACTCATCAAACTGATTGTGCGATGGAGTTCGCATTCTATAGCCCCTGTCTTCTTTGGAAATGCAATGAAAATTGATTTTGACATATCTTTGGGGATTTTTCCAGTGTCGTAAATTTCATTTAGGAGGACTGTTATTTTTTCTATGCCAAATTCGTCCAGGGCTTCAATCATCTCTGTAGTAATGTTATCTGGTCCTGGGGCTTTTCCTGGTTTCATCTTTTTCAGTGCCGCTCTAATTTCATTTTCATTATGGGTGGTCCTTCAAAGTTCTTTTTTATAATGTGTTCTTCGTTTTTGTCATCCTCAAAAAGGTCTTTAATGTGTTCTCCCCATCTATGTAATATTTTGTTCTTTTCCATGATGAGCGTGCCATCTTTCGATTTCAAGCACCCAGTTGATGTACATGTATTTTTCCTATGGACAATTTCTTCAATTCGTCTGTATATACCCTGAGGATCCATTTTGTGTCGGTCTTCCATTTCTTTGCACTTTGTTTTCAGCCAAGCTTCCTTAGCTTCATTGCACCTATTCCTGATCTCCTTGTTTATCTTCCTGTAGATCTCTTCGTTTCTCTTTGCCTTCCTCCTTTCCTCCATCAAGCCCAAAATTTTATTAGTCATCCAGCTCTTTTTCTATCTGCCCTAGGGATTTCCTCACAAGCTTCATTTATCGAATTCCTCAACTTTATCCATTGTTCCTCACTGTCACGAGCGTCTTTCAGAGCACTGAATTTGTTTTGAAAATGTACATTAACTTTTTTACGTATCACTTCATCTGTCTTTAAGAGTCCAAGGTTTAATTTGATGTTGTTTTTGGTCTGTTTCCTTTTCCTCAATTTCAGTCTAAATCTTCCCACTACAGGATTGTGGTCACTGTTGCAGTCTGCGCTTGGTAGTGGTTTTGCTGACAGTAAAGAATTTCTAAATCTTTTGTTGATCAGGATGTAGTCAATTTGATTTTTGGTATTATCTCCTGGACTCCTCCAAGTCCATTTTCTTCTGTTTGGTTGCTCAAACCAGGTGTATCCTGCTATGAACTCATTCATCTGTGCCCATTCTACAAGTTTCTCACCCCTTTCATTTTGCATACCAAGGCCATGAGGTCCAACTATATCCTCTACCCTATCCTGTTCCACTTTAGCATTAAAATCTCCCATTATTACAGTAACTTCTTGTGATTTACATTGAACTTTGGCCATCTCTAATACTTCGTAGAAGTTGTCGATGTCTTCCTGAGTACTTGCGGATGTTGGTGCATACACCTGAATGATGTTGATATCAAATGGTTTGCCTCCAAACTTGACTAGCAAAACTGTGTCGGACACAGCCCAGTATCCCCTAACTGCTTTAGATTTGTCTTTGTCCATCATGATGCCTACTACTCTTTCATGTGAGTTACCACCAGAGTATATCATTGTGTATTCTCCTGATGTTATCATGCCTGCCCCCTTCCATCTCACTTCCCCTTGTCCTAAAATACCAATGTTAAGTCTTTCCATCTCTGTTTTGATATTTTCTAATTTACCCTTCTGCATCAGTGTTCTTATATTCCATGTTGCAACTTTGATGTTTTTAAATCTGAGTTTAGGTTTCGCAGTAACTTGCTGACGGTCTGGTGTCACCTGCGCCGCATGACGGTCCCTACCGGACAAAGCTGCTCCATAGGAGCACCTATTCATGTCGTTGTCGTGATTTATTTTTCTGTTTCTGTCCATGATAACCTGGGAAAAATTACGATGGTGGTTTCCCGTTGCCTCCCATCGGTTTGTGTACGGTCTCTCCGCCAGCCTTACTCTCTCCCGAGATGTCCACAAGGCAGTGGAGCTATTCATCCATAGCTTGGGGGTCTGGTTCTTGGGCACCAGGGCATATCCACACGCCGGTGGGCCTGCGTGCCTCACGTCCTCCGAGTCCTACGAGATTCAGCCTGAGTCCGTGAGGTGCTCAGTTACCGCCTGTCGCCACGAGGAGGCACAGCGTAGGGCTTGCTGATGGAGAGGCTATGTAGTGGCAGGAAGAGACTTACGCCTTCTGCTCTTCTTTTCGCATGGCTGCAAGCAGCAGTGCAGCCAGCGGTGCAGGCTGAAGCCGACACACTAAACGCATCACATCTGCCAATATGACATATTCAAGTAACCTTTTATTCAATACGCTGTTGAATGGAAAACCAATAGAGTGTACAAAGTAGGGGTGTTGAATTTTCATATCGATAAGCTTTAAGGACGTCTTGCACCAAATTTTGTACTTTCTGTGGAGGTTGAATAACAGACAAGAGAGCATCAAGAAGAAGACTGTTACAGTACATGCTGTAATATAGACTACAAAGTGCAAAGGAGATTACGAGAGTTTGGGCTGCAGAATCATTGAGAAGATGGGAAATAGAGCTTATGCTTTTAAGTTCTAAATAAGCCACTCGACATACTTCGGTTACATGTTATCGCATAGAAAGGTTACAGTCGAAGATGAATCCTAGATTTCGTACAAAATCAGAGAAGGGAATGTCACATGCACTGAGAGTGACTGAACTTGAGAGCCTCAGTCTTATCATCGTTAAGCTTAAATCGGTTGTCAGTCATCCGGTTTTTAATGTCACTTGCGCATAATTAGAGTGTCGAAATCATTTCATTCAGTTCCACTGGAAGTGCTGATTTCTGTAGCTGTGTGTCGTCAGCAAAGAGGTGATGAAAAACAGAATGTTTGGTTATGATTGTGGAGAGAGGGGTAGTGATTCAAGAACGGATCCCTTGGGTAACCCCATATCGCAGTGGAACAGGACGGGAAGATGAACCATATACTGATAAAATTGATGTCCTTGTATGAATGGCAACTTCACCACTACAGATTCATGTAGACATGATCAATTTTATAGTTTCAGTATACTTTAAGCCAGGATAATTTTAGCTCTGAAGTTACTGCTACCAGGTTCTTGTAGTATACATATGTATTCATAACCCTACGACTTGAAGAGCTTAATTTAACGGATTTGGTTTGTATAGTCAACTAACAACTTTTATTGAGACGGTAAAGTTTTTACTTCTATCAGATTATTTTCAAAGTCACTGCATTTTTTGTTATCTGCTACCGTCATACCAATATCGTCATAACTGCAAATGCAATTTTGCTTACTTTGGATTATGGCAATGTGTCTCTTTGATTTGTCTGCTGCATTTGATACCATAGACGATGGTATTCTCATTCTGCTATGTAGATTAGAACATTTCAAGGTATATAGGGTTTATCACTTGCATGATTCAAATATTACCTAAATCACAGAAAACATTGTTTTCGTCAGTAACCATACACATTCAAAGAGTACTGACTCCACAAGGCTCAGTCCTTAATATAGTTCTGTTCGTATTGTATACAAAATCCCTTCCTTTTTTGATCAAAAGCCATTCTATCTCCAGTCAATCATTTGCAGGTAATACACAACTGTTTGATTCGTGTCCTTCATGTACAGTTTGTTCTACCATCTGAGTTGTCGCTCACATATTAAAAGTTGGATGGCAGAACGCAAACTCAAACCCATTGATGAGAAGACTGAAGCTCTGGTCATCAAGTCAAAGAAAGCGTTTTCTTCTGTAACTATATGGACAAATTCCATACGTGTTGGCAGTACTAACATTGTATTCACGTCTTAGCTAGAGACTTACGTTTTACAATCTGTGATGAAATATCACTTGGTCTGACGTCTCCAACGTTGCCAAATATAAACAAATCGGGTATCAATGTACACCCCCAAACAACAACAACAACAACAACAACACAACAACACAACAAATGTCGTTGTCCGTAATTTCTCTAGGACTTACTGTTGGATATGTCATCAGCTATTTAACCCGTTCACTCCCATCTTTGTCCAATCAGACATGCCAGTAAGATCCTGCTCATGATTATGCTCAACAGATTGAAGCCCAAGATAGAAGAAGTAATATCTAAATGCCAGGCAGGCTACAGATCCAACAGAGGCACATTCTTTGTGGTACAAACACTCACAGAGAAAATATAAAGCACTGAAAAGGAAGCTTTTTGTCACTTCATAGATATAGCAAAGCATTTGAGAGCGTCATTCATCTCCACTGGTTCAACACAACAGTCAAAATGGGCTTTCCCAAACACCACATTGCATTAATTGTCTCATAATGTAAAGACGAAAAGGCTGCAGTCAGATGGAACATTCAGAAATATGAATTCTTCAACATCCACAGGGGAGTCAGACAAGGTTGAATCCTCCCACCGTATCTCTTTAACATCAACACGGAACAATTCATGAGAGATGCTGATATAGAAGGCATAGACATAAAGACGGGAGGAAAAAAATTTACAAACCTGCACTATGCCATTGATACTGCGCTGTTAGCAGACAACATTACCAGCATGAAAAGAATTCTATATAGGGTAGATGCAGCAGGCAAAAAGGCTGGACTAAACTTGAACACCAAGAAAACAAAATTGCTACATGTCAAAGGCAAAGACACTGAAAACAATCATGACATCTTAACTAACAAAGTTCCTTTAGAAAGTGTTAAGGATTTCAAATATCTTGGCTCTGTAAAAACTGACGATGGAACCTGCTTTAAAGACATCAAAATAAGAATTGGAATGGCAAAGCAAAAAATGGTCCAACTCAACAACATCTGGAAAGACAGAGGCATACCAAATGGCCTCAAAGTTAGACTTTTAAAATATTTGACCTGGCCAGTCATGATTTATGGCTGCGAAACCTGGACTCTGAGAAACATTGATTGCAGAAGAATTAAGGCAGCAGAGAAATTGTTTCATCGGAGTTTGCCACATGTCAAATGGACAGATAGAAGAACTAATGAAAGTGTGCAGGAAGAACTTGATACTATCAGAAAACTTCTAGCAGACATCAACAAGAGAAGACTAAATAAAATACATTGACCCTGTGTCACGCAACAAAAACACGGACCTCTTTGCAACCATCTTTCAAGGAAAAACAGCAGCAAAACGGAAGAAATACGACTTCTAATCTCATACAACGAGAACATAACCAACATCAGTGGCCTATATATTCAAGAAACTGTCCACAAAAGTCAAGACAGAACGGCCTGGAGGATATGGTGGTGTCCAGATGTGCAGCGGCCAACACCGAACCCGATGACACCGTTAGGTGAGACAGGTGTGACTCCCACAGCCTGTTCATAAGCTACAAAAACATAACCCTTTTACTCCCTCATCATATCCTGCACGAAGCTGGTGGATAGGGCGAGGGAGTGAAAGATATAATTTTTTTCTTTGCTGTCAAGACTGATGATACATGATCCTGGCATATAGTGAAAATGTTAAACAAACATATAAAACAAGCAAAGAAACAAAGTAACAAACAAACACAACACCAAAGCAGATGAAGAAATTAGAACAAACAGGCAGACAAACAAACAAACAAACAAACATCCAGTCGTCCAGGCAGCCAAATAAATTGGAAATACAATTTCTTTAAAAGCACACACACACACACACACCACACACACACACACACACACACACACACACACACACACACACACACGCACGCACGACACGCACGCACGCACGCACGCACACACACACGCACGCACGCACGCACACACACACACACACACACACACACACGCACGCACATCCTTCGGAAATGGAAGAGATTTAGTGCAATGTCAATGGAATATCATCATGAAATGCCCCTTCTTCTTTTTCTTGGACGTCGTCGTCGTTTTCACTACATATTAGTAGTAGTAGTAGTACTACTACTACTACTACTAGTAGTAGTAGTACTAGTAGTAGTAGTAGTAGTAGTAATAGTAGTAGTAGTAGGGGTGGTGGTAGTGTAGTTCTTCTTCTTCTTCTTTTTCTTCTTCTTCTTCATCTTCTTCTTCTTCTTGAGAAGAAGGGAGATGGCGCTGAAGACAAGAAAGACAAGAGGAGGCTGCATGCAGGCAGAGACATGCCACTATTGACAGAGTGATTACACCCACTTTCTGATCATGACGGAAAAGGCGGTCCCCCAAGGCATGTCGCGGCTGCCAAAGGCTCTGCCTTCGTCTCTGCAGCACAGGCTGCACTAAAACAATCAATTCAGAGGGGTTTGATGATTATTTCATGGCGCAGCCAGTCAGGATAGCTATGTGGTTTTGCCTTTTGACTTTTGGAACCTTAGCTGGTGTGGAAGTTAATGAGGCCAAATGGGTAGATGTGATGCATGATTTAATCTGGACGGCAATACTTGACTTGGCAGTCAAATTGCACTGTGAAGGCCTTTCTTTCCCGTTAGGCGGATAACGGATGGTCGGATACTGGTAGGAGACAGAATATAGGAATAGAAATTAGGAAGAAAGGAGGGCAAGAGAAATGGTTAAGACAAAAAAAAAAAGAGAAGAAAATAAAGGAGAGAGAGAGAGGAGAGAGAGAGAGAGAGGAGAGAGAGAGAGAGAGAGAGAGGAGAGAGAGAGAGAGTCGCGTTCATCATTTGTGTCTGTCGATCTGCCCGTCACTATCGCTCTGTCTGTCTGCACACACACACACACACACACAACACACACACACACACACACACACACACACACACACACACACACATACATATATATATATATATATATATATGTATATCTTTCTCTCTCTCACTTTCTGTCTGTCTGTCTCTCTCTCTCTCTCTCTGTCCGTCTGTCTTTGTTTCTCTTCTGTCTATTTATCAAGCGTTAAATTATTGCATTATTGTCTATAGTACTTAGTAGTAGCAAAATGTTTAACCGAGAATTTTGAAGACTAAAGTGAAGAAGGACTCCATGTGAACAGCAGCTGAATATGGGTCAGTCGGTCTAACAGATCGGAGAGGTCCGTTCTGAATCGAAGTACTGTTTGTGAATTATATTCAACTGCATATATGCTCTCGTTGGATCGAGAGGGAGTTGGATTAATATTTGCAACGGTGAAAAATGGCCTGTTCGCTGCCCATCTTCCAATATTTTTATAGTGTCACCTCAGTCTTTCCTGGGTCCCTCTCCTTCTGTGCTCCTGCTGTGTAGTAGTTTATTTGTATCACATGATTTTCGGCTTACATGACTTGGACATTATTCATACGCTGCCTGTGTCTGAAGCTAAGATCATTTAGTAAATGTACACGACTGGAACAGAGCGTCTCCTGTTTGCTCTTATGACAAGGTAACCAAGAATGGCGACAGCTTTAAGTCCTCCAAGTTTTGATCGCTTCCAGTACATGGTAGTGGGGGCAACATTGGTGGGCGACGGAAGAGATGGCTTGCTCGTTTTGAACTGCCATTCACAGCCATGGGAGTCACCCACGCAGCAAGGAAGAACGCTCTGCTACTTGACCATGCATTAGAAGGAATCTTCGACATCTACGAGATCATTTTGAGATGTACGGATTAAACCTACCATTAACGATAGCTACTTTGTGTCAGACTCACTCAGCTCATTTTGCTGTTTAGTTCCAACCCCTTAGCTTTGCTTTCTATTTCTAGTACATTCACAAGGTTTGTAGATCCTTTTCATTTTCTGCAGTTAGCACGGTGTCATCTGCGTATCGAATGTTGTTTATCATTTTTCCTCCAACCTTTCATCCAGGGTCTTCTTCTAGGTTTCTCATGATGTTTTCGCTGTAAAGTGAAAACAGATCTGGTGACAAAACACAACCCTGTCTGACTCCTCTTTTGATGTTTTGGAAAGAGCTTATATCGTTTTCTATTCTCTGCAGCTGTTTGTTCCTAATACATATTTCTGATTATTCGTAGATCTTTTCCATCAATATTGAGTCTTTCTAGTTGGTTGATCAATTCTTCATGTCTTACCCGATTGAAAGCCTTGGTATAATCAATAAAGCATAAATATAAATCCCTATTCATCTCGATTGACCTCTCTGTGATAGTTCTTAGGATGTATATGGCATTAACAGTTCCTTTCCCTTCCACAAATCCGCACTGTTCATCTGCTATTTCTCTTTTGATTCTATTCCTTGTCCTCATTATGATTATTCTTAACAGGATTTTTGTTACATGACTCATTAAACTGATTGTGCGATGGAGTTTGCATTCTATAGCCCCTACCTTCTTTGGAAGTGCAATGAAAATTGATTTTGACATATCTTTGGGGATTTTTTCAGTGTCGTAAATTTCATTTAGGAGGACTGTTATTTTTTCAATACCGAATCCCTCCAGGGCTTCAATCATCTCTGTAGTAATGTTGTCTGGTCCTGGGGCTTTTCCTGGTTTCATCCTTTTCAGTGCTGCTCTAACTTTATCTTTCATTATGGGTGGTCCTTCAAAGTTCTTTCTTATAATGTGTTGTTCTTTTCTGTCATCGAAATACACATGCCGTCCTGAAATTTTGTATTCTCAAAAACTGATCCTGCTGGTTTACACTTTGTTTTTGTTTTATTTTGCTTTGTTTCGTGTTTTAAGGAGATCTTGACTAGTCTGTGCTTCTATTACAGCGGCGGAAGTGACGTGTGAATTTCCACAATTTCTTCAGAGCCCAGAAGAGAATGGTGAATTACAAGCCTGGAACACACGCCGCTGGTGGCTCCACCTACGCCATAAGCCTAAATGGGCCGAGAAGCAAGAGGTGTATGTAAAAGTGAGTGTTTTTGTTCACGTGCACCCAAACATCTACAAAGCACACACACACATACATACGCGCGGCACACACACACACACACAACCAGAACCGGAAATTTCTTCAACTAGGCTAAACCCCATTTGAAAGCTTGTGATTGTATTACAGTACAGACATTACGGAAATACACCATAATCATACAAAACATCGTAGAAAACAATCTATTCACATGATGGGTCACATAGTCATTCATCAATGATACAGTAAAAGCATAGGTTGGTGTAAAAACAGTTATAGTCGCACAACAAATGCCTATCAATTAACATCAGGAAGAGAGTTCTTGAATGTTATATAGAACCAACACTGTTGTACGGTTGCGAGGCGTGGACAGTCAACAAGCAAAGCCAGAAGAAGATTGAGGCATCCGAGATGTGGTTTCTAAAAAGAATGTTGACAGTTCCATGGACAGCAAAGAAAACAAACGAGACAGTCTTGATGGAAGCAGACACAAGTAGATCATTCATAAGGAAGATTAGGAAAAGACAGGCAACATTTATAGGCCATTTATGAGGAAAATGGAATTGGAGCACCTGGTCACGACTGGAAAGCTGGAGGGAAAGAGAGCACCGGGTAGACCCAGGGAGAAGATACTAGACGGACTTGCAGAGTGGCTGGGGACAAGGAGGGTGGAAGAGATGTTTGAGACAACAAGTGATAGAGACAGATGGAAGTCCATAATCGCCAATGCCATGCGGCAAGCCACCTGATGATGATGATGATGATGATGAGTCGCACATTCGCAAAACAACACTTTAAGACAAAGCGGTCTCTCTTCAATCAACTCTATGAGCAGCCGAGGATATCCCCATTAGTCATGTATTTAGAAATCATCAAAAGTTTAAAGTCGCATAAGATAATACTGTTGGACTTTAACACGTTTGTTAGCTTAGAAACAAAACAAAACAAAACAAAAAAGTCTTATCAGATCTATGTTTACGAGGTTTAAATTTCCTAATTTCAGATTGATGTATTTTCTTGTTGTTGTTGTTTGTTTGTTTGTTTTGAAGCCATGGGTATTGAAAGTCTAAACCGATTATCTTACTATTTAGAATGAATTACCTTACGCCTTAATTTAAATCTTCAAGGGCCCAACAACATAGAATAAACTGAATGTCATTTGCAGATACGTAGTAGACATTTCGCTGCTTCTTCACCAAATCTGTACTATTCTATCTGTGCACTGATAAGTCGGACATAGAAATCTAAACCTCATAAATTTAGATCTGATAAACCTGTTTTGTTTTGTTTTGTTTTGTTTTGTTTTCAAGCTGATAAACCTGTTTAAGTCCAAGAGCATATCTTATGAGACTGTTTAAACTTTCGATGCTGTGTAATTACATCACTAATGAGACATCCTCGGTTGCTCATAGGGTTGAATTTTTCCTTTTCCCCCAGTTCCCAGCGACGGTTATCTCCGTCGGCCATATCACTTGAGGCGGGTGCTGACATAATATATCGAATTAAGAACGAAATGTTCAAATGATAATCCCAGTTTTTTTCTTCTGCAATCAATTATTTTATGTTTGAATGATCATCGCTTACACAGATACATGAAATCAATGACTTGTACATTGACATTAGAGACGAGAGAAATCTTCCTTCAACACTGTCATTTTTAATATAGTGTAGAGTTTATCATGCCTAACGGAATCGAAAGCCTTTATGAAGTCAACTAAGGCAACGTATAATTTCATTCCTTTCTTTTGTGTTCATTTCTGAATGGTAGCATGTAAAGTGAATATACGATAAACTGCAGAGTATTATTTAAGAAAACCTGCCTGACTTTATGAGATCAAATTGTTATTTTCTAACCAGGTGTACAATCTCAGGTTCGGTACTGATGTATAACCGTTTGGTATTATGCTTAATGAAGATACACCTCTGTAACTGTCTTCTTTTTCGGGATACCCTTTCTCGTATACAGAAATGATAATAGCTTTTAACCACTCTCTGCGATATATCCGTAAGACGAAAACTGTATTAAACAGTTTGGTTAAAAACACCACTTTTAACATTTCAGCTGACATGATATCTGTTCCGTTTGCTTTATCTGTCTTCTGCTTGCTTTATCTGTCTTCTGCTTGCTTTACCTGTCTTAAGTTCACCAACTCCTCGTTTTAAACTCATTTTCAGATTTATCTCTATTTTAACACATGCTCTGTTTCCTCAGTTACTGCCACCTTAATATTACGATGTTCACCAACATGTTCCCCATTATTTTGATTAAAAAAATCCTTAAAGCCATTGAACCAGACATCAATACTAATATTAGTCTAATTTTTTTTATCGTTGTTTTGATAATGCATATTTCTCAGCACTTTCCAAAGACTGTGATGAATTAGTCGTTTCCAAGGCTGGTGATTCTGCTTTTTTGCTTTCTGAAAGCTTGTCTCGTTGTCTATAGTAAACGTCTGCAGGTTTGGAGTTTGTTTGTTTGTTTTGTTTGTTTGTTTGTTTGTTTGTTTGTTTGTTCGTTTGTTTAATTTTGTTTTTTCATATATGGAATGTCTTTTTTTCGTTCTAGTTTTCCTATAATGACGTAATTTTCCCCTGGTTTCTTTTCCTGCGCAATCTTGCTAACAATCTTTGTCAAACGATCCTGGTCTTTTGCTCTGGTAAATGTTTTATACATACAGGCACTGACGTCCTTTAGATGATGTACACACTGTAACACAGGTATTCAACTCAAAATCTACATCGTTATTTAAAGTCTGTTTGGCCAACGCAAGTCTGTTTTGAATATCTATCACTTGTGCCCACGAACCAGACCCCCAGCTATGGGTAAAACAGCACCACTGCCTTGTGGTTATCTCAGGAGAGAATAAGGCTAAGTGAATAAATCCCGAAAGAAAATCACTCTACTGCCTTGTAGGTTATCGTGGGAACGACAAAGTCTAGCGGAGAGTCCGTACACAAACAGATGGAAGGCAACAGAAAACCACCATCTATTTTCCTAAGATAAATCATGGCCAGCCAAAGCAAGGAAAATGAGGATAACAACGTAAATAGGGGCTCCTATGGAGCACCTTCGTCCAGTAGGGCCGTCATGCTGCGCAGGTGAAACCCGACCGTCAACAACCTACTGCCATCAAACTTAAAAATACAAAAATCGCAACATGGAATGTGAGGACATTACTGCAAAAGGGAAAACTAGAAAATGTCAAGATCGAAACGCAAAGGCTTTTAACATCAATATTTTAGGACTAGGGGGAGTGAGATGGAAGGGAGCAGGCATGATAACTTCAGGCGAGCATACAATAATATATTCTGGTGGAAACACACATGAAAGA
>CM060314.1:77587328-77589828 GCA_030674185.1 Monoplex corrugatus | reverse complement strand
TTTGATAAATAGTCTTGAACACAGACTGATGTCCCCCTGTCCAAACTTTGGTTATGCCCCAGTAAGGAGACAACCAGGACTGCGGAGATAGTGTGGGGTGTACTGATTCCCACTGAAGGGGGGCCAAGCTATAATTTCTCTAAAACTACATCATGCTTTTCCAGTAAGAAAAGTCAACGGAAATCATTAGCTGACTACCTTCACCCCCTAAAATGAACGTACAAAACCCATTTCCTCATATACGTCATGTGTTACGTAGGAAAACGTTCGAGTTCTGGGGAGCTGTGTGGACAGAATTTGCTTCAAATTCTTTTTTGTAACTAAGAAGTAAATGTCTGTTTTGTTCGTCACTGTTAGCGTGTTTGTTTACAACCCTCAGCCACGTGCTTTTCTTTATTTAGTTTAGCCCCGTTCATGCTTACTGCGCATGCGTCCCGATCCATTGGATCGGATGTTACCCCTTTAAATGAGTCGGTAATCAGGTCTGACTGCCAGAGAGAGAGAGAGAGACAGACAGACAGACAGACAGTCAGACAGACAGACAGATAGACAGACAGACAGAGACAGAGAGAGAGTTGGTTTCTTTATGTATTTGTTGTAGTGATTTTAATGACGGCATCGTGTTTACCCCATGCCTGTCACAGAAGCAGTGTCATTTCAGGGTTCACACATGTGGCGACACCGAGAGCAGAGTCTGAACTGTAAAAAGGGTCATCAGAGGAGGTCCTACCCCTTCCCCTCCACAGGCCTCAGCAAATGCTCTGAGAAATACTTAGTCTACAACAGGACTTGCATCTCCATACAGTCCAGTTCCAAGTACCGGGTCCTTCAGTACAACAACGACAGGTACACTTGCCTGTGAAAACTGTAGCGTCTGTTTAGTATACGCCAGTAACAGCTATTCTGTGTTGATTGCCATGACAAATTCTTAGTCCTTCCTTTAGTACCAGACAGTAACGTGTTACCGTACGCTCGTATGTCTAAGTCTAATATGGTCTGCGGTTTGTGGAGAAAGACATTTTCTTCTTGGCTTATGAGTGTTTTCTTCATGCCTACGTTAGTCTCACCCGGCGCTTGTTTGTTTCTTCGTTTTTGCTGGCTTTTATTTTTGTCTCTTTGTTGTTTATTACTTTTATATATATATATATATAATATATATATATATATATATATATATATATATATATAATATATATGTGTGTGTGTGTGTGTGTGTGTGTGTGTGTGTGTGTGTGTGTGTGTGTGTGTATTTGTCGATATGTAATGTCTGAGCTAAAATAAAAGCTTTGAAAATTTGAGAAAATGTTAATAAAATTGTTTATCGTTTTCAACATACATTCATAAGTGTACTTAGGAGACAAGGAATGATGGGAGATACAATAAATGAGCAAACAACGACAAATACTGACATACCAGAAGTATTCCTTCAACAGTAAACACCAAATTCAAACTGTATGGGAAAAGTGCCTGCGTTTTCATCCAGCAAGCTAAAAAAAGATACCTGGCCCAGGCCAGACAAATGGAAATTATCGCAGGAAACAATTAAGAAAGGACAACAACAGCTAAGACATCCTAATAAATTGATTGAGAAGGAAAAGTAACAACTCCGATGATGATTCACAATCACGCATATTTAAAAAGACAAGACAACAGCAGCCTTGACAAGGTATATCGCTATGGATAGCACAACCTTCAGATTCAGAATAAGACCTGTGCTTGCACTCTTACACTCTTCGTAAATGCTACTTCATGTGAAAGCTAACTTTCTAACAGTAAACTATGTAACCTCAGAGAAGAATATAAGCGCTGGAAATGACGTATGCTGATGAAAATGATTGTCAGGATTACATCATCTTAAAGTCTTAAGAAGATTCAGTGTGCCAACGGATCTCAAAGTTTTGACCCTTCTATCCACAGTGCACACAACAACGGTAAAACGGTGTTCTCAAAGTACAAAATGAAAAGAATGATGATGATGCTGATGATGCTGATGCTGATGCTGATGATGCTGATGATGATGATGATGATGATGATGATGATGATGATGATGATGATGACATTCCTGGTTGTTGTTGTTCGTCCGTCGTGATCGACGATGACCAAGGATCATCACGATTCAAGCGTCCGGCTGTGACTGATGAGGCCGATTCGTGCGCGGAAGGCTCGGCCGCTGATAAGAGACATGTGTTCTGCTGGATTGTGGACTTCGGAGTTGGCTCGGGATTTACGCAGCTCTCGTTTCTTTTGTGCTCCACTGATCCTGCTTTGTTCGTAGGAGGCGGCACCTTCGCCAGCGCAGCTTCTCCATGATGAGCGGTCTTGTGTAAGGGCCTCCCATGTCTTGGTGTCGATACCGAAGTTTTTCAGGGACGCTTTAAGCGTGTCCTTGAAGCGCAGCTTTGGCCTTCCTCGCCAGCGTATGCCGTGTGCTAGCTCACCATAGAGCGGTCTCTTCGGGAGACGCGTGTCTTGCATACGCACGATGTGTCCGGCCCATCTG
>CM060314.1:77579828-77582328 GCA_030674185.1 Monoplex corrugatus | reverse complement strand
CTTCCCCTGACAAGAACTGACTGAAAGTGATCAAAGAGATAGGAGGAAAATCAAGAAAGAGCAGAACCATGAATTCCGAAAGTATGTTCAAGGCAAAAGAGAAGGATAGAGTGGTCAGTGGTATCAAAGACAGCAGACATATCGAAGAGTGTTAGGAGAGAAATTTTACTAACATCAGAAACAAGCAGAAGTTCACCGACTATGTGGACAGGAACAGTTTCTGTACCGACGTTTGTACGACAGGCAGACTGGTAAGGATGTGGGGATTATTTAAGAAGAGATGGTCATTCCATCATTTTAGTACCACTTTCTCAAGGAAATGAGAGAAATGAGAGATTCATGTATACAGGTGTCTATAATTTTTCAGGTCAATGGGTTCGAGGTTAGTTTTCTTGAAAAGTGGCCGGAAGAGAGCAGTTCTGAAAACAGGAGGAACAGTTGAGACCTAAGAAGAATTGATGATAAAGGTTGTTCGTGGAAAAAGCTGATGGTAACTTTGTGAAAAGTGGGGTGAAGTTCACAAGATTTAAATCACTTTTCTCTGAGCATTATTGAGATCTCAGTCTCAGATACTGTGTGGAGACAGAGAAGAGGAGTGGCAGTAAATGGAGGGTTTGGAAGTGATGGTTGAAAGGAGGTCAAGTTTGGTATACAAATTAAGAATATTGGTGGAGAAAAATGTCAAAAAGGCAGAGGGGAGATCATCTGGACAAGTGTTTGATGACAGGGGTCTTGATTTCTCTGTCCCAAGTAAGTCAGACATGGTGGAGAACAGATCTTTTTTAAATTTTGGCTTTAAGAATGTGTGAGGGAAAAGAATCAGTTTACGCTTTAGAGAGCAATTCAGTAACCTTGTAGCACATAGATTGATACATCTGATGGTGTTAGAAGAAAAGTTTAGAATACCGCCGCTGGCTGGGCCCTCCAACATTTTCGCTTTGTTTTGCGTAACTGAGGTGCACATGGTGCACATGGATGATCAGGCAGAAAACGGGTAGATGGAGGGACTGTTTATCAATCAAACTGCGTAGACTTGGGGTGTACAAAGTAACAGAATCAGTGCAATCATTGACGAGGGAAGTTCTGTTGCTTCAGAAGTGATGGTCTTAAGGTCGACAGACTTGAGGTTGCTTATTTCTGGGAGTTTTGGTTAGATTCAGAGAGGTAAGGACAGCAACATGATCAGAAGAAAGTTCTTTCGTCAGCGATATTGAAGTAATTATTTGACTGGAATCGCGTTCGATTACCCAGTCAATGATGTGGCCTATTCTGTGCTTGGGCTCGGTTGCAAGCTGAAAAAGGGCGTGGTGGGACAGTGAAAGGCATAGGCGCTTGGTGTGAGAAAAAGTTTAGTTGTCGAAATGAAAAGTAAAGTCACCTAATACAGTTTATCTCAGCGAAGGGAATGAAAGTCAGGGAGAGATTCGAATTAAGAATGAAACATACAATCAGTCAGATTGTTAATGCTGGTAGAAATTGGGCGATACAGGCAGGAGAAGATGATAGCCTAACAAGAGGTGTTAAGAGTGACTTTCAGAGCTTCAAAAGACAAATGTGGAAACGGGAGAGCTTGACTGAAGGACAGAGATGAATCTAAGACATCTCTATACAGGACAGCAAGACCAGCATCTAAAAAAGGGCGTGGGAAGGACTTTATTTTGTGACCAGATGGAATGAGTTGTTTGGTCTTGGATTCATGACTGACATTTCAACCAGGTTTCTGAGAAAGAAAAAAAAATCAAAATTACATGTATCTTCAAAGACATATTCAACGATATAGTCAGTTTTTGTATGAGGACAGACATACTGGGCATTAAATAAACATACTGTGAAACTGTCAAAGATTGGGCAAGAGTCAAATCATGCAGATGAAGAATCACACTGCTGGATGACGCTTGACGCTGGACGCTTGACGCTTGACGCGCGCTTAGCGCGCCATTTATTGACGTAACCATATGCATGGTTTTAGCGCCAAGGAGTATAACTCATCCCTCTCATGCTGGCAACAAATGTAAACAAAGGGAAACAAATAAAGGAAACAGAAAAATGGAAAATTCAAATAAAGAGCAGAAAAGTAATATTTACAATATCAAAACAACAGTTTTAAAGTAGAAGTGGACATGCCTAATATTGACCTTCACTATTTTGGTTAAGGAAATAGCTATTAGTCTTAACAACAACAACAAAACTTTTTCATATTGAAATTAAAGCAGCAATATTCTTCTTCGTATCTCATGTGCTTCCGCGATCTATTTAGAGATTGACTGTAAATTCTCTGTTTTTTCACATTCTAATAATGACCTTAGATCATGTCTTAACGCTGCTGGGGAGGAGAATATATTACATCTACTTCTTACAGTACTATAAGCTTCACATTGAAAAATAAAATGATTTTCGTCTTCGTTTTTTTGGTGGCATAATCTACAAAGTAAACCATCCTCACTGCTCCGCTGAAACCATCTTTGACTCTCATCAAGACCAAGTGTTCTTGTTCTAAAAC
>CM060314.1:77564828-77574828 GCA_030674185.1 Monoplex corrugatus | reverse complement strand
CACCCATTACTGAGTGAGCCAGGCGGCAGTAAACGAACCAGCCCGCCTCTTCTGTACCCCGCCAACACCTCTCATGCCTTCCACTTGCAGCTGTCCTCCCCTTCCCCTTCCTAGTCAGGAACTTGCTACGCCTGAAGGATCGTCATGCATGTATACGGAACACACTTAGGGAGAAATTAGCATGAACAGAACGAGATTGTGCCTCACGTGCTTAATGAGCCTTCGTCAGTTGATTGATCGACCAACTGTATCGATAGCCACCGGAAAAACACTGAGGTTGCCCGCCCCACTGTCTCCCACCCACCCACCCACCCCCCGTCCACATCAAACCGCTCACAATAAACAGGGAAGCCACTTCAAAGAGACCCCCACCCCCTCTTGGATGAGTCGCTTAAGGCCATGCTGTCTTCATGATTGAAAATGGGATGTTTTTTTCCACAAAGTAGCGCTGCATGCGCGCGCGCGCGCGCGCGTGTGTGTGTGTGTGTGTGTGTGTGTGTGTGTGTGTGTGTGTGTGTGTGTGTGTGTGTATGTGTGTGTGTGTACCCGCGCGCGCGTGCTCCTGATAACATTCAGGATATGTTTACAGTTTTCCTTTAAACGTTAAACTTAAAGTTATTTCCCTTTGACTCACACAATAATGTGATTCTCCTATCACTTTTTCGATCAAGCAGAGGTTTTCCTAACGATCGACTACCGTTGCAACAAAACCAGAACACAAACACACACACACACACACACACACACACACACACACACACACACACACACACACACACACACACACACACACACACACACACACACACACACACACACTGTAGTGGCCACAGGATCCTAGGCAATGTTTCACAATGCGATGATGATGATGATGATGATGATGATGATGATGATGATGATGATACGGATGATAATCTGGACGGAGACTGCGTGACGCTTACTTTCATGATATATCCTGGCGTCGACCAGGTCTGAGAGATACAGACACTTGCTGGTAAGGACATTTGAGCAGCATCCTCAGTGACGCATCCATAAATTGGATGGGACTCGGTTCTGTGATCCAAGTCTGGTCGACGAGCTCATAACGGACTCATCTGGATCGGAGCCGGCTGGGGCCGAAAAATAGAGAATGATTTTAACAGGCACCACGGTGCCTGGTGTTCAAGATCATCTTCGTGCTACACTCGGTGGACAAAGAAATAACTAAACGTTTTGCCCTCTACCTGTACAAAACACTGAAAATAGAAAATGTTGTCTGAGCATTATATACTGGAAGTATGAGTGTTTGATTTCGTCGTGTTCTTGTGTTATATAATCTTCTGATGCTATGGCCTTTAAGAATAAATCATTTGAATCTGAATCTCTCTCTCTCTCTCTCTCTCTTGTGTCTCTCTCTCCCCTCTCTCTCTTCTCTCTCTCTCTCTCTCTCGCTCTCTCTCTTCCCCCTCTCTCTCTTCCCCCTCTCTCTCTTCCCCCCTCTCTCTCTTCCCCCCTCTCTCTCTTAGTCAGTCTTGTCACCACCAACCTCTTGCCTAATTCTCTCCCATTCTAGGGAAAGCATTATAGGTTGACAGTAGCTGAATTTTACAGAAATTACCCGTGCCTGTGCTTCATCAACACATCCACTCTCCTTTTGTCATTTCTAATTTTAGCTGCTGTTCTGGATTTGATCCTTTGCGAATGCTTTCCCAGCATTCGTCTCAACAATCAGTTTAGTATGCTATCTTCTGTACATTGGTTTGTATGTTTATCACACACAGAATATCTATTATTATGCGTGTGTGTGTGTGTGTGTGTGTGTGTGTGTGTGTGTGTGTGTGTATGTGTGTGTGTACCCGCGCGCGCGTGCTCCTGATAACATTCAGGATATGTTTACAGTTTTCCTTTAAACGTTAAACTTAAAGTTATTTCCCTTTGACTCATACAATAATGTGATTCTCCTATCACTTTTTCGATCAAGCAGAGGTTTTCCTAAAGATCGACTACCGGTGCAACAAAACCAGAACACACACACACACACACACACACACACACACACACACACACACACACACACACACACACACACACACACACACACACACACACACACACACACACACACACACACACACACACACTCACACACACACACACACATACACAGATTATATTAATGATATGATAATACTGATAATAAGAATGTTAACTATGATAATGATAACAACACTGATAATGATAATGATGATGATATTAATAAGGGGAGAGTGGAGGTGAAAATGCGTATGGAGGTTTGTTGGGATGCGATGTTGCCATTTTGCAGGAGTGACTTCAGTCAGAACGATTAAAACTTTAAAACTGTTTCTGGTATTACATGCAGATGGAATGGGCGACGAAGCGTAGCAATGTTGCAAAAATTTTAGCAACATTGATACTCCTTTACGAGTCTGAGCCACCCAATTTAATCTTCACACACACACACACACACACACACACACACACACACACACACACACACACACACACACACACACACACACACACACACATACACACACACACACACACACACACACACACACATACACACACACACACAAACACACGCACGCACGCTCGCACGGGCGCACACTTACACACACACACAGCGCGCGCGCGTGAAAGAGAGAGAGAGAGATAAAGACAGAGAGAGAGAGAGAGAGAGACAGACAGACAGACAGAGAGACAGAGAGATAGAGACAGAGAGAGAATAAAGGTGCTATTCTGAAACAAGATAAATTTCATATAAGACGCATCATAATATGGTGCAAATAACATGACATCTGATTTATTGCTACTGAAATAGTAAATGTCTTCTATTCAATGTTTATTCTTTCAAATAGAAGAAAAGGAGACATGAACAAACAGTAACTAAATACTCCAAAAAAGAAAAGACATTAGGTAGAAACAGCATGGAACTTAAAGAAAAAGTATGATGTCAAGACTGAATTCTTTTGCATATGAAACAGAGTGGAGTGAGGGAAGGACACCAAACTAAACAGAACAAAACACACACACACACATGCACACACACACACACACACACACACACACACACACACACTCACACACACACACACACACACACACACACACACACACACACACACACACACACACACACACTCACACACACACACACACACATATATATATATATATATATATACATGCACACAAGCACTCACTCACACACACACACACACCACAACACACACACACACACACACACACACACACACACACACACACACACACACACACACAAACTCTCTGATAGCAGATAAATAACGTGTCTGAAACCATTGTCTCGGGACGGGGTCCAAAAACAGGAGGCCCCTGGCCCCGGGTGCTATGCCTGTACGACATGTGCTTGTGATGACAGAAGAGGCTTGGGACCTCCAGCCCCAGGGTGGGGGAAAGGGAGAAGGACAGGGAGCTGAAACTGGGAAGGTGGTGGATGACGAAGAGAAGGAAGAATGGTGTGTATTTAAATAGGGACAAAGCATGTTTTCTTGTCCCGTAGTTTAAATCCCTTGACAGTTCCAAGATGTTTCGGCTTTTTCCGTCTGTCAGTCTGCCTATCTGTCTGTCTGTTATCTGTCTGTCTGTCAACCTATCTGTCCGTCCATCTATCTGTCTGTCTGCTTATGTCAATGTCTGCCTGCCTGTCTGGCTACATTTCTGTTTGATTAACTGTCTGTCTGTATATCTGTCTGGCTGTCTGCCTGCCTGTTTGATTGTCTATTTGTGTCTTTTACACCTTTGGGTTCGACTTCTACTTTGCGCAATGGTTTTGGTGTGTTTTCTAGATCATTACTAGCAGACCTAAATGTCACAAATACAGTGAGATGACTTTCAGTTGAATACAAATAATTCCAACAGTCTAAAATTTTGTTTTTTCCCCTTGGTATCTCATACTGTTTTTACGTTTATTTGTCAGACTGATCTGTTCTTTAAATTTATTCCACTATCTGTCCTTCAGTGGTTTAATTGTCTATCTGTCCTTATCTAATTGTCAATCAGGCTGTTTCTTCATCGTTGTCTTTGTCTACGATTCGTCAGTTTCTGTTTCATTCTTTTTGGCAGAAGCAGATACATACGCGCGCGCGCGCGCGTACACACACACACACACACACACACACACACACACACACACTCTCTCTCTCTCTCTCTCTCTCTCTCTCCCTTCCCCCCTCTCTCTCTCTTTCTCTCACTCTTCTCTTATCTCTACTGTTTACAAATGTTGTCAAACTTCTGTCGATTTTTTTGTTCACTCCCCTTCAAGAGGGGCAATGATGACCTAAATGATTAAATCATCTGAAGTCTGAAGTTTCTTTCGTCTATACTTCTCCCATCTTTTTCATCTTCCCTTCCATTTTTCTTTCTGACTTTCTTTGGCCAACTCCATCCCCCTCCCTCTCTCTCTCTCACCCCCCCCCCCCCTTAGCTCTGTTCTGCCTGTATGTGTGTGTATGTCTGTCTCACCGTTGTTTCTCTATCTCTGTCACTCTCCCTCTCTTTGTCTGTCTGTCTGTCTGTCTCTGTCTGTCTGTCTGTCTCTGTCTCTCTGTCAGTATTATTCATGCAAAAGTGTATAAAAGTTCGATTTTTAAGATGTTCCTTTTTCTATGCCATTGTAGTGGCCACAGGATCCTAGGCAATGTTTCACAATGCTATGATGATGATGATGATGATGATGATGATGATGATGATACGGATGATAATCTGGACGGAGACTGCGTGACGCTTACTTTCATGATATATCCTGGCGTCGACCAGGTCTGAGAGATACAGACACTTGCTGGTAAGGACATTTGAGCAGCATCCTCAGTGACGCATCCATAAATTGGATGGGACTCGGTTCTGTGATCCAAGTCTGGTCGACGAGCTCATAACGGACTCATCTGGGTAGGAGCCGGCTGGGGCCGAAAAATAGAGAATGATTTTAACAGGCACCACGGTGCCTGGTGTTCAAGATCATCTTCGTGCTACACTCGGTGGACAAAGAAATAACTAAACGTTTTGCCCTCTACCTGTACAAAACACTGAAAATAGAAAATGTTGTCTGAGCATTATATACTGGAAGTATGAGTGTTTGATTTCGTCGTGTTCTTGTGTTATATAATCTTCTGATGCTATGGCCTTTAAGAATAAATCATTTGAATCTGAATCTCTCTCTCTCTCTCTCTCTCTGTCTCTCTGTCTCTCTCTCTCTCTCTCTCTGTCTCTCTCTCTCTCTCTCTCTCGCTCTCTCTCTTCCCCCTCTCTCTCTTCCCCCTCTCTCTCTCTCTTCCCCCCATCTCTCTTCCCCCTCTCTCTCTTCCCCCTCTCTCTCTTCCCCCTCTCTCTCTTCCCCCCTCTCTCTCTTCCCCCTCTCTCTCTTCCCCCTCTCTCTCTTCCCCCCTCTCTCTCTTCTCCCTCTCTCTCTTCCCCCTCTCTCTCTTCCCCCCTCTCTCTCTTAGTCAGTCTTGTCACCACCAACCTCTTGCCTAATTCTCTCCCATTCTAGGGAAAGCATTATAGGTTGACAGTAGCTGAATTTTACAGAAATTACCCGTGCCTGTGCTTCATCAACACATCCACTCTCCTTTTGTCATTTCTAATTTTAGCTGCTGTTCTGGATTTGATCCTTTGCGAATGCTTTCCCAGCATTCGTCTCAACAATCAGTTTAGTATGCTATCTTCTGTACATGGTTTGTATGTTTATCACACACAGAATATCTATTATTATGCATTGTTTCGTTTTTTCTATTTATTTTTTTCCAGATCGTCGGAAATGATCATCCTCATCATGTCTTTATGTTCATCATCGCTGTGGCCTTCATCATTCGAGTTTTTATCACAATTAAATTTCTCCTTTATTTCCTATTCTTCTTCTTCTCCTTCTTGTTATCATTGTCATTGTCGTCGTTTTTATCATCATCATCATCATCATCGTCGTCGTCATCGTCATCGTCATCATCATCGTCGTCGTCGTCATCATCATCATCATCATGATGTATTCTTCTCGTTTGCTTTTAAAGGACAAGAACAGAAAAAAAAATATTGATCGTGTTAGTCCTCTCCTTCGTCTCAAATAATGATGATGATACTACTACTACTACATTACTACTACTACTACTATACTACTACTACTACTACTACAACAACAACAACAACAACTACTAATTACTGTATCTATATGGCGCTAAATCTTGATAGTTCAAATCAAAGCGTACTCACGCACCTGACATACGCATGCGTCAACGTAAACTACAAAGAATATATATTAAAAAAAAAAGGGCCTACACAAACTGAGAGAAAGAAGAAGATGTAGAATTCTTTGTCGGGAAAAGAGAGAGTTTTTAGATTTGATACAAAAGCAGAAAGGGTAGTTGTTAGGGGAAAGGAGAGGGGAAGTCCATACAGTCCCGAAACAGGAAAAGAAGGCTGGCCAACAAGTTGACAGTTTAAATCTAGGAACCTGAAGGGAAAAAAGTATTTGAGTCTGAGCGCAAGGTGCTGTTTTCACAAATGTAGGATGGAGCAGACTGGTGAATAGATTTGTAACATAAGGAATCCAGCTTAAATTCACTTGTTTGAAACAGGCAAGCCGAGCAAAGGAGAGGATTAACGTGATCAAACTTTTTTTCTTTCTGAAGACAAGACGAGCAGCTGTGTTTTGAATGCGTTGCATACAGAGGAGAGAAGAAGCTGGTGGGCCAGAAATGAGAACATTACAGTAATCAAGACGAGACAAAATAAGAGATGTCACAAGCTTAGATGTGGAATCGATACAAAGGTGTTTTCTAATATAACCAATGCACTGAATCTGGCAGAAGCATGGATGGCAGATCTGGGTCAGAAACTTTTGCCCAGAAAGAGTGTTCTCCAAAGCCATGCCCAGGTTCTTGACAGAATCAGAGAGAGGGCTGCTGTCACCCAGCTGCAGTGTAAGAAAGGCAAGTTCGTTTTTGATGCATACCATGCATGGCTTCAGTCTTATCATTTAATTGTAGTTTACTTTGTGTCATCCTGTTCTGGATATAGTGTAGCAGCTCATTCTGAGGTTGTGAATCACTGCGTAAAAATGATGTTTCATGCCATGGTTTATGATATCGGCTAGGGATGAGGTATAAAAGGTGAACAGCAGAGGCCCATGCACAGAATCCTGAAGAACTCCGCAAGAAAAGCCTGATAGGCTTAGACTGGCTTCCCCTGACAAGAACTGACTGAAAGTGATCAAAGAGATAGGAGGAAAATCAAGAAAGAGCAGAACCATGAATTCCGAAAGTATGTTCAAGGCAAAAGAGAAGGATAGAGTGGTCAGTGGTATCAAAGACAGCAGACATATCGAAGAGTGTTAGGAGAGAAATTTTACTAACATCAGAAACAAGCAGAAGTTCACCGACTATGTGGACAGGAACAGTTTCTGTACCGACGTTTGTACGACAGGCAGACTGGTAAGGATGTGGGGATTATTTAAGAAGAGATGGTCATTCCATCATTTTAGTACCACTTTCTCAAGGAAATGAGAGAAATGAGAGATTCATGTATACAGGTGTCTATAATTTTTCAGGTCAATGGGTTCGAGGTTAGTTTTCTTGAAAAGTGGCCGGAAGAGAGCAGTTCTGAAAACAGGAGGAACAGTTGAGACCTAAGAAGAATTGATGATAAAGGTTGTTCGTGGAAAAAGCTGATGGTAACTTTGTGAAAAGTGGGGTGAAGTTCACAAGATTTAAATCACTTTTCTCTGAGCATTATTGAGATCTCAGTCTCAGATACTGTGTGGAGACAGAGAAGAGGAGTGGCAGTAAATGGAGGGTTTGGAAGTGATGGTTGAAAGGAGGTCAAGTTTGGTATACAAATTAAGAATATTGGTGGAGAAAAAATGTCAAAAAGGCAGAGGGGAGATCATCTGGACAAGTGTTTGATGACAGGGGTCTTGATTTCTCTGTCCCAAGTAAGTCAGACATGGTGGAGAACAGATCTTTTTTAAATTTTGGCTTTAAGAATGTGTGAGGGAAAAGAATCAGTTTACGCTTTAGAGAGCAATTCAGTAACCTTGTAGCACATAGATTGATACATCTGATGGTGTTAGAAGAAAAGTTTAGAATACCGCCGCTGGCTGGGCCCTCCAACATTTTCGCTTTGTTTTGCGTAACTGAGGTGCACATGGTGCACATGGATGATCAGGCAGAAAACGGGTAGATGGAGGGACTGTTTATCAATCAAACTGCGTAGACTTGGGGTGTACAAAGTAACAGAATCAGTGCAATCATTGACGAGGGAAGTTCTGTTGCTTCAGAAGTGATGGTCTTAAGGTCGACAGACTTGAGGTTGCTTATTTCTGGGAGTTTTGGTTAGATTCAGAGAGGTAAGGACAGCAACATGATCAGAAGAAAGTTCTTTCGTCAGCGATATTGAAGTAATTATTTGACTGGAATCGCGTTCGATTACCCAGTCAATGATGTGGCCTATTCTGTGCTTGGGCTCGGTTGCAAGCTGAAAAAGGGCGTGGTGGGACAGTGAAAGGCATAGGCGCTTGGTGTGAGAAAAAGTTTAGTTGTCGAAATGAAAAGTAAAGTCACCTAATACAGTTTATCTCAGCGAAGGGAATGAAAGTCAGGGAGAGATTCGAATTAAGAATGAAACATACAATCAGTCAGATTGTTAATGCTGGTAGAAATTGGGCGATACAGGCAGGAGAAGATGATAGCCTAACAAGAGGTGTTAAGAGTGACTTTCAGAGCTTCAAAAGACAAATGTGGAAACGGGAGAGCTTGACTGAAGGACAGAGATGAATCTAAGACATCTCTATACAGGACAGCAAGACCAGCATCTAAAAAAGGGCGTGGGAAGGACTTTATTTTGTGACCAGATGGAATGAGTTGTTTGGTCTTGGATTCATGACTGACATTTCAACCAGGTTTCTGAGAAAGAAAAAAAAATCAAAATTACATGTATCTTCAAAGACATATTCAACGATATAGTCAGTTTTTGTATGAGGACAGACATACTGGGCATTAAATAAACATACTGTGAAACTGTCAAAGATTGGGCAAGAGTCAAATCATGCAGATGAAGAATCACACTGCTGGATGACGCTTGACGCTGGACGCTTGACGCTTGACGCGCGCTTAGCGCGCCATTTATTGACGTAACCATATGCATGGTTTTAGCGCCAAGGAGTATAACTCATCCCTCTCATGCTGGCAACAAATGTAAACAAAGGGAAACAAATAAAGGAAACAGAAAAATGGAAAATTCAAATAAAGAGCAGAAAAGTAATATTTACAATATCAAAACAACAGTTTTAAAGTAGAAGTGGACATGCCTAATATTGACCTTCACTATTTTGGTTAAGGAAATAGCTATTAGTCTTAACAACAACAACAAAACTTTTTCATATTGAAATTAAAGCAGCAATATTCTTCTTCGTATCTCATGTGCTTCCGCGATCTATTTAGAGATTGACTGTAAATTCTCTGTTTTTTCACATTCTAATAATGACCTTAGATCATGTCTTAACGCTGCTGGGGAGGAGAATATATTACATCTACTTCTTACAGTACTATAAGCTTCACATTGAAAAATAAAATGATTTTCGTCTTCGTTTTTTTGGTGGCATAATCTACAAAGTAAACCATCCTCACTGCTCCGCTGAAACCATCTTTGACTCTCATCAAGACCAAGTGTTCTTGTTCTAAAACTTGCAAGTAGGCTCCGGTGCCATCTATTTGTAACAACTGAAAGATGTTTTACTGCCTGGAAAATATTTTTAAAGGAGAAATACCATGCACATTTTGCATCTTCTCCTATCTGAGAATGCCAATTTTGTTTATGAGAGCTAATTAAACGGTCTTTGAATTCGGATAAAAACACAATTTCACTGCCTACACTCTGACTAATCCATCCAAACTATTCCAAACCCATTATTTGTCAAAATGTTCTTTAAACTGTTTATCCAATTATGTTTTCCTCTTTCGTGTTCGTGTAG
>CM060314.1:77512328-77559828 GCA_030674185.1 Monoplex corrugatus | reverse complement strand
ACCCCCCGTCCACATCAAACCGCTCACAATAAACAGGGAAGCCACTTCAAAGAGACCCCCACCCCCTCTTGGATGAGTCGCTTAAGGCCATGCTGTCTTCATGATTGAAAATGGGATGTTTTTTTCCACAAAGTAGCGCTGCATGCGCGCGCGCGCGCGCGCGCGCGTGTGTGTGTGTGTGTGTGTGTGTGTGTGTGTGTGTGTGTGTGTGTGTGTGTGTGTATGTGTGTGTGTGTACCCGCGCGCGCGTGCTCCTGATAACATTCAGGATATGTTTACAGTTTTCCTTTAAACGTTAAACTTAAAGTTATTTCCCTTTGACTCACACAATAATGTGATTCTCCTATCACTTTTTCGATCAAGCAGAGGTTTTCCTAACGATCGACTACCGTTGCAACAAAACCAGAACACAAACACACACACACACACACACACACACACACACACACACACACACACACACACACACACACACACACACACACACACACACACACACACACACACACTGTAGTGGCCACAGGATCCTAGGCAATGTTTCACAATGCGATGATGATGATGATGATGATGATGATGATGATGATGATGATGATACGGATGATAATCTGGACGGAGACTGCGTGACGCTTACTTTCATGATATATCCTGGCGTCGACCAGGTCTGAGAGATACAGACACTTGCTGGTAAGGACATTTGAGCAGCATCCTCAGTGACGCATCCATAAATTGGATGGGACTCGGTTCTGTGATCCAAGTCTGGTCGACGAGCTCATAACGGACTCATCTGGATCGGAGCCGGCTGGGGCCGAAAAATAGAGAATGATTTTAACAGGCACCACGGTGCCTGGTGTTCAAGATCATCTTCGTGCTACACTCGGTGGACAAAGAAATAACTAAACGTTTTGCCCTCTACCTGTACAAAACACTGAAAATAGAAAATGTTGTCTGAGCATTATATACTGGAAGTATGAGTGTTTGATTTCGTCGTGTTCTTGTGTTATATAATCTTCTGATGCTATGGCCTTTAAGAATAAATCATTTGAATCTGAATCTCTCTCTCTCTCTCTCTCTGTGTCTCTCTCTCTCTCTCTCTGTCTCTCTCTCTCTCTCTCTCTCGCTCTCTCTCTTCCCCCTCTCTCTCTTCCCCCTCTCTCTCTTCCCCCCTCTCTCTCTTCCCCCCTCTCTCTCTTAGTCAGTCTTGTCACCACCAACCTCTTGCCTAATTCTCTCCCATTCTAGGGAAAGCATTATAGGTTGACAGTAGCTGAATTTTACAGAAATTACCCGTGCCTGTGCTTCATCAACACATCCACTCTCCTTTTGTCATTTCTAATTTTAGCTGCTGTTCTGGATTTGATCCTTTGCGAATGCTTTCCCAGCATTCGTCTCAACAATCAGTTTAGTATGCTATCTTCTGTACATTGGTTTGTATGTTTATCACACACAGAATATCTATTATTATGCGTGTGTGTGTGTGTGTGTGTGTGTGTGTGTGTGTGTGTGTGTGTATGTGTGTGTGTACCCGCGCGCGCGTGCTCCTGATAACATTCAGGATATGTTTACAGTTTTCCTTTAAACGTTAAACTTAAAGTTATTTCCCTTTGACTCATACAATAATGTGATTCTCCTATCACTTTTTCGATCAAGCAGAGGTTTTCCTAAAGATCGACTACCGGTGCAACAAAACCAGAACACACACACACACACACACACACACACACACACACACACACACACACACACACACACACACACACCACACACACACACACACACACACAACACACACACACACTCACACACACACACACACATACACAGATTATATTAATGATATGATAATACTGATAATAAGAATGTTAACTATGATAATGATAACAACACTGATAATGATAATGATGATGATATTAATAAGGGGAGAGTGGAGGTGAAAATGCGTATGGAGGTTTGTTGGGATGCGATGTTGCCATTTTGCAGGAGTGACTTCAGTCAGAACGATTAAAACTTTAAAACTGTTTCTGGTATTACATGCAGATGGAATGGGCGACGAAGCGTAGCAATGTTGCAAAAATTTTAGCAACATTGATACTCCTTTACGAGTCTGAGCCACCCAATTTAATCTTCACACACACACACACACACACACACACACACACACACACACACACACACACACACACACACACACACACACACATACACACACACACACACACACACACACACACACATACACACACACACACAAACACACGCACGCACGCTCGCACGGGCGCACACTTACACACACACACAGCGCGCGCGCGTGAAAGAGAGAGAGAGAGATAAAGACAGAGAGAGAGAGAGAGAGAGACAGACAGACAGACAGAGAGACAGAGAGATAGAGACAGAGAGAGAATAAAGGTGCTATTCTGAAACAAGATAAATTTCATATAAGACGCATCATAATATGGTGCAAATAACATGACATCTGATTTATTGCTACTGAAATAGTAAATGTCTTCTATTCAATGTTTATTCTTTCAAATAGAAGAAAAGGAGACATGAACAAACAGTAACTAAATACTCCAAAAAAGAAAAGACATTAGGTAGAAACAGCATGGAACTTAAAGAAAAAGTATGATGTCAAGACTGAATTCTTTTGCATATGAAACAGAGTGGAGTGAGGGAAGGACACCAAACTAAACAGAACAAAACACACACACACACATGCACACACACACACACACACACACACACACACACACACACACACACACACACACACACACAACACACACACACACACACACACACACACACACACACACACACACTCACACACACACACACACACATATATATATATATATATATATATACATGCACACAAGCACTCACTCACACACACACACACACACACACACACACACACACACACACACACACACACACACACACACACACACACACACACAAACTCTCTGATAGCAGATAAATAACGTGTCTGAAACCATTGTCTCGGGACGGGGTCCAAAAACAGGAGGCCCCTGGCCCCGGGTGCTATGCCTGTACGACATGTGCTTGTGATGACAGAAGAGGCTTGGGACCTCCAGCCCCAGGGTGGGGGAAAGGGAGAAGGACAGGGAGCTGAAACTGGGAAGGTGGTGGATGACGAAGAGAAGGAAGAATGGTGTGTATTTAAATAGGGACAAAGCATGTTTTCTTGTCCCGTAGTTTAAATCCCTTGACAGTTCCAAGATGTTTCGGCTTTTTCCGTCTGTCAGTCTGCCTATCTGTCTGTCTGTTATCTGTCTGTCTGTCAACCTATCTGTCCGTCCATCTATCTGTCTGTCTGCTTATGTCAATGTCTGCCTGCCTGTCTGGCTACATTTCTGTTTGATTAACTGTCTGTCTGTATATCTGTCTGGCTGTCTGCCTGCCTGTTTGATTGTCTATTTGTGTCTTTTACACCTTTGGGTTCGACTTCTACTTTGCGCAATGGTTTTGGTGTGTTTTCTAGATCATTACTAGCAGACCTAAATGTCACAAATACAGTGAGATGACTTTCAGTTGAATACAAATAATTCCAACAGTCTAAAATTTTGTTTTTTTCCCCTTGGTATCTCATACTGTTTTTACGTTTATTTGTCAGACTGATCTGTTCTTTAAATTTATTCCACTATCTGTCCTTCAGTGGTTTAATTGTCTATCTGTCCTTATCTAATTGTCAATCAGGCTGTTTCTTCATCGTTGTCTTTGTCTACGATTCGTCAGTTTCTGTTTCATTCTTTTTGGCAGAAGCAGATACATACGCGCGCGCGCGCGCGTAACACACACACACACACACACACACACACACTCTCTCTCTCTCTCTCTCTCTCTCTCTCTCTCTCCCTTCCCCCCTCTCTCTCTCTTTCTCTCACTCTTCTCTTATCTCTACTGTTTACAAATGTTGTCAAACTTCTGTCGATTTTTTTGTTCACTCCCCTTCAAGAGGGGCAATGATGACCTAAATGATTAAATCATCTGAAGTCTGAAGTTTCTTTCGTCTATACTTCTCCCATCTTTTTCATCTTCCCTTCCATTTTTCTTTCTGACTTTCTTTGGCCAACTCCATCCCCCTCCCTCTCTCTCTCTCACCCCCCCCCTTAGCTCTGTTCTGCCTGTATGTGTGTGTATGTCTGTCTCACCGTTGTTTCTCTATCTCTGTCACTCTCCCTCTCTTTGTCTGTCTGTCTGTCTGTCTCTGTCTGTCTGTCTGTCTCTGTCTCTCTGTCAGTATTATTCATGCAAAAGTGTATAAAAGTTCGATTTTTAAGATGTTCCTTTTTCTATGCCATTGTAGTGGCCACAGGATCCTAGGCAATGTTTCACAATGCTATGATGATGATGATGATGATGATGATGATGATGATGATACGGATGATAATCTGGACGGAGACTGCGTGACGCTTACTTTCATGATATATCCTGGCGTCGACCAGGTCTGAGAGATACAGACACTTGCTGGTAAGGACATTTGAGCAGCATCCTCAGTGACGCATCCATAAATTGGATGGGACTCGGTTCTGTGATCCAAGTCTGGTCGACGAGCTCATAACGGACTCATCTGGGTAGGAGCCGGCTGGGGCCGAAAAATAGAGAATGATTTTAACAGGCACCACGGTGCCTGGTGTTCAAGATCATCTTCGTGCTACACTCGGTGGACAAAGAAATAACTAAACGTTTTGCCCTCTACCTGTACAAAACACTGAAAATAGAAAATGTTGTCTGAGCATTATATACTGGAAGTATGAGTGTTTGATTTCGTCGTGTTCTTGTGTTATATAATCTTCTGATGCTATGGCCTTTAAGAATAAATCATTTGAATCTGAATCTCTCTCTCTCTCTCTCTCTCTCTGTCTCTCTGTCTCTCTCTTCTCTCTCTCTGTCTCTCTCTCTCTCTCTCTCCTCGCTCTCTCTCTTCCCCCTCTCTCTCTTCCCCCTCTCTCTCTCTCTTCCCCCCATCTCTCTTCCCCCTCTCTCTCTTCCCCCTCTCTCTCTTCCCCCTCTCTCTCTTCCCCCCTCTCTCTCTTCCCCCTCTCTCTCTTCCCCCTCTCTCTCTTCCCCCCTCTCTCTCTTCTCCCTCTCTCTCTTCCCCCTCTCTCTCTTCCCCCCTCTCTCTCTTAGTCAGTCTTGTCACCACCAACCTCTTGCCTAATTCTCTCCCATTCTAGGGAAAGCATTATAGGTTGACAGTAGCTGAATTTTACAGAAATTACCCGTGCCTGTGCTTCATCAACACATCCACTCTCCTTTTGTCATTTCTAATTTTAGCTGCTGTTCTGGATTTGATCCTTTGCGAATGCTTTCCCAGCATTCGTCTCAACAATCAGTTTAGTATGCTATCTTCTGTACATGGTTTGTATGTTTATCACACACAGAATATCTATTATTATGCATTGTTTCGTTTTTTCTATTTATTTTTTTCCAGATCGTCGGAAATGATCATCCTCATCATGTCTTTATGTTCATCATCGCTGTGGCCTTCATCATTCGAGTTTTTATCACAATTAAATTTCTCCTTTATTTCCTATTCTTCTTCTTCTCCTTCTTGTTATCATTGTCATTGTCGTCGTTTTTATCATCATCATCATCATCATCGTCGTCGTCATCGTCATCGTCATCATCATCGTCGTCGTCGTCATCATCATCATCATCATGATGTATTCTTCTCGTTTGCTTTTAAAGGACAAGAACATTGAGTGATACAGAGAGACCATGGACAACCTGTCCACCGCCATGTTGTCACATGAGTAATGATAGGTTGTCACTTACACTGATCGCTTCCCTCCTCAACCCACTCTCTTCAGTCCAACTCTGATCTGTACTCATTCATTCATTCATTCATTCATTCATTCATTCATTCATTCATTCATTCATTCATTCATTCAGTCGGTCAGTCGGTCAGTCGGTCAGTCGGTCAGTCAGTCAGTCAGTCAGTCAGTCGGTCAGTCAGTCAGTCTAGCCATTAACAACAATGATGATGATGGTGGTGGTGATGATGATATTAATGAAAATAATATAATGATGATAATAATAATGATAATCAATCAATCAGTCAACTCTGGGGAGGGCCGAACAGCTGCAGGTTCTCAGAGGAGAAATCCCCGTCAAGTGTTTTGCCTTTAACTACTGACATTCTAAAGGAGCCTGGCCTCATCCACTTTATGACTTCTGGTTGCCCTTCTGCTCTCGCCATTTTTTCCACCTTTTTTCGTTCTTTTGTTGTTGTTGTTGTTTGTTTTGCAATGGGCAGACATCAGCATATAATGTAGTAACGAAAAATGATATCAATTCAAGCACATAAGAGGAACATCTTGGACATCTGGCAATATACAACATACAGACACCATACAACAATATTTCATACACTAGAGGTTTCAAAGTGAACATCAAGATTTAAAAACATGTCATAAAGATAAATTTGTACTCTACTGAGAAAACGGTGGCTTATAGTCAATGAGCATTAAAGACGGACAAGTGAAAGATTACGTTGGCGTCATACTGTTCAATTTTGCATCTTGGTATTTAGCAATCTTTGAAAAGTAGGTACATTCGGAACACATTTATTGGATAGAAATTTGCCCTCTATCTGGGTTCAAACCTGCTCACTTTGGAAGTGGTCAGGCGTCTCAAGGTCAGGTCACCCTTACCATGGATGTCTTAACCACTTTGCTATCGCACACAGGCAACATACAGCGGAATTTTATGCCTTATAAAGTTCACTATTGTTTCTCACTAGCCAAATCCAACTGCTTCTGCCATTGCCATTAGGGCTCTGATCCACCCCCCCCCCACCCCCCGTCTCTCTCTCTCTCTCTGTCTCTCTCTCAGAAAGCTTGAGGTGTTTCATGAAATCATAGTTTTTTTGTGCCTGTGACCCCTCTCGCTCCGACAGCTATGGTGATGACTTTGTCGTCAAAAGCCAGATTTCCCCAAAGTTGCTGTCTTGACTGGCATACTTTTCAGTCTTGTGTATATGGGCTTCCTCATTCTTCTTTCACACGTTCAATGTGTTCGATCAGAAGCATTTGTTTTGATGAATGGGGGTGGAGAACTAGTAGGCCTCCATCAGTCAACGTCGACTATGTATGATGCGCCCTAGTGTCGTGCTGAATCGACTTGACGCTCTGTAGCATTGTCGGCTGTGGCTGATAAGGTCGATGCGGGAAAGATAGTCTCTGTGACATTGGATGAATGTATAATGCTGCCATGGCATTGCCTTCATAGGAAACCGCTTTTCGCCTGGCTCTCATTTCCTCAGCTAAGGTCTGGATCTTCTTTTCCCCCAATATGATTTGTATCTAGAGCACACCGCGCCATTTGTTGCGGTCATCTGTTGAGTCTTCCCAGCTCTCTGCGTTAATGTCCAGAGCTTTCATATCGTGCTTGCAGACGTCTTTGTATCGTAGCTGGGAGCATCCAACAGATCTCTTGCCAAAGACTAGTTCGCCGTAAAAGATACCCTTCGGGATACGTCCGTTCTCCATCCGGCATACATGGCCAAACCAGCGTAGCCTGCGTTGTGTGAGTAGTGTGCGCATGGTGGAGAGACCGGCGCATGCTAGGATCTGGGCGTTTGGTATTTTGTCTCTTCGCTTGATGCCATGGACGCGGCGAAGGCGGCGCCAGTGAAAGCTGTTCAGCTTTCGCTCTTGTTTGGCATAAATTGTCCATGTTTCGCTGCCATGCAGTAGAGTGTGATAATGCAGGGTTGTACACTGCCATCGTCTTCGGAGTTGTCAGCTTTGGGTTCTCCCAGATGCGAGTAGAAAGTCTGCTTGAGGTTGCTGCAGCCATTCCAATGCGCTTGTTGATCTCAGCTTAGAGGGACAGATTGTTAGGGCCCTGACTGCGGAGAACTATGTCCGGTCTTATGCCGCTCTTGCTGATGATTTCTGGATTTTTTCCGTTATGGAGGATTTGCTGTGCATTCCCAGTTATCCACTTCATCCAGCAAACCCTGCTTCTATGATCGGGATGT
Source organism: Monoplex corrugatus (assembly GCA_030674185.1). Classification (NCBI taxonomy): domain Eukaryota; kingdom Metazoa; phylum Mollusca; class Gastropoda; order Littorinimorpha; family Ranellidae; genus Monoplex; species Monoplex corrugatus. The sequence goes on along the minus strand of CM060314.1, from coordinate 77,551,820 downwards.
CAGATCTTTTTCAGGCCACAGTTTGCTGCCTCCTGCCGTGTAGATGGTTATCGGAGATTTTGGTGGCATGTTGTTTGCCCTGGCAACACTGATCGCTTGCGCGATCTCTTGAAGCACTTGATTGTGCCTACAAGTGTCCTCCTTGGGATAGCGCTATCCTGCCATGATGTCGGGCATGTTGCACTGTCTGTTTGCCCTAGCAGGGTCATTTGATTTTCCCCATTTCACCGGATTAGTCTTCGAGGGCAGGAGGTCATACACAGATCTGAGGATGAAACTAATTCTGAGAGGGACCTTAGCCACATGCCATTCCATCTTAGACTTCTTTGGGGTGCATTTTTCCACGTTGTTCATTGCTCCTGTTGGTCTTGTTGGACTGTCTTCTGGATCCTTTTGGCATCCTCTTCATCCTTCATCTCTTGTATTATCATACCCCTTTTTGCCTTTCCGTTCGCCTTTGATTGCCATTCCATTTTTGTTAATCCCAGTCCCTGCCTATTGATTTGCGTGTGCCCTATTGTTTCTCTGACGAGAGGTTTCCTTCGCTGCGTCCACTGTCTCCTGGACTTTCCATTTTCTGCCAGTCCTCAGCTTGGGCTGGCTTGATCTTACCCTTAAACTCCCGAGTCTTGATTGACCTTTTTCGCTTTGTACTATCGACAATGAATTTTAGTAATAGTTTTAGTGTTGTCTGGCAACACTAGAGCGTAATGTGAGTAACACCGATGGGACACCAAGCCATTTCCTTGTGCATTTGTTTATTTTGGCCTCCATTGATTCCACTGTGCCAGTACACATATCGTATATCAACAGAAACCAGAACTGTGTTCGAATCAGCACGAACTATAGGCACCAGACTTTGCACTTGCTAAGACGGCCACACTGGTCTATTGCGTGCAGGCTTTCGTTTGCAATTTGCTTGATTTCCTTGAACCTTCCTGTCATCATACCATTTTCAGAGGCTTTTGACTGGTTCTTATGTTGTAACTGTTGGAATGAATTAATTGGCAACGGTAAACGTCACTGTTTCGGCTAATTTGTCTTTCCTCAGCTAGAGGCTCCGTGAAGTGTTTGGTTTGAAGCTCATCGTAGATGAGGCGATTACTCCATTTAATTGCTTCAGGATCTTACGTTTCCTCTTCTTTTGTGGAAAACACTTTTGAGTTGTCCTTTAGAGGGGGCATTTGGTATCCGTTTCCGAAGTCCGGTGGGCCTGAAGTCGTTTTGCTGTTGTAAAGATGACCTCAATTGCTAACACTAACAGTATTAGAGAAACTGTACAGCCTATTGCTATGCCTATTTCCAAGTTGATCCAATCTGTAGTGTAGTCTTTTGTGGAGAATCGCACTGAGAAGCCATGAAAATATTTCTTCGGCATTTCTCAGATGTTCTTTAGGACATGATATACCTTTAGAGCCATTTAAGCATTGCGTGCGGGACTGATCCATACGCACTTGCCAGATTGAGTGACACAACTTCGTAGTACCTCTTCTCTGCTTTAGCTCTTTGGATTGCTTCCCAGATCATGGTGACACGCTCTACACAGTCAGACACTACTTGGATGCCTCCTTTTTGGACTGACAATGCCAGTGTTAATTTTCGAGTGTGCATTTGGTCGACCTTGCTGCCATGATGGAAAAGATTTTCCTTTCGACACATGCAAGTAATATTGATCTGAACTGGTTGATGTCTGTCAAGTGCTCTTCTTTTGGAAGGTACATCCCATCAGCTATCTTCCATTGGTTGTTGATCTTCAGGTCTCTTCATGCTGATCTTATCAGTTTTTAGAGCCACTCGAGGAAACGTGGACATTTCTTATAAAATAGGAAAGGTATTCCGTAGGGCCCAGGTGATGATTTGGCTCTGGTTCTCTCCGCCACTTTCTTTATTTCATCTAGTGTTTGCAAGCCGTACCAGGTCTTGGATTTTAAGTGGTGCATCGTTTTGAGGTTCAGGATATGTTTTCCTAAAATGCTGTTCCAGAACTTCTTTGTCCATTGTAAGTGTCCCAAATTTGGGTTGCTCCAACAGCTCCCTGGCAAACTGGAAGGGATCTCTGAAAAAAGTCTCGGGTCTTCCTTCTGCTCCTTCTTTCTTGCTGATTCTGCTCTGTTTAGGGCACTGTGTTTCACTTTCAGGTCTTTCCATAGTTTCTCTAACCGTTGCTTCTTAAATCTGAAGTAGCCTTCATTTGTTTCCTCAGAATGTTTTTCCTCTTTCGGATATGCTCCACTTGACGCCGATATCTAGATTTCTGAGGAGGAGTGTTCACTTTTGGATGTTTTACTCCATCGGCATCTTAACATGCTGTATATACAGTACCTGTGAATGTGGCTAGCTAGTGTTCCAGTGTGCTTCTTCGTATCAGTACATGCACATTCAGTTTTTGGACTACTTCATTATCCAGCCATTCTCATTCCTCTTTTGCATTTGCAAGTGGCAAGTTCAGTTTCTGGCGCTGAGTATCAAGAGCCGGTACAAATTCCTTGTCAAAACCGTCTGCATGGATGTTCTTGGCTCTCTGGTTTACTTCCTGCCCTTGGTTTTCCTACATTTTATCAGCTGATCCAGTGCGCTGGTGTTCGTTAATTAGTATTTGCACGGTCGCGTTTTTCGTCCTGTGGATTTTCTTGCTGTGCTTGGTGGGAGATTCCGTAGACAGGAACTCCATTTGTATCATGCTCATGGTCATTTGCGGATTTCCAGTCGTGACTGGGTTTGCACCGATTGATTCATTATTCTAACCCCTTTTCCTTGAACCCTGGAAGAATCTGTCATTTATGGAAATAGAAGCAGGTTGAAGATGAAAAAGATGGCCAGCCAGCCCACAGAGCCCATAATTATAATATCAAATCAAAGCGCACACTCTCATCATTCATCAAAACATTCTCTCACAATGACAAAAACTCAAGGGCACAGAATAAATACAGATGGGTGGAGGAGGACAAGAAAGGAGTGGGACGAAGGGGTGGGCACATAGAGGGGGAGATCACCATTGGACAAAAAAGATATGGTTTCGGATTAGATCTGAAAGAAAGCAGAATATGTGACTGTCGAAGAGACAGGGGAAGCTGATTGCTGTTCTATGGACCAGATACAGAAAATGAGCGGCGATCGAGTCTGGAACGTCTGTACCAAGGAATTTGTAAACAAGCAGTATCTGAACCAGAATGAACAGGTTGGGTAGGGGTGTACATTCGGTGGTCTCATAGATGCATATGTGCAATAACATTAATACACCTGAAACATAATGCATCAATTTCGTATGAAAGTTTTTTTGTTGTTGTTGGTGGTGGGATTTTTTTTTTTTTTTTTTTTTGGGGGGGGGGGGGGGGTTGGCAACCAACGGAGAAAATGAAACAAAGGAGTGACATGATCACATCTCTTCTTACAAAAAGGGACACAGAAGTTTAAATGCACTGGAGGTGTGTGACGGAAGAAACATGCAAGACAGACAGCAAAGAGTTATTATACTCGACAAGAGAAGCTGCGAGTTTAGATGCTGCTAAAGTTGAAAGATAACGGTAAATTAAACTGAAACGACGGAGTTAACAGTGTCAAGACTTACAGTTTGGGTGATGAACTTCTACATAGAGAGTTGAGGATGAGGATCAACGCCAAGGGCTTTGACTGAATTAGATATTGCAATATACTGTCACCTAGTTTCACAGAGGAAAATTTGGATTTGGTGCCAGCCAGCATTGCTTAAGTATTGTATCCATTCAACTGTGGCATATTCGGTGAATGTGTGTGTGTATGTATGTATATATATATATGTATGTATGTATGTATGTATGTATGTATGTATGTATGTATGTATGTATGTATGTATTATTAGTATGTATGTGTGTGTATGTATATGTGCATGTATGTATATGTATGTATGTATATGTGTGTGTATGTATGTATGTATGTATGCATATATGTATGCATGTATGTATGTGTGTATGTGTGTATGTATGTGTATATGTATGAATATGTATGTATGTATGTATGTATATATGTATGGATGGATGCATGCATGGATGCATGGATGGATGCATGGATGCATGGATGGATGCATGGATGCTTAGCTACGTATATGTATTCATTTTTTGCTTTGTTCTCTAGTTTTTCTGACGTTTCAAAAATTGAAGTGTCAATTTCTGTGCTCTTTTCCAGGACCCATCATTTTATGTGCATGAAGTTTGTACGACGAAGTGATAATGTCGTGCAAGTGTATGAAGGTATGTGATATTTCGTTTAATTTTTTCTTGTTAGTTTAATTTTGTCTCGTGAGTATGCCGTTATCAAGCTAATTTGAACACCATTAGAGTGAATTCCTTTCTCGTCTTTCTCTCGTGCGAGTAGCTTATTTGCGCTTGCCAATGAGAATGATATCATGTTTCGGACAGATTACACTAACCGAAGAAAGTAATATCGTCTGTTGTCTTCCTTTACTCTCCCGATTGAAAGTCTTGTATTAATAGACTTTTTACGAAGGCTGATCCACAAATCTATTAGATAGGCTACCATTTCTGAATTGTTTATAGCGAATACTTTTAACTCGTAAACAATGAAATGTAACTTTTGCACTATGACTATGCACAAAATTATAATGACATTGTATGTAGTTTAACTATATGACGTTTTTGAAAAATATGATCTAACTAATAATTCTTCAGAAAAAAAAGAATTCTAGCATAGAACAGCTTAGATATTGTGTAGGAAGTGTTTTGTCCAAATTTGTGCAATCCATCCATGAACACGCGTCCAAGTGTGGGTATTAGCAAAACGCTCTCTCTACGAGACAATGCAAATTCCAGTAAAGCAAAGGTCATTGTAACCTATGTTCAAGAGCAATTCATTCAAGCTCTCCTTCATACACCCTACAGACTTAGCCCCCATGTGACTTGGCTGACCCCCTTTCTGAAGGAAAACCTGGCTGGCAAGAAGTTTTCAAGAATCTAGGATTTGGAAAGAACGGTGAAATCACAACTTGGAACCATATCTCAGTTAGACTGTTAAAATGCATCAGGCTGAGAAGGATGAAACTCTTTGTGGAGAAAGAAGTAGGGTAGTTTGAAGGAGTAAGAAGATTTTGCATACGTTGGATTTATTTCCCGTTTTTTGTTTTGCAAAGCAATTGACAAGATTACTGGATCAGCCGTCGTGTCATTTGATAGAATCTAATTGTTTATGTGGGGACTTTTTATCCATCTAATAAAGAGAAATGTGTATGTATTGACTTTTTGTCCGTCTGATAAAGATCATTGTTTGTGTACTGACTTGTTGTCCTATTTCAGGGTTGGGACTCCCAAAGTTTCAGTCAATTGCCCCTATCCTCCATATCATGGCGCCACACAAGGCTCAGTTCTTGAACCTGCATTGTTTGTTCTCTACACTAAACCACCGCCTCTCACTCTCTATCACATAAAAGCTTTGCAGATTACAATAAGCTCCATAACTGTACCAGTTTGACAGATGTTTTAAACAAGATGACTTCTACCACACAAAATCATATAGCTTAAGTAAAACTTTGAATGAGAGACAATAAAGCAGCTGAATGATAAGACAAAAGCAATGCTCATCATTCCATCAAAGCCAAAAAGTGTCCGTCTATTTCATCTGCCATGTCTATCAAACATACTGACATTACATTTCATTCACCATATTCAAGTAACTTTAGTGTCATATTCGATCAGGCATTCTCCTTTAAACAGTACGTTTCTAATATTTGCGAAGCGAACTGTCTAGAACTCCTGAAAATTAATGCTTTTTGCCATTACCTTTCCACTGATGCCACGTAGGTACTTGTTTTTCATATTGTTCTATATCGAGTGTAACCATTGCTACGTACTTTGGCTGGTCTTCCAGAACATCTTCTCGGCAAACTACAGAAGTTAAAAAAAAAAGTAATGCTGCTCGATTAGTTTTCAGATCTTACAAATATGAGAATAACGCTTCTTCTTGTCGTTGCACAAACGTGTGCACTTTTTTCGTATCTTTTCTTTTTTTTTTTGTCATTGTTTTTTCGTTGATTTTTGTGTGCTGTTGTCGTTGTTGAGGTCTTTTTTTCATTTTTGTTTGTTTTGTTGTTGTCTCGTTAAGCAAATGTTTCAGCCCTTACCTCCTTACTCTCTAAGGGCCACATCCAGGTCATGTCTCCTGGATGCCCCTCTATTATTGCCACTTCTTTTATAGAGATTAGTTATCCACCTGATTCGAACCCAAGCATTCAAGATGGTCAGGCGTCTAAAGAATCTCTTAACCTGTTAGTTATTGGACACCAGCAACATGTAGGAGAATTTATATTCTTAAAAGGTTTACTTTTGTTCCTGTTGGACCAGATCCAGGTCGAACTATTTTCAGTTGCAATTACCATTGCCTTTTGGGCTTTAGTCCTCTCCTTCCCAGACAATGAGAGCTCTTTCAAGATGTCATAGTCAGATGTGCCTATCAATCTCCTTGTTCCAACTTCAGTGGTGATGACTTTGGCTTGAAAGCCGAATGTCTTTGCGTTGCTGGCTAGACGAGCATGCTTTTCAGTCTTGAAGATATGAACGTCCTCCATTCTACATGTAGTTGCAGACAGCACAGTGAGTTCGATCAGTATCATTTCTTTTTGGGAGAGGAGAACTATATCCAATATCATGCACTTTTTTGCTGATGATTTGTGGGATTTTTTTCATTCAGGAAGAGTTTCTGTGCACTACCGGTTGTCTGCTTTATCCAGCAAGCTCCGCTTCCATGCTCCGGATGTCACATCTTTATCAGGCCACAGTTTGCTGCTTCCTGCCGTGTAGGCTGCCCGGAGCCTCTGGTGGCATGTTTTCTGTTGGCAGGTGCTGATTACATGTGCGATCAATGAAGCACTTGATCGTGCCTCCATGTGTGCCTGCCTTGGGTTAGCGCTACTTTGCATGAGCTCAGAACATGCTCCACTGTTTGTTTGCTCTGACATTTCATCAGATTTTCATTCGAAAACAAGAGGTCACATAAACATAGGAGGATAAAAGTAATCCTCAGAGGGGCTATATGCCACATGTCATTCCAACGTAGACTTTATTAGAGTGGGCTTTCCCACTTTGTCTATTTTCTCTGATGGCCTATATGGACTGTCTTCTGGATTTTCATCGTTTAGAATGACTTCAGTGAGAGCCTTTTTCTCCATATGTTTCCTTAATTAAACTTCTTTTGGGAAAAAATCATCGTTCTTATATATTTTATCTATGTCTAGGACATTTCAGTTTTCTTTTTTTTTTTCACACGGATGTAAGTCCTTTCCTAAAATCAACTTGATTTTTGTGTAATATTCCAGATTGTAAGTGATAAATTTTGTAGCTAGAAGAATTTGGCTAAGGAAGTCGCTGAAAAACATCGAATGCAATCCTTCTGTATGATTTTGTAACTTTTAACCCCAAATTTCTATATAGGAATGGATTTCCCTATCTTCCATGAAATAGGACATTGTTTGGATGACAAAATATCATTGAAAAGTTCATAGTTGCTTATAGCCCAGCCGACTACTCGGTTAAGATAAAAGACAACAGTTAAAAACCATGCTCACCATTAACCTTGCAAATCTAAAATGCAAATAAACAAAAACAGCCGTTAAATCAGCATCGTCATCATCATCAGGTGCCCTGCCGCATGGCGTTAGCGATCATAGACTTCCGTCTGTCTCTATCTTTTGTTGCCTCAAGCATATCTTCCACCCTCCCTGTCTTCAGCCACTCTGCAAGTCCGTCCAGTATTTTCTCCCTGGGACTACCTGGTGCTCTCTTTCCCCATCAAAGAAGATAGCCACTACATGCTGTTTCTTCAGAAGTGCATTAAGGATGTTCGTATCAAGGCGGATTAAATGGTTTAATGTGGAATGGTGCTTGCGAAAACCGCATTGTTCTTTGGCCAAGATGCCGTCATTCTCCAGTTTCCACATCAGTCTGTTGTTGACCATTTTTTCCATCACTTTGCAAAGACAACTGGTTAGGGCTATTGGCCGATAATAAGGTTTAGATACAGGGATGATCAGAGCTTTCCGCCACGATGGAGGAAAGAATCCTGTCGTCCAAATGAAATTGTACACTTTCAACAGAGTTTCTAATCCGTTTCCTGGGAGATGCTTCATGAGTTTGTAATGAATTTCATCTAGGCCAGGAGAAGAGTCAGAGCAAGTCAGAAGAGCACTTTTTAATTCGTCTAACGTCAAATAATCCTGTTAAGAATAATCATGATGAGGACGAGGAATAGAATCAAAAGAGAAATAGCAGAAGAACAGTCTGGATTTGTTAAAGGGAAGGGAACTATTAATGCCATATACATCCTAAGAACTATCATAGATAGGTCAGTTGACATGAATAGGGATTTGTATTTATGCTTTGTTGATTATACTAAGGCTTTCGATCGGGTACGACATGAAGAATTGATCAACCAACTGGAGAGACTCAATGTTCATGGAAAAGATCTACGAATAATCAGGAATATGTACTGGGAACAAACAGCTGCAATGAGAATAGAAAACAATATAAGCTCTTTCCAAAACTTCAAAAGAGGAGCCAGACAGGGTTGTGTTTTGTCACCAGATCTGTTTTCACTTTACAGCTAAAACATCATGAGAAACCTAGAAGAAGACCTTGGATTAAAGGTTGGAGGGAAAATGATAAACAACATTCGATACGCAGATGACACCGTGTTAATTGCAGAAAATGAAAGGGACCTACAAAACCTTGTAAATATACTAGAAATAGAAAGCAAATACCTACGAACGGTCATTTCATCAGACGGCAGATGCACATCGGAAATAGCCGGCAGAATCGGCCAAGCCAAAACAGCATTCAAGAAGATGATAAGCATTCTTACCAACAAATGCCTATCAATTAACATCAGAAAGAGTATCCTTGAGTGTTATATAGAACCAATACTGTTGTACGGATGCGAGGCGTGGACAGTCAGCAAGCAAAATCAGAGCAAGATTGAGGCAGCCGAGATGTGGTTTCTAAGAAGAATGTTGAGAGTTCCATTGACAGCAAAGAAAACAAGCGAGACAGTCTTGATGGAGGCAGACACAAGTAGATCACTCATAAGGAAGATTAGGAAAAGACAGGCAACATTTATAGGCCATTTTATGAGGAAGGGGGATTTGGAGCATCTGGTCACAACGGGAAAGCTGGAGGGAAAGAGAGCACCAGGTAGACCCAGAGAGAGAATGCTGGACGGACTTGCAGAGTGGCTGGAGACAAGGAGGGTGGGGGAGATGCTAGGGGCAACGAGAGATAGAGATAGATGGAAGTCCATGGTCGCCAACGCCATGCGGCAGGGCACCTGCTGATGATGATGAACGTCAATGGAAGATTGTACTTTTCCATGTTATCAGAGACAAAGCTATAGGCGCTCTTTTCTTCAGGGATTTATGTTTACAGAAAAGCACCAATCTATTGCCCAAGGAAGAGTTGTTTTCAATGGTGGATGCTAACAGGTTAGAAACAGCGTTTTGTCTGTAATCAGACAATCTGACAGTCTCAGATGGTTGACAGAGGGACAGGTGTTTTACCCTTTAATTTTTTTGATAATTTTCCACACTTTCTTTTTTGGAGTTCGGGACGTCAGTTTGGATCAAAAGTCTCTCCATGACTGTCGTTTATACCTCAACTTCGCTCGCAGTTTTTGATGAGCCCGAACATTGTCCGCTAATGGAGTTTGGAAGACGCGACGTTGAGCTCTCTTGCTGTCTTGATTTATTTGTTTTCATTCGGAAGTAAACCATGGTGTTTTAGGCATGTGCGGTTTCTTTGACGACAAGGGAATTGCTTTTTTGGCTCAACTCAGGATGACTTGTGTTAGAGTGTCTACCGGGCCATCACTTTGCAGGACTTTCTCTTCCTCTAAGAAATCCCAGTCAGCCCTTTGAAAAACCAAGCATAAGTCTAATTCGGAGAAGATGTTTTCCAGCAAAAGACCATGGGCTGAAGTATCTGTACTACCCCAAAGCGAGGAATGGCCATTCAAATCGCCCAAAGAACGAAAAAGGGTATGGAAGTTCCTCAATCAAATCAACCAGTTCTTCTTTTGTAACAGGAACAGAGGTAGGTAGGTACAGAGAGCAAATGGTTATGGTTTTGTCTAGAGATATCCTTGCCGCCACTGCTTGCAAACCAGTGTTCAGATTGATAGGGCTAAACAAAACGGACCTGTGCAGGAGCAAACGCACACCACCTGTTACTCCTCCATCTAAAGGTTATGCTGGTTTCGAAATAATGTTGAAATCCATTAGAGAAAACATTTTCCCTTCACGCAGTGACGTTTCTTGTAGAGTCAGCACAACAGACTACAGATCACGGCAAAGTTGCTGGAGCTCCTCTAAATTTGTGTTGACACCTCTTATGTTCCAGTGGACAAAACTCTCCATTGTTAGTGGAACAATAGAAGGTAAATTCAGTCCATATCCGTTTCGTTATCCTCAGCTTGCAATGGAACATATTTATTTTCCATTTGTTTCTGGGGGGTTTTCAGGTGTCAGACCTGACCTGCTTGTAGGGAGTGAGGGGTTAGGCCCTTTTAGCACTGGAGGAGAGTTTTTCACTTCCACCATCATCACTCTCTGTAATTCTCCACTCACTGCGGAGCTGCTCCCAGACGGCCGGGGCGGGAGGGTGGGTTTACCAGGGAGACTGGGTTTCCCTGGTTGGTTTTGGCTGCTGAGCAGCCTGGGAAGCAGCGGGTTTAACGCCCCCGCTGAGGGCCTTTATGTGATGCACTGTTTCAAAACTGGACTTGAACCATGTTAGGTCCGTTTGACAGGCGATGGGGACTTGATTCACTGCCTTAACCGCTGATGCGTAGCTTCTCGTCGTCGAGCTGCTGGTTTCCACTAATCGTTTTCCATCATGGAAGGGTATCATTTTTTCTGTTTTGATTCGTTGAATTGCCTGTTCTATGAGCCTGTTCTACGAGCCATACAGGGAAACTTTTTGTAAGATGATGGGTGGTTACCTCCACAATTTAGCACATTTTTCTTCATGTGCTTCCCTGGTGCACACGACACACTTTTCTGTGTTGGTACATCTGTCCTTGGTGTACCCAGATTTTTCGCAGCGAAAGTACTGCATTGGTGATGGCACATATAATGACACTTTACCCTTCAGATACCCAAGTTTTAAATCCTGAGGAATCACAGGGCAGCAGAACGTCAGGAAGTGTGTTCGTCGGGACTTTCTCCGACCCCTTTCAAAACATGGCCCGGCGTACCTCTACAATGCCCTGGCTTTTTAGTTCCATGCTGATCTCCTCCTCGGAAACTCCTCTGAGCTCGGGACATTTGATCACACTCCTGCTGCTGTTTAGTGCCTTGTGTGGTGTAACTTTGATTCCACGATCTACTAGTATAGACGATTTTAGCAGACGCTCCGATTGCTTGTGGTCTTTACATTCTACTATATAAGGTCCACTTCTGCACTTTTCGATGGTCTTTGGGTTCCCGATGAGGACCTTAAATCCCTTTTGTATCGCAAACGGACTGAGTTTTGACACCGGTTTCTCTTCATCTGTTCCTGTCACAACCAACCGTGCTGCTCAGAAGCCTGTCTCCTACCGAACTTCCTCCTCTGGATCCGAATCACCATCATAGTTGTCTCTTTTTCTTTTTGGTTTATTTGGTTTTAACATGAGCTTAGGCTCAACGATGGCAGAAATTTGTCGATCGCCCCAGGAGAGCTGCCGTGCTGGGGAAGGGACAATGGATGGCCAATCTCTTGGCGTCCGTCCGCCTGGAACAGTCCCGCATGAATCCAGACAGTGTACTTTCACGACTGACTAACGTACAGCCACCCATCTCCTGACCAAGTGACTCGAGCTCGGGATTACGGGTTACTTAAAGCAACCACTCGTGAACATGAAGATGGGGATGAAGAAAATGGAGATGGGGGTGGAACTACGCTTCGGCTCATCCATCCCACTTGACTTGTCCGACATGGGTAACCCTACCATGGGCATTAATTTTTACTGTCAAGTCCAGTCCGCGTAACTGCCTTGAACATCAGTACTGTCATTAGTGAAAAAGCAAAGATTTCTAACAAGTAGCCCCCCATAGGCATAGTTCAAGGGATCACTGGGACCTCAAGCCCCCCGACCACGACACGGTGGTGGTCCCGTCCGGGTGGAATGACAACAACAACAACAACAGTAACGATAGTAATTATAATAATAGTGATAATAATAATAATAATAATAATAACAATAATATATAATAATAATAATAATAATAATAATAATAATAATAATAATAATAATAATAATAATAATAAACAATAATAATAAATATAATAATAATGATAATAATACATAGTATGTAATGTTTAAATTGTAAAAATAATAATAACAACAACGCAACAGCAGCAGTAACATTCATATGATTTCAAATCCAAACGTAAGAACCGAACCAAAACGCGCATCCCACCAGCCACCAAGACAACAACCCAGCAACGACCAAGACACCAATGTTGTGCACACAGCACACACAGATAGGCAGGAGGAAGACAGGAGGGAAGAAGGGTGAAGAGCGACCACGCAGAGGGGAAACCACCGCTGGACAAAACGGCACGCCCCCAAACCAGACCTGAAAAGTAGGCATAAAGAAGGGACAAACGCTGGACAAAACGCACGCTGGACAAAACGGCACGCCCCCAAACCAGACCTGAAGGAAGACGGAGCATGCGGCTGCCAAAGAGACGGGGGGAAGATCGTTTAAGTTAAGTCACAAGACACCAAGAAGGAGCGGGGACCGTTGGTGGAACATCCATAGAGAGGAACCCAGGAAAGTCAGCAACAGAAGCAGAACAGAGAGATAGGGAATAGATGTACACCCAGAGGTGACCGAGAAGACGAGCATGCCATGCACCACCGACACACCTATACCACCCATGGAATCCCTTGCGAAACAGGCAGCTAGGGGAGAAAGTGAGGCGACCTTACCATGCCTCCGCCTCCTCCCCCCCCCCCCCCCACTCCATAAAGGACAGTACAGGCTGCGAAACTCCGAACACACCGCGGTAATGGAACAGTAGAAGGAGGCAATCTAGAGCGTGGAGAGTCACAACAATCGACGTGAGACAAACATGAAATGAAAAATTACAGATATCAAAAAAGAATTTCAAAATGTTGTTATTGTTTTGTTTAGTGCCCAGCCAGCTGTGAACGCACACAATACCCCACTGGTGCACAAAAAAAATTAAGCAAAACTATAAATACTCTTGCGCATATAATCTGAAGGCATGCCCCCAGCGATGACCACTCCATCCAACTCATCTCCAGCGCCCCCCCCCCCCCCTCCTTCAAAGAAAAATCATAAATGCAACACAAATGCAAACAACAAAGGACACTAAAATATATACAAGAAAGGGCCCAAATTGCCTAATACTGTTTCACATCACATTTCCTCAAAGCCAAAAGTGCATATGCCTAAGCGCCCATCCTAAGGAAAAGTATATTACTTTCTAGAGCACATAATGGTGAACGCTCCAGCAAGGCTGACAATGAAAGGAATGGAAGAAAGAAAGCAAAGGAGCAAGCCAGAAACAAAGAAAGTGACAGTAAAGAAAAAGATCTCTTGCACAGAATTAGATATTGTTTATGTTGAAAGATCCCACGACATCCCCATGGAGGTAAGTTGAAAGTGACAGCGAGCAGAACCGAAACAGCGCATCCTAGAGCCGCAAGATCAAACGATCAGGACAATGAACCTCTGCATAGACAGCCGAGGACCAGAAACAACACCAAGGTTCCCGATATGATCAGAAAGTAAGACAGAGTTGTCACCAAGCTTGATAGAACAAATTTGTTAGTGGAGATCATGTGCCTGGTGTCAGGAAGCCTCCGCCAAGTCCCATTTCCATTTAACTGTAGCCCACTTTGCGTGATCCATTCTAAGATCCCCACATTATGGTCGGAGGCCTCGGAAAGAAGAACTGAAAAATTTTGACAAGGTCGCCCTGCCGCAGAGGTGGAAATCATCAACTAGAAAAAATATGTTTAATGTCTGCTAACTGATGACGTTGGAAAGTAGTTATATGTAGAGTGTGAATAGAACTGGACAAAGTACGGAGCCTTGGGGAACCCCATATGTAAGTTTAACTGGCTTGCATTTACATGTAGACTAATTTACCATTGTAAAGGGTTAGACAGGAATGCCCAAACAAGGAAGAAAGCACCATCTTTTTTCCGAAAGTGTGCTCAGATCGAGAGAGAAGGATGGTGTAATCTTTGGTGTCAAAAGAGATAGAAAGATCCAAGGGAATAAGTGGTACAGTTTAGATTCAGTCGGCCGAAAATAACAAATAATTCATTATGTGAAAGAGAGACGTTTATGTTATGTGGTTAAAATGGTAAAATGACTGAAAAGGATGGTAAAAGTAATTGGTTGAGAGTTGATTACTCAGTTGTCACTAGCCATCCTCCAAAGGAGCTTGGAGAGAAAAGTCACGTTGGAGAACGGATAGTTTCAGAATAGCAAGGTTCGAGATAACTCTTATTAGATGAAGTCGCACAATGTATGCCCTATCAGAAGGGACAGTTGCAGTGAGAAGAGAGGCGCTGATGATACGAGCTATGGACGGAAAAAGCCAAGAAAAATGTTCATAAAAGAGGGAGCCACGTTCTTAAGACTTGACATTTCTTGAAGGATGCTGACGATTAGTGTTCCAAAGGCTGGTTGAAAATCAGTGTGTGGGAGGCCTGTGAATGGAGGATATGAATAGGATGGGGAAAAAAGAGGTTTTGTCAAGTTTGGCTCGAAGATTGTTAATTTTGGAAGAGAAAAAAAATCGAAAAAGCGTCTGGGAGATCTGAAGGACTGATGATAGAAGGAAGTGGAGATGATTTAGTAATATCAGAAATATCAGAAATGATAGAGAACATGCGTCTTGTAGTTGTAGAATAAAGGACCATGGTAAAACCATGTTAAGTTTTAGCTTTCGAGGTTAGTTTTGAATAAGGCTGACTGTCTAAGCTAATGTGTTGAGGCCAAGTGGTTTGAGTGTTTAAGGTTTCGTTTCATTCAGAAAGATTATCTGTGCAATTTTTTGGCTTGGTCTTGTATGTGCATCTTCTCTACTGCGATGCATTCAAACTGTCGAGTGTTTCGTTATTTCGGTTGAAATGTGTAAATGGCATGTGAACACGTAATTTTTTTTATGTTTGACCTGTGTTGATAAAATCGTTTTTAACTGCATTTTTCTTTTCTCCAGTGTATTGTGTGATTGGCTGCAAGAGTCACAGTGGAGAAGGTAGAGTCAATTTTTTGCTTTCGCATGTGAGTCTGTTACGGATGGTGAAATTCTCGTCAGTGGTCGCAATCTTGAAAGATTTGGTTTCCACCAGGTAGTGACGGCAGATGATGCAGCCTTTGTCGCATTTAAAACAACCAGGATCAAGGTCAGTGGTGGGCGGAAGGGTGGATGACATGAGAAGGTTTTTAAGAGAGTGACAGTTTCGTAGTCTTAGTATTGGAGGCTGTGACATGACTTTTCTCTTGCGCTGACTGGTGTGGAGGATAGGTAGGTGGAGTTCTTTGAACCAGTTGCGGAAGAGAGGATTGAACGGGTTATGCGTTATGACGAAAGGTATTCTTGTGATTATAGTTTTGGGGTTATATTGTAGGGTTTGGAATCGGGGGAGAGTTCGGAACTTTTCCAATGCTGACGTAATGGAGTTGAGATGGTGGCAACGGGCAGACAATTGGGCTAGGAGTTCATCGCACCGTCGTTGGAATGTGGTTTCGTCCGAGCGGAGTCGTCGGAGTAATAAACTGTATGGTATGTTTTGCGGATTATGTATCGAGGATGGCTCTGAAGGTAAGAACGTGCATCTGTACGTATGCTGTAAAGGTCAGTCTGTAAAAAAACAACTCTGTTTTTACTGATCGAGAAGTCTAGGAAAGGTATATCTGTTTGGTGGAAGACTGCAAGAGACTTTAATAGTGGGATGAATAGAGTTGACATAGTGTTAGAAGAGGCTGATATCTTCACTGGAGTGGGTCCATAGAAGGAAAATGTAACGTTTCAAGAAGTGGGGTTGAATAGGGATTGGACAATTGCTTAGAATGTTAATTTGAAGCCAACCTATAAAGAAATTGGATGATGATGGGGCCATGAGTGGGCCAATGGCTGTCCCATGAATTTGCTTACACATTTGATTTTCAAACTGAAAGACGTTGTTTGATAAAGCATGGTCTGCTATGGGTATTTCTTCTGTTGGAGGGTTGTCGGTTTGTGTGCAGCGTTGAGGTAGATAAGAAATGCAGTGAGAAGATCGTTGTGCAGTATGTTGGTATAGAATCCCAACCACACCTATGGTAACCGGTTGGACTCCATCTTTGAAAGGCCTCTATGTCTGTCTGGTTCCACTGCTCGATGGTGCGTAGCATGTGAGTAGTATCTTTGATGCAGCTGGGGAGGTTGATAACATACATTTATAACCAGTGATCAATTAATTTTCATAATTTTTCTGTAGGTCCATTGATGCCAGAAACAATTGGTCGTTCAGGAGATCGAAACAGGGTTTTGTAGACTTCGGGGAGAGTGTAGAATTGTGGAGTTATAACTTTGGTGATTTCTGCTGTGGTCCAGCAGTGAGTAGTGTCATTGATGTGGCCTCCTTCGTGTAATTCATCTTCTAGAAGGTTGGATGTTTTTGCTGTTTGGGTTGTGTTTTCTCTTTTTACCTTGCAGTAGTGTAAGTCATTGTACAGTTGTCTTTTGACTTCCAGAATGTAGTCCTCCACGTCCTGAATTACTATGGCGCCTCTTTTGCCTGCAGAAATAATTCTTATTTTTCTGTTGGTGACCATATGTATACATTTGTCAGGTTGGTCGTTTGCTGTATCGTTTTGTTTGTGACATAATTGTTAAATAAATATGTTAAAATATGCAAAACAGACAAGTAGTATTTGATTTCGTTAAGGCCAGTGTAATCCAAGCGTTTGTAAACGTTATCCATTCCACTCAGTCCCATGCATACAGCACATGAAACTAAGTTTCATGCATGTCTTAATTTGTCGTTCACGTGGATATTAGACCCAGTAAAATAACAATTTGTTAAACTAGCCCAGATATTCTTTGCTGACAAATGTTTATCCTCACGGTCACACGCTCGCACTACACACACACACACACACACACACACACACACACACACACACACACACACACACACACACACACACACACAAACACACACAACACACACACACACACACACACACACACACACACACACACACACACACACACACACACACACACACACACAACACACGAACCCCTGAACGGAGGTGAGAGAGAGACAGGGACGCAGAGAGAGAAGGAAGGAAGGAGAGAGAGAGGGAGGGAGGAAGGGACGGAGGGAGAGACTGATAAAAAAAAAATGGGGGAAAACTCAGAAATTTCGTCTGAACATTGCCGACGTTGCAGGCTGTAACGAAACATACCTTTGTAATTACCTGGGTCAGGTGCGTACAAATCAGACGATGAGAAACAAAGTTCACAACATATGATGAAGCCAAGTTGATGATCTCCCTTCCATGACGAAAATATACAATACATATTTTGATGATTGTGCCCTTCAAATTAGTTCATGTCACTTGATGTACAATGATTTGTCCTTCTTGGACGATATCTTTGTTTAAATACAGATCTGTGCTTTAAAATCCCAAAAGAAGTCTGAGACCGATTCACATTTCGTCACTGAAAATTAGTTTGTGAGAATTTATGACACGTCAAAACTGCGGTGGAAATGACAAGTCATTCCATGTTTTAAATGTTGAGGAGTCTCTAACATGTTGCTCTGAAGATTCAGTTTTTATTCAATATCCAACTATAATTGGAGGCAACATGTCTTTATCTTTTAGGTCACTGGCACGCACACCCTTTCCTGTCTCTCGAAAGATGGATAAGACTCAGTTAAATTTCACCATTCGCAACTACACATGGGGGGAAGAGAGTAAAATTAAACTTCGTCCACAAACAGTTGAATTTTGCTGACATTTTTGTTTCATAAACACACACAAGTCTTCTGAGCGATTTGAAATAAATTTCATTCAACAGATATCCGTTGTGTGCATGTACCACACTTGTGTGGGAAGCCCCTCTGTCGTACACCATGCAGGAATGTTGTTCAGAGACAGTTTTGAGCTCTCACATTCCTACGTTCGTCAAACGTCTGTTTTTTCCAATAATTTTTGTTTTCTTGCGTTGTGTTTCTGGATAGGTTTCTGTTTTGGCCAAACCTCATTAAAATGGGATTAAGGGTGAACCATTTGGCAATATTAGAAGTATTAAAAAGTTATAGCTAGTGTCACTGGAGTAAAATTACTGATAAAGTGATTGTTTATTGTAAACAGGAGGTAAAGGAAAGTCATACTGGCTATGCGTTAACCTTTAAGGATCAAGGTTACAAAATGTTACATGATATAGAAAGTAAGCGCATATATTCTTGAGCATCGAATGTTCGCATGCGGCAGTATCTGTATGAATTTGCTTTTCTCAAGAAAAACTTAATGACAACGGCGGGACTGAAATGGTCATATCAATGTCACAGATTCGTCTTTTACAAAACATTTAAAATATCAAAATGTATTGATCTCTAGACATCATGTACATTACTGAACATCAATCTAGTCAAACAATCTCTGGAAAAATGTAGCTGTGTGTGTCAGACACTGCTGTGTGTTCCAAAAGATATACAACATTTGATGACATATAATAAATTGTGTGATTGTGCCACCGAAGATGAAATACATTGTGTTTTAGGACAATCCGCCTGGATAACTTGAAAAAAAGAATATATTCAGCACAATTATCGGATAAAGTTAACTAACTCTCATTCTCTCAAAAGAGAATGAGGAATTAATGAAAACTTCCTATATAATTCTCTTACAAGGAGAAGGGATGTATCCTGGAGATGTAACCTGTTTAACTTTTTTGAAGATCGTCGCACTTACGCACTTTCCATTGTGCTCATCTTTTATCGTCCCATTTTCTACGCCATCTTAATGGCCGAATTAGCTGGGACAGTATTTTAGAATACTGTGATGATGATGACGATGTGGATGCTAATCATGGAACTATAGACTTCCATTTAAGACTGAGATGGAGTGACAGGACTGTACTCTGCGCTTCATAATATATCCTGGCGTCAACTACGCTCGAGAGGTGCAGACACCTTCAGTGTTGGCCAGGAGACTTGAGCAAGACCCTCAATGACGCATCCGTGAAATCGGTTGTTAGTGTTCTTGTTGTTTAAAGCCCAGCTGACTGCGTAGAGCCATATCAGGGCTATAATCGTTTCAAAACATACACCGTACTTCAACAGGAAAAAAAAAGGAAAAGAAAATTAATTACACATATCACTACATTCATGCACATAATCTTAGGATATGCCACTGGCGTTGACCACTCCGTCCAATTGATCGCACAGGGGATTTAAAAAAAATACCTGAGTACAAATTGAAACACAAATAAGGACACTAAAACATATAAAACAAGTCTACATTACCTAAAATTGCTTCCGCATATCTCACTTCCCTAGAGCCCAAAAATGCACTTGATACATGTACCCAATTATCAATCCAAAGAGAAAGTGCCCAATTATAAATCCTAAAAGGAAGTATATAAGACTTTATCGAACACACACAGGTGAATCGACCAGCAAGGCAGAAAATGATAAGAAGAAATGACAGAAAGCAAAGGAGGAAGAAAGAAACAAAGAGAGTAACAGAAAAGAGTAGATTTCCAGCACAGAATTCCAAGAGGGTGGGGATGCTATTCATACTGAAAGAACTCCCGGCATCCCCATAGGGGACGTGAAGCGGACGAGACTGTGTGATCCTAGCCTTCTCAAAGAGCCTTAACACACTCAACTCTGGGAAAAATCCCACAATGATTTTGAAAGGACAGATGGACTCCCAGCCCACAATCTTCCAGTCGGTAGTTCGTCAAGCTAACCACTGTTCCACGACCACGGGTCTTTTTGTTTAATTTTTGTTTTGTCACGTGTTTATGTGTTTGTTGCCAAACTGTTTGTCGTGCATCAATACGTTTAATACGTATTTTCGATTAAAACTTCATAGACAAGATACGGGCTGTGAACTAAATGAGTAAATCATCTTTTCTCTCTCTCTGCCTCTCTCTGTCTCTGTCTCTGTCTCTGTCTCTGTCTGTCTGTCTGTCTGTCTGTCTCTCTCTCTCTCTCTCTCTCTCTCTCTCTCGCTCGCTCGCTCGCTCTCTACTTCTCTCTCTTCTTCTTTTCTTTTTCTACTACCACTACTGCTTCTCCTACTAGTACTTGTACTACTCTCTTTATCTCTCTCTGCCTAGCGTTCCCGTCTCTTCACCGTCTATCTGTCCATCTCATCCTCCCCCCCCCCCCCCAACTATGGCACACTGTCAGTAATAAAGATAAATATAGTGAAAATGCGAGTATTGATTTGTGTACTGAAATTCTTCAAATCGGGTTGTGTTGTTGCTGTTGATTTTCTTTTCAAAGACATCATGCAACAGAATGGCAAAGAAACACAAAGGCGGAGGCAGGGAGGGAGTGGGAGAGAAAGAGAGATCTGAGAGAGAGAGAGAGAGGGGGGGGAGAGAGAGAGATAGAGAGAGAGAGAGAGAGTGAGTGAGTGACAATTAAAGCTTGTCAATAATTCTCATTGTCACTGGAGCCTGAGCACTATGTGAACCTTTCAAAACAATACTTAACTAGAAAACAGCCATTACTTTTATCCCTGAAATTTTACTGTCATTATTTTCCTCTTCTTATAACCACTTATTCTTTTTCTCTTCTACATTTCCTTTCCTTGTTATATTTTCCCCGTTTTTGAGCGTAATCACCGTGATGACGCTGAAGTGAAAGCGCAGTACAAAACGTTGTGTCCAGTTTAGGAGAAAAGTATTGATTATTATTAACACCACCAGCGTCGTTTTAATAATCGTCAACATCATAGTTATTACCATCATAAGATCATCATAATCCCCACCACACCGATGTAGATATTCCCATCATGATCACCGTCATCATTAATATCATTGGCCTTGCCAATTTTCATCATCAGTCGTCATTAGATCTCTTACCGTCTTTTATATCACTAATATTATCTTTATGTCTGCGTCAGGTGCTGTCAGCGACTCCAACAACGACGATCTGTGCAATGATGATAATCTTAATCTGGATGAGTGGCCTTGGGTTGGTGAGTAACCCATGTTATTATCGTAATCGTTGTTAATTTCTTCATGATCATCATTATCATATTGAATGTGGCAATGATGATAATGATGATGATCATGACGATGAAAATGATGAAAACGGTGATCATGATGATGATGAGGTTGATCATGAAAAAAAGAAATTCTTTTTCATTCGCCACTTCATCAGTTTGTCCTAATTTTTTTACAGTTTGCTCACGCTACATCTGGTGAATCAGTCAATTAGTCAATCAATCCATCATGTATTCATCCATCTATTTGAATAGTCGGTTTATCTATTATTTCAACAACAAAAAAATTCATTTATTGAAACAATCAGTCAATTACTCAGTCATTCAATCATCTGTGCAATAAACGTTTGATCAGTCTGTCTGTCAATCTGTCAATTTTTGTGTCTGTCTGACTAAATACCTATACAATTTCCTGCGTCCACTTCCTTAACCCTCTCAACACCTCGTCTGTTTCATCGGTTGTTTGTGTCTGTCGCTGTCTTTTGTCGTTCCTCCCCTCCTCCCCTCACAATCTCTCGCCTTCCGCCCCCCCCCCCTCTTTCCTTGTGTCCTTCCCCGGGCCTCTATTTCTCTCCCTTTTCTAACACCTATCTCCCACACTCTCCCCCTTCTCCTCTCTTTTGTCCGTCATTCTGTTTGTGCCTTCCTTCATGCCAGAACGCCATGCGTCAGAAAAAAAAAGTGAATGTCACGTTTTGCATGAACCAAACGATAGAAACTTCCGGAACAAGAGCAACCGGTGCATTCTTGATTGATTGATTGAAGACTCGATAGATCCAAGAACTTCATAGATTGTTTTCATGAGGATGGGAATCGCAGCGTTTTCCTAACTGTTATTTGATGAGGAATTCACCTAGGTATTCACATGCTTGTATGAAGGAAGGAAGGTATTTTGAAGGACTTGAAGGTACACAACCGAGTGAACAAAAAACAAGTACACACACACGCGCACGCCCGCACTCCAATTCCCCCCCCCCCCCCCCCGCGTTCATATGCACTCAAACCCAGCACCCCATCTCCCTCCCCCGTTTCCGTACTGAAAATACAATAAGACCAAGTGGAACTCGTGTTTAAACCCGGAAGAAAGTGGCTTGAAGAGAAAACTCTTGAGAGATAATGACAACGTTTTTCGCTCGCTCCTTGTTTTGTATTGTCCCTCTGCCTCCCCCGTTGATCACAATGCACACACAAGTGGGTCAATACTGTTTTGTGTGTTAAACCAGCCATGAACACAATCAGCAATTCATGTGTCATCCCACAGCACGCATATTGCCTGACTAGTGTGTGTATGTGTGTGTGTGAGAGAGAGAGAGAGAGAGACAGACAGACAGACAGACAGACAGACAGACAGACAGACTGACAGACAGACAGACAGACAGACAGACAGAGAGATGGCTGCGGGTAGTGTGTGGTCTAGTGATTAAAGCGCACAACCCGGATTTGAATCACAGATAAGACTGGATGAGATGATAAACCGAAGTCCAAAGAGTGACACGCACTTCGCACATATTACAGATCCCAGGGCAACGAAAGAGTTGCCCTTGCAAAAAAATTCTAGAAAAATCCATTCCATAAGTAAACAGTAATACACATCATCTCATCTCATCTCCCTCGCGGGATCGGCGGTAGAAGCACCGCTCGATGTCACAGGTTTCCTCCAGGTACCACGATCGAAACATCTGTGGGCGACCTCCTGGATCTCCAGACCACAGACTTCAGCGATATTATTGAAATAGGAGGTATGCGGTCGTCCCTTTCTTCTCCTCGCCTCAACTTTCCCTGAAAGAACCGTTGACATCAGATCTGTTTTGGTGTTTCTGATCGCATGACCTACGTCTTTGAGCTTTCTTTTATTGGTCTCTGCTCTGGCAGCAACTGGCGCCCGACATTCAGTTCCTTTAACACGCTATCGTTAGTTCTTCTGTCCGTCCGTTTGACTCTGAGAAGTCACCTGTACAGCAACATTTCTACCGCATTGATTTTACTTTCTTCGTCTTTCTTAGTGTCCAGGATTTGCAACAGTACATTAAAACAGGTCAAATCAAAAATTTCAGGATTCTGATTTTTAAATCTTCGGGAAGTCCTCTGTCTTTCCATACGTTGCTTAATAGGACCATTTTTGTTTTGCCATGTCAATTCTTGTTTTCATATATTTGGTGCAGGAGCCGTCATTTGCTTTTACAGATCCTAGATACTTCAAATAATGGACATTTTCAAAGTCTATTTTATCTATTTGAATGTTTGGATGTTCCTGACCTTCTTTTCTCACTTTGTGCATGGCTTTTTTAAGCATTCAGTTTTAATTCTGCCGTGCAACCTGCTGCATCTACTCGGTAGAGAATTCTCTTCATGCTTGTGATGTTATCTGCCATTATGCAGTGTCGTCAGCATATCTCAAGTTGGTGACGTTTCTTCCTCCAATCTTTATTCCCATCTCTTCTAAATCTGCCTCTCTAATGACCTGCTCTGCATAAAAGTTAAAAAGATGAGGCAAAAAGGATGCAGCCATGCCTGACTCCTTTTTTAATGCCAAAATATTAGCAGTGTGCATCATTCTATCTGATACTCCCTTTTTGGTCTTCGTATAATGCTGCTATAAGTGACACCAAGTGCTTGGGGAAGCCCATCTTTGCCATTGTGTTAAACAGTCGATGGTGTATGACACTGTCAAAAGGCCTTACTGTAATCGACAAATGTAATGAAATCTTTTTGTTCGCCGTTCCATACTTTTTCTATCAAAATCTATAAGACAAATAACATGTCTGCTGGGTCCCTGTTTGATCTGTAACCCGCCTGACTGTCAGAGTTCTTCTTCTACTTTTAGTTTCATTCTGTTCAGTATGATGATTAGCAGTACTTTACTGGTGTGGCTGATTAGGGCAATGGTTCTATATTTACTGCAATCATTGGAGTTCCCATTTTCGTATAGGATGACAAATTCTCGTCCGGCCATTGACATGATTCCCATATTATTGTAAATAGACGATGCAAGGCAGTTATACCTGCACAATGTCCAATCCAAGTGATATTCCTAATTTCAGCTGTTCTATTGCTGCTCTGACAAGAGGTTTTGGTTCCAATTCTTGAAAATCAAGGCAGGGAATATATTTTGGTCTTTCAAAGTTTGTGAATTTCATCTTATTTGCTGAAACATTTCTTTTTGTCTTTGTCTGAACATTTGCCTCTGCGATTTTTGAGCATTCTTCTTCTATCCGTGCCTTCGTATCTCTTCTGATTTTGGTTCTTATTTCTTTTTTTCAGACTTTTTGTAATCTTCTGTCTTGTTGTTCCTTCGTGCTTGGCTTTTCTCTTTAGCTAGTTGGAAAACTGCATCGCTTTGGTGGTTTGTTTGTCCGCCTTCTTAGTTTTGACTGGAGTTTCGGTGTGTACTTTTTCATGTCCTCTCATATATCTAATACACATATACACAACAAATGCCTATCAAGTAACATCAGGAAGAGAGTTCTTCAGTGTTATATAGAACCAATGTTGTTGTACAGATGTGAAACGTGGACTGTCAAGACGCAAAGTCAGAACAAAACTGACGTAGCCGAAATGTGGTTTCTAAGAAGAATGTTAAGAGTTTCAAGAACAGCAAAGAAAAAAAAAGTTCTGAAAGACAAAAAGACAAGCAACACTTCTAGGTCATTTTATGAGACAGGAAAATTAGAGCACCTAGTCACAACAGGAAAGCTGGTGGGGAAAAGAGCACCAGGCAGGCCTTTGGAGAAAATACTAGACGGACTTACGGAGTGGCTGTAGACAGAGAGGGAGGGAGATGTATTTGCAGCGACAAAGGGTAGATTCGTATGGCCTGCCATCATCGCCAACGTCATGCAGTAGGTACATGATGACAAAAAAAAAAAAAAAAAAAAAAAAAAAACAAGGGGTCGTGCTACACCGCTCCGACGCGAGCTTCCCCGGGAGAACGGCCTGAATCTCACATTGTAAATCCATTGTGACATAAATACAGATATTTTCAAACCGATTAGTTTGTTTTGCCATAGGCCTTCACTAACATCTGAATAGATATGTATTACAAAGAGAAGATGCGTTCTCTTTCGTTGTCAATAATTTTTCCTAAAACGATATCATTCCTCTGTGATGTAGTTGTCCATACATATATATATATATATATATATATATATATATATATATATATATATACATGTATATATGTGTGTGTGTGTGTGTGTGTTCATTATGTATGTATGTATGTATGTATGTATGTATGTATGCATGTATGTGTGTACGTATGTATGTATCCATGTTTTTCTACTGGGAGAGAATTGAATTCAGAGATGGGCGGAGGGTGGGAGGGAGAAGAAAAAAAATTAGAATCATTTTAAACGTAAATGAATGAATAAATAAATAAATGAAAAAATAAATATATGAATATATAAATATATGAATAAATAAATAATAATAAATATATAAATGTCTAAAATAAATAAATAAATGAATAAATAAATAAACAAATAAAATGAATAAAAAATAAATAAATAAATAGGCCAGTGTAAAATGGATGCTTTAAACACCGTGTTAACAGTACGTCGACCAAGTTCATAAATTCATATTGCATATAGCCCAGCCGACTACTAGAGTCATATCAGGGCTAACACCAATGCAAAAACAAGTTCATCAAGTTCACACCGCTTATAGCCCAGTCGACTACTAGAGCCATATCGGGGTTAACACCATGTCAAAATCAACAATGAGGATAAGACAACAGTTAAAAACCATGTTCATCATTAACCTCGCAAGTCTAAAATGCAGTTAAAGAAAATCTTACTTGGCCGTAAAACCATATGAGCTGAAATCTATTGATCTCTTGTAAAAACTGGAAAATTGCATCAAGAGGGACGTCTCGTAAGAGGCTCTTTAAGAAGTCCGCCGTGCAGTGCTTTTGTCTCACATCGTATAAGTCCCAGCATTCAAGGAGGAGGCGTCTGATGCTCAACGGCTCGTCACGTGGTATACACGACAGTGCTTCTTCATTTTTTTAATAGATGGGAATGAGCGTAGGATATGTGACTCGTGTGTAAGCTACATAACACTGTCTCTTTTTTACGGTTTCCTACAGCAGATGGGAGAATTTCTTTCAGGTTAGGGTGGATTAGGGAAAAGTTTGTTATCTTTCTGTTCATTCTAATCCTCCTGCCTCAGAAGTTTCATGTAACTGTGTACTTTGGATTTTACATCTGTGTAAGGAATCAAGGATTTAGAGACCTCTTCCCTTGTGGCTGTCTTGGCCAGGCAGTCAGCATTTTCGTTGCCTCCAATACCAGCATGGCCCGGAATCCAGGTAAAAACAATCCGGTAACCTTCATTTATAAGTGTAGAAAACAGTTGGAAGATCTTCAGAAGCTAATGTTTCGGCCAGCAATTGACTGCCAAGCAGAAAGGGAGTCAGAAAAAAAGAAAATCTGTGCGCTTGGATTTGGACACCATTTTTAGTGCCAAAACCAGAGCAGTCAGTTCAGCAGTATAAACGGATCTGTCAGATGGACTATTTTTGAAAATGCTCGATTGGGAACAGCGGAACAGAAGGCAGCAGCAGCAACACCTCCATCAGACTTTGATTCATTAGTGAAGATTCTGTTGGATGACGGAAATTTCTGACACAGTTCTGCATAAAACGACTTATACGCCGGTGAACTGTTACTGTCTTCACGGAATCAAGTAAAATCAAAACAAACCTTCAGGTTTCCAAGGCCCATGGTGGGCTGTCTGGAAATTTCGAGAAGTCGTTAACAATTGCTAAATTTGTCTCTGACTTTTTTCATATGGGGACGGATACGGATTCCTAAAGGAGGATTGACTTTCGGATGTTTCTCAAATTCACTTTGAAATCTTGGGTTGAAGACAAGTCGTAAGCTGGGTTTTCCGGTCCAGAGAACAGTTTCGAACAGAAATTTAAGGTTAATTTCAGTCTACGGTTGGTCAGGGAGGGTTCCCCTGCCTCCGCGTACAAACTATAGACAGGAGTTGTTCTCAATGCACCAAGACAGAGCCGCAGCCCTTGATGGTGAAGTAGTTTTAGTACGATGGTCTGGCAGAGCTGCACACTATGCAGCCACGGTCCAGCTTAGAGTGAATTAAAGCTGTGTACATGTGAAGTAGCGTTTTCTTGTCGGCACATCAGACTGTATGAGTTACAATTCGAAAAATTCAGAGCTTTCTGGCACGAGATTTAAAGATGTTGGATATGACTGTAAATATTCAAATTTTCATCAAAATCAGTCCCAAAAATTTAGCTTCTTTTACAGCTGGAATGATGAACATTCTCAGATGGATTTCTGAATCAGCAAAGAATTGTCGCAGGTTATGAAAGTGGATACAGTGTGTCGCTGAACGTCTGCATAGAAGATGGCACTTGCGTAAACTGCAAAATCGTCCACAAACAGGGAACAATCTGAGCTCTGCTGTACAGACTTGACCATATTGTTGATTTAATACAGAACAGGCAGGAGAGAGACAGGTCTCTTGTGGTACACCCAGATCTTGCTCATGGATGTCGGACAGAGTAGTACCAACCCGCACTTGAAACTGGCGCTCGGCCAAAAAATTTTGGATAAACAGGTATTGGTGACCTCGAAAGTCCAGTTCGTGCCGATCCATAAGAATTCCTGATTTTCAGGTGGTATCATGTGCTTTCTCCACATCCAAGAAGATAGCCACTACATGCTGTTTCTTCAAAAATGCATTACGGATCGTCGTTTCAAGGCGGATTAAATGGTTTACTTTGGAAACTGCATTGTTCTTTACCCAAGATGTCGTCATTCTCCAGTTTCCACATCAGTCTGCTGTTGACCATTTTTTCCATCACTTTGCAAAGCCAACGGGTTAGGGCTACTGGCCGATAATTGTTAGGGTTGGATAGGTCTTTTCCAGGTTTAGGTACAGGGATGATCAGGCTTTCCGCCACGAGGGGGAAAGAATTATGTCTGCATATGTAATTGTACACTTGTAAGAGGATTTCTAAACCGTTTTCCGGGAGATGCTTCAGAAGTTTGTAATGAATTTAAATTCAGGCCATGAGAGGAGTCTGAGCAAGTCTGAGGAACACCTCTTAATTCCGCTAACGTCAGTGGAAGATTGTACTCTTCCGTGTTATCAGAGACGACGTTACTGGCTCTCTTTTCTTTCTCATCTTTAACTTGAAATTTCTTAAGTTCTCGCGTGAAGTTGTGAGCACCCGTTCTTTCGGGGAGAACTGTTGACCTTTCTCCTTTTCCCTCTGGTCTATGCCCTTGCTTTTACTGCAGCCATCAGGATGGAATTTGTGTAAACGGGCATGCGCTCTGCCTTTACGTTTGACGAAATTTCCTATTATCACATCCTTGATACGACTAACCATCACCAATGCCTAGATCTCCCTTCAAATATATAGCGATTCGAGGTGGATGATGGCAACAGGCAGTTTGCTACGGCGTCTGGATTCTGCAGAAATCATCGGCACAGTTTCTCCAGTATATGCATCATTTGGTACCTGATGCTCAGTTACCACAGTGTACCATGCACTCGTATCACACAACCAGTTTGTTGGTACACCATTTTACTATGATAATGCATGGTGGCGTATAAAGCCTTTGTGGACATAGTACACATAAAGATAGAACCTCTTTGGGTTTCCCTGAAATTGGCTGCTCTGTCACTACAACCAAAATCGGTAATGCCTTTGGGTAATGGCGAGCCACATACCACACTCTATTGCAATTAAAGCAGATTGGCGCTGGTTTATTTTGAACGAGGACCAATCTGGTAGCAGCTCTAATTTTGTGATGGTGCTTTGAGGGGTTGCCTTCAATGGCCTTTCCCGGACGGCTTAGCAGTACATTGGCGTCTTGTGATTGGGATTTTTTGTCCTTCCCACTCCATTCTTATCTACTGTCTTGACCCATCCTTTTGGCCTCAACTAATATCGCTACATCATTTGCATTGCATGAGTTGCTCTTTCTAACCTTTGTGATCAGCTCTGGATTGAGGACGTGGTATATTTGTTCCTTTGAGAACAAGTTCTTAATATTCTCCACGTTCTTCTCATCAGCTATGGGTTGAGGACGTGGTATATTTGTTCCTTTGGGAACAAGTCCTTAATATCCTCCACGTTGTTTTCATCTTTCCATTCTGACACGCACAGCAATGACAGCCAGGAAATCAAACCACCCAGCAGCTGTTGGAAGGTTTTCCCGAGTTCCTTCCTCATGGACCAAAACTTACTTCAGTAGGCCTAAGCATCTAGGCCCCAGAATAGGGCATTTGACCTTGGTGTTTTTTTCACCTTGTCATGGTTTGTAACTCTAAGAACGAAAGCATACAAACAACACAAAGCAGAGAAGCAAATCAGATACGATCTAGATAAACCAAAAGATCCAGAAATCAAAGCTGAGTACCAAGTTGAAACAAACAACCGCTTCTCTACTCTCTTACAAGAATGGACAGCGAATGAAACTTTACAAAACGATATATAGGAGGACATGGAAAAAGTACACACTGAAACTGCGGAATCAAAACAAGGAAGGCGGACAAACAAACCACCAAAGCCATACATAAGCGATGAAGTTTTCCAGCTAGCTAAAGAGAAAAGCCAAGCACGAAGGAACAACAACACAGAAGATTACAAAAGGCCGAACAAAGAAATAAGAAGAGATGAGAAGGCATGGATAGAAGAAGAATACTCAAAAACTATAGAGGCAAATGTTCAGAGAAAGACAAAAGAAATGTTTCAGCAAATAAAAAGATGAAATCTACAGATTTTCGAGGACAAAAATCAAAGCATAGGCAGCAAAGAGGGCGAAACCTTAACAGAGATGGAAGATATCCTATCATGATGGCATGAGAACGTTTTCACGATAACACACCAGAACTCCCAAATATATTCCCTGCCTTGATTTTCAAGAATTGGAACCAAAACCTCTTGTCAGCGAAGTCAGAGCAGCAATAGAACAGCTGAAGTCAGGAAAATCACCTGGATTGGACAACGTATCATGCTAACTGTTAACACTGGAGAAGCAGATGTAACTGCTTTACATAATCTATGTAAAAGAATATGGCAATCATGTCAATGGCAGGCTGACAGAAAGCTACAAGAATTTGTCATGCTATATAAAATGGGGAACTCCAATGATTGCAGTAAATATAGAACCATTACCCTAATCAGCCACACCAGTAAGGTACTGCTAATCATCATACTGAACAGAATGAAACAAAAAATAGAAGAAGAACTCTCTGACTATCAGTTTGGTTACAGATCCAACAGGGGCACAACAGACATATTATTTGTCTTACAGATTTTGATAGAAAAAGTAAGGAACAGCAAACAAGAAGCTTTCATTGCCTTTATCGATTACAATAAGGCCTTTGACAGTGCCATACAACATCAACTGTTTAACACAATGGCAAAGATGGGCTTCCCCAAACACTTGGTGTCACTTATAGCAGCATTATACGAAGACCAAAAAGGGACCATCAGATAGAATGATGCCCACTGCAAATATGTTGGCATTAAAAAGGAGTCAGGCACGGCTGCATCCTTGCGCCTGATCTTTTTAACTTATATGCAGAGCAGGTCATCAGAGAAATTTAGAAGAGATGGAATAACGATTGGAGAAAACAGACATCACCAACCTGAGATATGCGGACGACACTGCATTAATGACAGATAACATCACACGCATGAATTCTCTACTGAGTAGGTTGCACGGCAGGATTAAAACTGAATTCCAAAAAAAATAAAATAAAAGCCATGCACATAGCGAGAAAAGAAGGCCAGGAACATCCAAACATTCAAACAACTAAAATAGACTTAGAAAATGTCCATTATTTGAAGTATCTAGGATTTGTAAAAGCAAATGACGGCTCCTGCACCAAAGATGTGAAAACCAGAATTGGCATAGCAAAACGAAAAATAGTCCAATCAAACAACGGTTCCCAAAGATTTAAAAGTCAGAATCCTGAAAATTTTGATTTGACCTGTTTTAATGTATGGTTGCAAATCCTGGATATTAAGAAAAGACGAAGAAAATTTAATCAGTGCGGTAGAAATGTGGCTATATAGACAACTTCACAGAGTCAAATGGACAGACAGAAGATCAAACGATAGCGTGTGAAAGGAACTGAATGTCAGGCGCCAGTTGCTGCCGAGCAGAGACCAATAAAAGAAAGCTGAAAGACGTAGGCCATGTGATCAGAAACGCCAAAACAGATTTGATGTCAACGGTCCTTTCAGGGAAAGTTGAGGCGAGGAGAAGAAAGGGACGACCGCATACCTCCTATTTCAATAACATCGCTGAAGTCTGTGGTCTGGAGATCCAGGAGGTCGCCCACAGATATTGTGATCGTGTTTCCTGGAGAAAACCTGTGACGTCAAGCGGTGTTTCTACCGCCGATCCCGACATGGGAGAGAGTTGAGATGAGATAGTCTGTAAGGTCCTCAGGGTTTTGTCTGAGGATTGCTCTCTTGCTCTTCCCAAGAGAAATTCAATTCGAGGTGAACATGTTGATTCTCAGTGGTCTTTGCTTCTGACTGTATATATTTTATCCCCCTCCTCATTTCTTTTGTCTTTTTTATCAGGACTTCCTTCCTCTTGATCGTGATTTCTCCTTCATCTTTCCTTTGCAGTCTACCCTGTTCCTCTACTTTGAGCTGCAGCTCTTCTTGATCTTTCTTCTACTTCAAGCTTATTCATCTTTATGTACTTTTCGCTCTTGAGTTAGCTCTACTTCGTGATTTTTATGCTGTCGAGCTACCTCTTCTCCTTTGATCCTTTATCCTCTTCCCTAAACCTCACCTACTCTTCCTTAATTGTCATCTCTTTTTCATTTTTCCTTTGTTGCGTCTCTTGTTCTGTCTTGTTCCTTATGGACTCCAAGTTGAACTTGGGTAAGAATTCCCTATCTTTGTGCCCTTTTTAACAAAGTGCCTGTGCACAGTGACATCAGAGGTCCCATTTTCAGACCTGGTGTTTCACACAGCGGAGCCCTTTTTATTTATCTTTCTTTTTATTTGTTCATTTATTTTATCCAGCTGGTCATTTCCGCAGCTTCGGCTGGAAAGCGACATGGAGTTTTGTGATCAATAGGGGTCTTGTGAGTTAGGAGGTACAGACCTTTCTTGTCCATTCGTTTATTTTTTTGAACTGGGACACAAAATCCAAAGAAGTTATCCAATCTACCTCTGAGTCTATCCCAGCGATATGATTAATGAAACTGATCTTCCACGCTCAATCTGTGGCTGTGTATTGCATGCTTATTGGCGATTATCTCCTGATGTATATGGCCAATGGATATAAAAAATTCCCTTTCACATGACAACTACATTCTAACAGTCAGATGACAACTATGTTACAGGCTCACACACCCTTATCAGCACAAACAGCAATGACATATAACCCAACAACAGCAATAAGAAACGAATCAAGGAAAAGAAAAACAAACAAGCACTGGTGTAGGATACATTGTGACGGCAGGGCGTCTCGTACCAAACAATGCTTATACTGGAGAGACCGTATCCGTGGTATTAGCTGAATCCATGTGCCATAGCAAATTACCTGCTGCTACCATCCACCTTGTATAGCCATTCGTTCGAAGGGAGATCCAGGCACTAACGATAACTAGCCCTGTGGAATGTTTTGATCGGCAATAACGATAACTAGCCCTCTGGAATATGTTTTGATCGTTAATTTTTCCAAGCATACATGCAGTGATCAGTCAGAGCGCGTGTCATTTTATGCAAATCCCAGCTGAGCAACTGCATTAAAAACAAGGACCAAAGCCCAAAGGAAAATGTGAGATCAACCAATCTCCTTAAAGGAACAAGTGCTTGCTGCATCACGCGAAGACTTGAGAAATTGAAGTTAAGGATGAGACTCAAAGGAAGGCCGATACGCCTATGATAAAGGGAACAAAAAGTCTTACCAAATGTATACAGCAAAAAAACTGTTAGGTGAATCTGAAATAAAAGACCTCGTAAATGAATTCCAACAGAAAGAGGGTGTGATTGCTTGCATACATTAAGGTGATAAACCAAGCGGGTACACGAAAAACTGGATGCCAATATCATTGCTTAACGTCGTATATAAAATTGGTGCTTCATGTGTAGCCAATCGTCTCAAATCGATGCTCCCTTCAGACCGCATTAATAGAGAATCTGCAGTAAAACAGATTCATGAAGAAGGAATTGATTTGATTGACATAAAGCAGTTTATAAACAAGCTAAAACTTATCTGGATACGGAAGTCAAACAATACAAACCATAAGTGGAAAAACAATATAACTGTTATATTTCCCATGATTGATAACCTCAATATGTATGGATTATATCTACCAGTACCAGTGAATACCAAAGTCAATAATACTGTTTTGGCAACACGTGTTAGATGTCTATAAAAAAAATTAACAGCAAAAATAGACCCAACAACTTCTGGAGAATTTGCTACAAAACCTATACTTCATAACGACAATATAACAATTGAAAATAAAACAATCTTATAGAACATTGGATTAATACAGGCAATCTTCATCTTATGAATAACAATGATGGCCACTTTTTGACTTACGATGAATTCAGAACTACATAAGGACGAATCTCGAATTTTATCACCTATTTTGGAGTAATTCAAGCAATTAAAAAATACATAAGAAAGTGGACCTTGACATTAATAATAATAACTATACTTTGAATTAGAAGAAGTCCCTTCAGATCCACAGCGGAACGAAACAAAACTACGATATACTAACCGACAAAGGTCAAGATCCAAAGTGTAGAAAGTGGAACACAAAATTGTCAACAGATACAAACTGCAAGGTTGTCTTCAAAAAGATTCAGAAAATAACTGATGTCAAACTTAAATGATTTCAAATCCGGACAGTTCACAGAATTATTGCTACAAACAAAACACTTAAAATGTGAAAATCAGTAACAAAGATAAATGTAGCATTTGCAGTATAGAACCTAAAGATATTCAGCATATATTCTGGCGATGTTACGCAATTCGTCAATTTTGGTATTCTTTTGAATCTTCGTTAAATGAAAAATGTGTACATATACGTTATCTGAAATTGAACGAATAAATTAATTATACCTGGAACATCCGAGAGCTTTAAAACGGATGGTATCTTTGATTTCTTCTTACATTTGCAAAACTTTTCTTATATAAATGTCGAATAGAAAAAACACAACCTATTTTTCATATATTCTTACAACAGCTTAAACAGAGGTTCATGATAGAAAAACACATACTTATATGAATATGTGCTATACAACATTCATATCAAAGTGGTCTTATTATCTACCTCTGATGTTTGATACATAAACAGTTGTCTCAACATAATGTTCAGCAGAATGGCTAATGAGTCAATGAATGAAGATCATTTTACAACATAAAAGTAGATCGTGATGGAATGTAGAGGACATGCCTTTTCTATAAAATGACAAACATCCTCTAAGAACCAGAAAAAAACACGAAGGAAGAATACGAACGCGTATTTAATACAACAAAAAAACAAGACAGGCGCAAATTTTCGGCCAACTGGCCTTTGTCAACCGTAAGATTACAAACAAACAAACACCAGATACAAAAATTTTGAGAAAAAGACTGAAACTTCCATGCTGCTGTGTCCAATATAAGAAAAGGAATAAACTGACTAAGATGTCATCATCATGTGTTTTTGAGTGAATATGATGTTAGAGCGGAAATGAGAACTATGACGCACTAGCGAAGAGTAGTGTTTGGAATGTAATGGATACCAGTATTAGATAATGCAGAAGAGAAAATATAGGCATATGTTCGACAGAATGGGAAAATATTTAATCAAGAGGTATCAAATAATGCAGAAGAAAAAATATAGGCATATATGTTCGACAGAATCGGAAAATATTTAATCAAGAGATATGGCTGATGTAAATGGATCGTGCCTATTGCAACGAATCTGGTCTGACCTTGGAATAGGAAGAAAAACATCCTAAACCAACAGCCAAGGGGCTGAAGGGAAAACCGGAGTACCCTGAGGAAAAAAACCCTTAGTCAGACGTGGCTGGGCCTGTCTTGTGAAAGGAGAATTCAAACAGATTGAATTTAAAATAAAAATGAAAATAAAAGTAAAAATAAAAATAATAATAAAAATAAAAAGGCATATGTGCAGCCGCAAAGCCAATACCTCACTGGGATGGGAAAATGGTGATAATATGGTCTATTTCAGTAAATCATCATCGAGATAAAACATACATGAACTCAGGGCACAATAAGAAGAAGACAATAGTATGCATAAAATCATCCAAGCAGTTTAAACATAAATTATACATGACGGACAAGAAATGTTATACGTATACATTTGAGCGAATACATACGCATACACATACACACCAAGGTAAAAGTACATGCACGCAAAGCCATGTCCAGATAAAAGTGCATGAAGTGGCAAGATACTGAACTCAGTTGAGGAAATCTTTATGGTTTGTCCTTGAGTCCATGTGGCTTGCGCGTACCAAGTTTATCTATAAGATGGGATTCTCTGTCGTTCCTGTCTATGGTGCTGTTACTGTATAGAAGCCACAGACCTTTCACTCGGATGTTGTTGATTGAGTGGTCCGATTGGTTGAAATGATTTGAGATAGTTTTATCTCTTTGATGTCGGATGTCAGCCAAGTGTTCCTTGAAACGTGTATCAAGGGTACGTCCAGTTTACCAATGTACATTTGAAAACATTTAGTGCAGCTGATCAAATAGACAATGTTATAGGTTTGACAGTTAAAATGTTTTGTAATTTTCATGTGCGATTTGGGGCCTCTGATTGTGGTGGCTGAGCACACGAAAGGGCATGTCCTGCATTTGGGTTTGTTACATGGAGAGGTTCCTGGAGGTTGGCTGGCAGGTTTTCTGAGTTTTGAATGGACCAGCAAGTCACGGAGGTTCGTGTCTCGTTTATAGACAATTAAAGGAAGCTGGTCAAAAATGTCAGCTACAGTTGGACTGGACTGTAAAATGTCCCAGTTGGACAAGATGATTTTTTTTCACACAGTACTTAGAGGGTGATAGACTAAACTGAGAACCGGACGATCGTCTATGGCAGCTTTTGGCTTAGAATGGAGGGCGTTTGATCTAGAGACAGAGCTGACTTTTTTTTACGATGATCGATAGTCCAGATAGTCACACTTCCAACACCAAAAACAGCATTCCTTACTCTCAGCTCTTGCGACTACGACACCCGTGCTCAAATGATGATGACTTCCATGACAAAGCAGATGAAATGACCAGATTCTTCCTACGTAGACATTACTCACTGAGTACCATGTTCTTTCCATTCTTAGTTCACATCTTTTTACATATGGTGGTGTCATCTGGCATGGCGCAATGTCAGTAGAGTGTAGGATCTCAGTGTTGTATTGACCACTCTAGTACCACAGAGGTTTGTTTTGCGTGTATCAGAAAAAGCAAGTAGATTTGAACTTAAAGCCTCTACTGCAGTTTGCTGTTACGAAGCAGTTACACTCACAGCAAACTATTCAGCGGGTACATTGGACCTGTGACAGACAGCCATCTGTGGTCAGCTCATGACTGGACGTAATGACAACTCAACTATTCATAATTCCCGAATTAGCTATTAATCCAAAGTTTGTCTGTCTGCATAAACGCAAATATCCAATAGTGGAAAGTTCTAGAAACCTTCAGATGCAATACGCTCAAGGAAGTTTCTCTCCTTTCTTCTTGCGCATAAAATAAAACACTAGATTGCATCCACATATTCTATAACACAAACAGTTCAGCAACAAACACATTCTCGTCATACTTGATGCAGACGTGACTAAAAGCCCTTCCACCTTTCGCGTACTGCAAGTGTTCTCCGTTTAAAATAAATATACAGAAATAGAGCAGAGAAAGTAGAATAGAAAAAGAAAGACATATCAGAAAGAGGAAAAAACTCTAAAGCTTCATTTTCTACTAGCTTATATGCATGAAAAAAACCGAAGTACCATATGTAAGTACTTAGGCATGCATGTTTTCTCAGTGTTAGTGGTACTTCTAACACAGCCTCTGTCAGTAAACCATATGGCGTCTTACAGCACACAGGCTACACAACCTAAACCACTGTGTAAACACACTGGCACGTTAGAAAACATTATGTGTGGACTGTGACCATCATCGAGACTGTTCTGAAGTCTGTTTTCCTCACGCGTCGGTTTGGTCATCTTCATGTAAAGTGCACAATCTTCATTAGTATGCAATTTCATATTGTTCTCAATGATCTTATAATATTCCGATCCAAGTATCCCTACTGTGACATTTCTGTACAAGAAAATATAGAACGATGTCTGCTTCCTTGTCATAATTTTCTTTTTCTTAATTTTCCGAGTAAATGAAGACTTTTTCTTACAGGGGACGCGACATATTATTAAAGAAAAGCAGGGAGACTTGGACATTAGGCCGGTTTTGCAGTTCACGTATTGGTAGCAGTTACGCACTTGCGACGGACAGCCATCTGAGATGACTTTAGCTTATACAGCAAACTATTGAGCGGGTGGATTGGAACAGGTAGGGTAACTGCCAGTGCTTGACACACAAGACTGGACGTAATGCTTGCTGGTGTACATTAATAGCCGGGGTTCATTATCTGCATTTAATCCCTCTGCCTCACTCTAACCTGTTATCAGTCTAGGCCTGCTGTCCACAATTGCTCACCAGTAACTTACCCCCACCCTCCCCCTCTGTCACTGTCACTCTCACATTATGTGGGCCCATGTACACAACAACGCGATTGGTTAATTAAGCATAATCCCTTCGCTGGCTGTTACATCTAAAACATCTTTTTTTCCGCATACACGCACGTACACAATAGGAAAAAGTTGTAGAAACTAGTAGATGCCATGTTGTTTATTCAGTGAAGTACACAGTCAAGAAACATTCAGTTGACAGAGAGTACAGATTCCAAACATTAAGAGCTTGAGTGCGAGTTTCTCTTGGGGGTGTCCTCTTGGGCAGGAGCCTCTGGTTCCCCCCAGTGTTTCGGCCTTTAATTCCTCACACTATAAGGGGACTGGGCTGCATCCAGGTCATGTTTCCTGGACGCCCCTCTGCTGTCCCCATGTTTTTAATAGAACTTTTCCCGTCCACCTTGGTTCGAATCTGCGAGTCCAAGGTGGTTAGGCATCTCAAGGCCAAGTCACCCTTGTGACGGATGTCTTACCCATTTAGCTATCGGGCATCGGCAACATACACAGGAATTTTAGACCTTATGAAGTTTACTTTTGCTCCTTCTCGAGACAGACGAGATTTGGCTGGAATTCTTTTCAGCTACTTCTGCCATTGCCTTTAGGACTCTGGTCCTTTCTTTCCCAGAGATCAAAAGGTGTTTCGTGAGGTCATAGACGAATGAACCTATTTCGTGAGGTCATAGACGAATGAACCTTTTTCCTCCAACCTCTATGGCAAAGACTTTGGCTTGAAAACTTGATTTCCTCAAGATGCTAACTGGATTGACATGCTTGTCAGTGAAGTAGATATGGGCATCATCCATTCCAGTTTCATGTAGCCCAGTGAATTCAATCAAAACCATTTGTTTTGATGAAAGAAGTGGAGAACTGTATCTCATGTCACTCTTGTTGATGATTTATAAACGAATGTTTTTCATTGGTGAAGATATGCTGCGCGCTCCCAGTCGCCCACGCCTGCTAGCAGACCCTGCTTTCATGCTTTGGATGTCACGGTTTTTTTCAGGCCAAAGTTTGCTGCTTCCTTTCGTGTGGAAGGTTGTCTAAGCTTCCGGTGTAATGATTTTCTCGTATCAGTACCGATCGCTTGTGCGATCTCTTGAAGCATTTGATTGTGCCTCCCTGTGTAGCTTCCTTCGGTAGGTGATATTTTGCATGAGCTCAGGACATGTTCCACTGTCCCCCATTTCACCAGATTTGCATTTGAGAGCAGAAGGTCATATAGAGATTTTAGGTGAAACTGATCCTGAGCAGGGTCATATGCCATATGTCATTCCAGTTTACACTTCTTTGGAGCGCGTTTTCCCTCGTTGTGCCTTGCCTCTGTTGGCCTTGCTGGACTGCCTTCTGGATTGTCTGGGTATCTTCTTCTTTTTCTTCATCTCTTGTATTACCATATCGCTTCTTTCCCTTTTCTTTCGCCTTTAATCACCATTTCATTTTTGTTGAGGCCAGTCCCTGCCCATTGGTTTGCGTGCTTCTGTTATTTCTCTGACAATGAGGCTTTCCATGGCTGTATCCACTGACTCCCGGACTTTCGATA
>CM060314.1:77499828-77507328 GCA_030674185.1 Monoplex corrugatus | reverse complement strand
CCAGAAAACAACTGTTTGGAGGAGGAGAAGGAAAAACTAATAAATGACTTTACCGTAATTAATAATTTAAACAATGAAATTGACTAACTATAACAATGAACTTGTTAAATAACAATGCGACAATGCGTTAAAGATAATTCGCTGTAGGACTTTTTCACAGGCTAATAAAATGTTCAACACGCAAACAAATAAGTAAAACA
Organism: Monoplex corrugatus; assembly: GCA_030674185.1. Classification (NCBI taxonomy): domain Eukaryota; kingdom Metazoa; phylum Mollusca; class Gastropoda; order Littorinimorpha; family Ranellidae; genus Monoplex; species Monoplex corrugatus. The sequence goes on along the minus strand of CM060314.1, from coordinate 77,507,128 downwards.
GTGGATTTGAGTACTGAACGAAGAGTGACTGAATCAGGGTTGAATCTAAAATGACAACTGAGGGAAGAAAAACGGAGAGTGAAAGCCAGGTCTTTTTTGTTGGTGGCGTTGTCGGGTTCATCTCCTCCTCGGTTTTTCCCATAAAAGCTGATGGATTTGTCTCCCTAAGTTTCTGGCCAGAGCGCTCGCCCCTCTGGTGGTTGGATGTACGTTGTCCTGGCTGACTTGAGTGTAGCTGCTAGGTTGCAGATTATCGTGGTTGATATAGTCATTATCAATGCTTTTTGGAGTCTCGCTTTTGTCAGGGCATTAAAGAGCTCTCTTTTCACGTTTAGGTGTTTGAACTAGGTGTTTGTTTCTCGCAGGAACGACCTGACTCAACACTACCTTGGCTTTCGGAAATTGTGTTTTAATAGTTTTTACACAGATTTTCACTACATCCACTGGGCTCCTTTGTTTTAGATCTGTTATCCCCACATGTAAAACTACGCGGTCAGGTTCAGGTGTAAGCTCTTCTATAGATTTTTCAATGGGCTGTGTACAGATCGACAAGTAATCGTGAGTTGCTGTCCTTGGCTACGGTACTCGACGGATGTAGATAAGGATGCCATAATGCGAACTCAAGCATCGTGATGATTATCGGCATTAAAATTATGTGGAAAGGTTTAATCAAAGCAGAAATAAAGGTACTACCTGAAAATTATTAATACGATGGAGTCGATGTGTATAAAATTTTTAAATGGAGGTCTGCAAACATGAGCAATCTTCCTGCTAGAGTTGCGCTACACTAAGGATGAATTCAGGGCGTATGTAAGTCTGTTTTGCTTTTGCAGACTGGGCGAATATCCGCTCATGGTTGCTTTGGATAAAACTTCCAATTGGAGTGGTTTCGTTTCGCATGTGTCAGACTAAAAACAACCCATGGTTTTACCCAGGATATGCACTACAAAAAGTCTAATCACAAGAACTTAGCAGAAGGATTAATTTGTCGATATGAACAGCAGCCTAGGCATGTGTATGTGTATGTGTGTGTGTCTGTGTCTGTGTCTGTGTATGTACTGCCTGTTATGATTCTGCTTTTAATACAGTTTACACTTTACACCATGCAAGCCTATCATATGAAAGACTAAATATGTGATTGCTGTACACATTATTGTGACTGTCAACTAACACGTTATCTTGCACAGTGACTTGGACATTAATACTTGACATCCACATTTAAGACAGCCCAGGTTATTGACAATCTGGCGTTCAAGTCATCTGTGCATGTATATATGTGTGTGTGTGTGTGTGTGTGTGTGTGTGTGTGTGTGTGTGTGTGTGTGTGTGTGTGTGGTGTGTGGTGTGTGTGTGTGGGTGTGTGTGTGTGTGGGTGTGTGTGTGTGTGTGTGTGCACGCGTGCATGTGTGTTATAACTGCAGTGTTCAAAATTAATCATATATCCATAACTGAAAAATTGTGCATGTGCCGTTCTTTATGATACAACAGATGGATATATATGTTATGGATATATAGTTGATTGTGCAGGATTTCATGTCAACCAATTTTCAGCAGTGATTGCCTCTTGTGATCATTAAATGACCAAGATATTTGACTTTGCTGTGGTGTGATGTGATGTGATGTGATGTGATGTGATGTGATGTGATGTGATGTGATGTGATGTGTATGCATGTGTGTGTGTGTGTGTGTGTGTGTATGTGTGTGTGTGTGTGTGTGTGTGTGTGTGTGTGTGTGTGTGTGTGTGTGTGTGTGTGTGTGTGTGTGTGTGTGTGTAATTACATTTTGTTTCCACAGCTGTCAGTAAAAGACGACTCAATGTTATTTTGTGATTGAAGATTATGTTTTGGTCTTACAACAGACATCTGCAGAAACACCCTTACAACTGCTAAAAGTAATATTGTTGCGATTCATTTCTGTTTATGAAACAATGGCACACATGTTAATAAGAACACATGACATTATCACAATCAAGTGCTGTTACCTGTTCCTCGGCATGATTAAACAGTAATTCTAGCTGTTGAGAATCATGCATTGTCTGCAAATCATTCCAATCACATTTTGAACACAAAACTGCAAGCATGCTAGAATTCTTGTTGATTCAATTTGTAATGCACTCAGTAGAAGCTGACCTCTTGTGAAAACAGGAACTTTCACTTCATCCCCGTGCATTGCAACTAATTCAAATATATCAAAGCCTCTCTGGCAAAACGATATCATTTGGGAGGTCATCATCATCATCATCAGGTGCCCTGCCGCATGGCGTTGGCGACCATGGACTTCCAACCATTTCTACCTCTCGTTGCCCCCAGCATCTCCCCCACCCTCCTCATCCCCAGCCACACTGCAAGTCCGTCCAGCATTCTCTCCCTGGATCTATAATTTGGGAGGTACCTGTTTAAATATCCGCACTGTTCACATATTTTTGTCAATTGTCCTGCTACGCTATAATTTGGATTTAAAAGAACCGTGCTCCTATTGTGCAACTGATATGCAATATTTGACTGTGTTATCATGTGACCATGTCAGCGCACTTCTGTTTGAACTAGAAGACCTCTCAAAAACATTTCAAAACGGTCAATTATTGAGGCGCTATTGCTATGGACACCCCTTGATATAAACTGGCAAACTTTAACAATTGCTAGCTTTATCTGACCAAAGAACCAAATGAGTGAGTGATCTTGTGTTTGTCTGAGGTAGGTGAGAAACAACAAAATCAAACAAAAGTGACAGTGTTGTTGAGTTCTGTAAAATACTTGATTGTGTCATCCTCATCATGAAAAGATTCTAAGATTCGCAAACAAATGCCTGTCTAAATTGCAAAATTTCCTGAGTCGGTCTGTTCAGCTTATCTGTCGATGTCATAAATTGTTCTTCCTGTGCCATGAGGTTGCTTATTTGTGAATCATATGACAAAATATACCAATCTCCTCCACACTCACGCACACACACACACACACACACACACACACACACACACACACACACACACACACACACACACACACACACACACACACACACACACACACACTTCAAATGGAAAGCACACACACACACGTACACACTTATGAATACACACACACCTACACACCTACACACACACACACACACACACACACACACACACACTCTCTCTCTCTCTCTCTTAGGCACAGACACACAATCTTAGATACACACACACACACACTTGAAATGGAAACAAAACAGTTCAGTGTTCATTGTAAGAGAAAGCATCTGTTCATACAAACTGTAATCAAAGCAGAAAATTTACGTCTGCCATTGAAAATGATTACTTGTTTACATCAGTGATTTGCATGCTCTGTTCATTCAATAGTGACTGAAAACAAGATGTTACTCGAATACATAAATGCACCCACATCTCAAACGCTTTGCCCACTGCCGTCTATAACAAACGACGCAGACAGGGGATAGAGGTGGAGAGAGACCGACAGAGAGAGAGAGAGAGAGAGAGAGAGAGACAGACAGACAGACAGACAGACAGACAGACACACAGAGACAGACAGACAGACAGACAGAGGGAGAGAGAGAGAGAGAGGAGAGAGAGAGAGAGAGAGAGAGAGAGAGAGAGAAGAGAGAGAGAGTGTAGATCTCTCTCAAGACCATACATACATAAATACATAGGTAGCACTCATAAAAAACATACTATTTTCAAAGTGGTCAACAAATAAATCTGCAAGTCATATTTGAATGAAATGTAAGGCCTTAGAGCTGCAACTTCCAGCCATTCTCTCCAACTTGATCATGCCAGCCCCCTCCATATCTTTTTCCCTCGTTCACACGTGTTGATCTAAGTTTTTGTGTTTCTATCGACTGTTTGTTGTGACATTCTTTACCATCTCTAACATTTTGTTTCCTCACTTCTTTTATTGATTTTTCCTTCTGGTGTCAACGCGGTAAATAGTAAAAAAAAAAAGAAAAAAAAAGGCATAGAACCGACACAGCCGACACAAGATTATTCCGCAGACTCGCAGGCGCGACCTGACCCGTACCGTACTCCTCCACCCGGCCCATGGCTGTCCTAATTCTTTGATTTCCGCACCCTGTCCACCAGCATCCTGCATTGTCAATCATGTTAGCAAAGCAAAAACTTAACCCTTTGACTCCCTCCCTATCCACCAGCTTCCTGCAAGAAAATGGTAGATAGGGAGAGAGTCAAAGGGTTAAGTTTTTGCAGTTGGTGAATAGGGTGCAGGAGTCAAAGGGTTAAAGTCCTTGATGGTATGTTAAATGGTGATCTTATAGTATAACATGTACTGTTCTTTTTCATTCTATTGTGCATGGAAAATGTTTAGTTATAATGACATGGGCCGATGTTGTTTATTCTGCGTAGTTGGAGAAATTTGCTCAGTAGTTAAAATGAGCTTCCATGGTTCCAGGGACAGGGATTCATCAAGAACCACAAAAAGATTCCTTGCATATGTGCTGAAGGTCAAAGCACAGTCTGAGATAATCATGGTCTTTTAGGTTACCTTTGACTTTTCTTTCATTTTGTACTATGATCCCCAGGGTATGTACATAAGAATTGACAAAAAATGCCCACAGGAAAAAGACATGCACATCAACTCGTTGCTTAAAATCGAAATGTGGTACTCTTGTCACGGAAAAAGACAAACTTGGATGGGGAGAGTACATTAAAGACCTTTTTAACGATGGCAGAAATGGAGACATTATAAGAAAGAACGTTGAAGGACCACCCATAATGAAAGATAAAGTTAGAGCAGCATTGAAAACGATGAAGCCAGGAAAAGCCCCAGGACAAAACAATATTACTACTGAGATGATTGAAACCCTGGAAGAATTCGATATTGAAAAAAATAAGAGTCCTTCTAAATGAAATTTATGACACCGGAAAAATCCCCAAAGATATGTCAAAATCAATTTTCATTGCACTTCCAAAGAAAACAGGGACTATAGAATGCGAACTCCATCGTACGATCAGCTTGATGAGTCATGTAACAAAAATCATATTAAGAATAATCATGATGAGGACAAGGAACAGAATCAAAAGAGAAATAGCAGAAGAACAGTGTGGATTTGTGGAAGGGAAAGGAACTATTTAAGCCATATACATCCTAGGAACTGCCATAAAGAGGTCAATCGAGTTGAATAAGGATTTATGTTTATGCTTTGTTGATTATACCAAGGCTTTCGATCGGGTAAGACATGAAGAATTGATCAACCAACTAGAAAGCTAAATATTGATAGAAAAGATCTAAGAATAATCACAAATATGTGTTGGGAACAAACAGCAGCAATGAGAATAGAAAACGATATAAGCTTTTTCCAAACTATCAAAAGAGAGTTAGGCAGGGTTGTGTTCTGTCACCAGATTTGTTTTCGCTTTACAGAGAAATCATCATGAGAAACCTAGAAAAATGTTCTGGGATTAAAGTTGGAGTAAAACTGATAACATCCGTTACGCGGATGACACCGTGCTAACTGCAGAAAATGAAAGGGACCTACGACACCTTGTGAATATACTAGAAATAGAAAGCAAAACTAAAGGGTTGGACCTTAAAGAGCAAGAAGACTGAAGTCCTGGTAATCAGTAAAAAGCATGAAATCCCTACATGCACAATAACAGCAAGCGGCATAAATCTGAGACAGGTTGATAAGTTTAATTCTCTGGGAACGGCCATCTCACCAGACGGTAGATGCACATTAGAAATTGCCAGCAGAATCGGCCAAGCCAAAACAGCATTCTAGAAGATGAAAAGTGTTCTTACCAACAAATGCCTATCAATTAATATCAGGAGGATGATTCTTGAATGTTATATAGAACAGATACTGTTGTATGGTTATGAGGCGTTGACAGTCAACACACAAAGTCAGAACAAGATAAAGGCAGTCGAAATGTGGTTTCTAAAAAGAATGTTGAGAGTTCCATGGACAGTGAAGAAAACAAACGAGACAGTTTTGATGGAGGCAGACAAAAAAGATCAATGATAAAGAAGATAAGAAAAGACAAGCAGCATTTGTAGGGCATTTATGAGGAAAGGGGAATTAGAGCACCTGATCACAACAGAAAAGCTGGAGGGAAAGAGAACACCAGGTAAACACTGTGGGAAAATATTGGACGGACTTGCAGGGTGGCTGAGGACAGAGAGGGTGGAAGATGTACTTGCAGCGACAAGGGATAGATGCATAGGAAAGGCCATGACCGCTAACGTCAAGCAGCAGGGCACATGATGATGATACTGATTTGTTCTTTCTCTTCATTTATGTTCAGTCTGTTTGCTTTCATCCACGCAGCTGTGTTTTTAATTTTTGTGGCAGTATTTGAAATGTCTCACAGGAAAGTAGAGCAGTGCAGTTTTTGAATCATCAGTAAAGAAATGGTAGAGAACGATTGCTCAAGACTTTTAATAACAAGTCTAAGTGACTGTAAATAGATACTGAAGAGATCGATGCCCAGAACAGAACTCTGAGAGAACCATATGTAAACAAAGATGAAGCTTACTTAATTTCATTGGTACTGGTCACAACAGACTGAGTTCGACGATAAAAAAAACAACAGATTTGAACACTTCAAGAACAATTTGAATGCAGCCAAATGTGGATGCCAATCATAATGTAATGGTAAGTAGAATCATATGCTGCCGAAAGATCTAGTTGTGATGAATAGACACGTGCATTATCAGAAACGTGTAGAAATAAATTAACAGCTCTGACCAAAGCGGTTCCTGTACAGTTGTGGTCGCATTTAACGTTTGCCATCCACTGAATCTCCTGGGCTAGGACAGGACCATAAATATATTTAGGACTGTAACCCCAAGGCTAGTCATCAAACTAAGACCATCAAATCTCTACTCGGAATTCTTTCCACTTAGGCACACCAGGTTGAAACACAAAATAAACTTCCACAACATTAGTTCGTCGTTAGTATAAAACTTCATGGATGCATACGACTACTCACTGCTGTTAGCATATAAAAAAATTCGCTTGGTCGAATACGACTTGGAGAAGCACTGGTAAAAGCACGCTTCATTGACAACTGACTCATTTTCTTGGTTTGAAACTGTGCTTTTTGTCTGGCTCCGAGTTTATGCCAACAACTGTTTGTAGTCGTCTCTTGCCCTTTGGTATGACGTCTGTAAACGGAGTGATTGCCCATTTATCTTGGAGAACAATCGGGAATTGCTTAGCGAGACTATTGCCTGGTGAGCTGTATGAACCTCATTGACTTCGATTGGTGCATTTCAGTGGTAGAGAATTTTTTTCCGTACGTGACGATGAATTTGTTTCTGTTAAGTAAGTTTTTCAGGACCCCTCCCCCTCT
>CM060314.1:77467328-77494828 GCA_030674185.1 Monoplex corrugatus | reverse complement strand
TTAAAATGATTTCTTTTACTTTTTTAATTTTCATTTGACTGTTTAACTGACTTAGAATCAGTCAACCTGTCAATCAATCAACAGACCAGTCAGCCCTATCAGCTAACCTAACGACTTATCAACTACTTCATTAATAAATTAACTATTTAAGTAAATACCTAAGCACCTCCTACCTACATACTTAACAAACTAATTAAATAAGTGACTAGATAACTAAAAAAATCCCTATGCAGCCAAGAAACCAGCTAACTAAAGGGAGCGTGGGCAATATCTTCGTTCTTACCATCAGCTGGCTCCATACAATGTCTCTGTCATTGTCTACGTTGCAATAACCGGTATCAGTTCTGTTTTGATTGACCATTCCTTGCAGAGCAAGATGAGAACAGAAGACAAGAGGAAGAGTCGTCTCAGGCGCAGCGCTATCGCGGATACGATCATGAAAACAAAACAAGAACAGGAATGAGAGAAATGCCGCATGGAAATAATATCCCTTCTTGGATTATAGCTCATTCCTTTACGTCTGCTTATATTCTGGCAAGGTTTGTGTGTGTGTGTGTGTGTGTGTGTGTGTGTGTGTGTGTGTGTGTGTGTGTGTGTGTGTGTGTGTGTGTGTGTGTGCGCGCGCGCGCGCGCGCGTATGTGTGTGCGAACGCGTGCGCGTGTGTTATGTTTGTGTATCTGTGTCTGTATCTCTGTGTGTGTACATGTGAAAAGCCAGTCTTCTATTCATCTGCTGTCAGATGTATTTCAGTTAATGTTTTAGGATAGAGAATCGTTCTTATTCAGCAGAAGAAACTGACTCGGACTGATCGAGCGATACCATTTTTTGTCTGTCCGTCTTTCACCGTCAACAATCTTTCTTCACCACCCAGCCACTCTCACTTTCTCTTTGGAGTGAAAATCTCAAAGAAAGACTCAAACGTGTGAATAATTACCCTGATTGCTGTGGACGGATATTGTTTTGCCGTCAAAATACCACACCATCTTTGATACAGGAGTCATGCCAGCAACATCTTTGAAAGGGTATGAGATGTACTTGCAGCAACAAAAGATAAAATCGTATAGAGGCCTGTTATTACCAACCCCACGTGCAAGGCATAACATAATGATGGTGATGAGCGCTTCCCACGAAAATGGCTGCTTTGTCGCATTGGGAGGATGCAAACACCACATCTGCTTCAGGTCTGTGCTGGACAGTCAACATCGCACAACCAACTAGCGCAGAGATTTCTGGTTGCGTCCTTTGCCTACCCTCAGCACCACTTTTCCACTACCACAAAAGTTTTGACATATCATCACCATCATCATGTGCCCTGCCGCATGACGTCGGCAATCATGGCCCTCCATATGCATCTATCCCTTGTCGCTGCAATCACATCTTCCACCCTCTCTGTCCTCCTCAGCCACCCTGCAAGTCCGTCCAATATTTTCTACCTGGGTCTACCGGGTGTTCTCTTTCCCTACAGCTTTCCTGTTGTGATCAGGTGCTCTAATTCCCCTTTCCTCATAAAATGGCAAAATGGCCTATAAACATTGCTTGTCTTTTCCTAATCTTCCTTAACAATGATCTTCTTTAGTCTGCCTCCACCAAGAGGTTGTCTCGTTTGTTTTCTTTGCTGTCCATGGAACTCTCAACATTCTTTTTAGAAACCACATCTCGGCTGCCTCAATCTTATTCTGGCTTTGCGTGTTAACTGTCCACACCTCACAACAGAACAGTATCGGTTCTATATAACATTCAAGAACTCTCTTCCTGATGTTAATTGATAGGCATTTGTTGGTAAGAATGCCTTTCATCTTCTTGAATGCTGTTTTGGCTCGGCCAATTCGGCTGGCTTTTTCTGATGTGCATCTGCCGTCTGGTGAGATGATCGTTCCCAGATATTTAAACTTATCAACCTGTCTCAAATTTGTGCTGTTTGCTGTTATTTTGCATGAGGGGTTTCATGTGTTTTGCTGATTACCATGACTTCAGTTTTCTTGCTATTTAGCTTCAACCCTTATTTTTGCTTTCTAGTTCTATCATATTCACAAGGTTTTTTGTAGGTCACTTTCATTTTGTGCAATCAGCATGGTGTCATCTGCGTAAAGAATGATATTTATCATTGTTCCTCCAACATTTAATCCAGGGCATTCTTCTCATAATGTTTTTTTTGCTGCAAAGTGAAAACAAATCTGGTGACAGAACACAACCTTGCCTAACTCCTCTTTTGATATTTTGGAAGGAGCTTATATCGTTTTCTATTCTCATTGCTGCTATTTGTTCCCAATGCATATTTTTGATTATTCGATCTTTTCCATCAATATTGAGTCTTACTCGATTGAAAGCCTTGGTATAATCAACAAACGATAATGTTGGATGTTCATTACTGTTTCAGCCCCATGGCAAAACAGCCCTTACTTTTGTCCCATTGAAGGAGGCTTCACCTTCCGCACCATACGACGATTAACACATGAGGTAAGCATACGTGCGCAAATATGTTTGTGAGTGCGTCGTGCATGTATTTGTGTGTATGTGCGTGCTTGTGTGTGTGCGCATGGGCGCAAACGCGCATGTGTTTGTTCTTTGAATAGTGAAGGTGAAGCCTTGTAAAAAAAAAATAGTCATCTAGTAGTTCATGTCGCTGTTACTTAGACTTTCAAAAGCCGTTTGATCTCATTGACCATGACGCCCCTTTTTCAAAATTTGGTATCTATCTAAATAACCCCAATATTCTTCCTTTTTACCAGCCACACCATAAGGCACAGGTGCAACATGTATATACTTCACTTTTTTCATCTACTTGAACCGGCGGATATCTCAGGAAGATGAAGCTAATGGTTTGCCTCGCGTAGAGTCTGTAGCAGACAGGTGTAGAATGTCTGCCACTTATCTGTCCACTGCTGCTGTCGTCTTCGTCTGACTCTAAAGCCTGAGCACCTGGTATGTAATTCGAAGGGTTAATTGGTTGCTCTGGCACCGTGGTCAGGTGGGCAAACCACTTCATCGGCTGTTGTCTGATGCAATCAATGGTTGACATGTGTTGTTCCAACCGTCTCTCACATCTCGTTGTTTCTGTTCAAGTCTCTTTTTGTGTTTGCTGCTCCTCTGAGACATGTCATTTCACTTGTTTAAAGACCAGGTCTGGCACACATAATACTAAACTCTATTGAATGTCACGTGCTTGCTGACGACACAACTCTTAAGTTATAATCAAACAAACAAGCGAACAAAGAAAGAAACAAACAAACAAACAAAACTCCACCATCTATTAAACATTAATTACATCAAATCTTATATTAACTATGCTGTTTTTGTGCTAAGTATTGTGCATTTATTCTTTGTTGCCTTTTGTATACGCTTGACAAGGCTAGTTGATAAAAAATTGAGCCTGTCTGGTTTTGTGCAATTAAATACGCGTTCTGATTCTATTTTGTGTTTTTCTGGTTAGAAATGTGGGGTGGTTTCGAAGGGTATTTCTAATAAAAAATCATTGCACAGAAGAGCAGAAAAACGTCTTGTAACTGACAACTCCTTCACCACAGATTAAAAAAAGAAAAGAAAAACTGAGAACAGGAATGCTATCACACAAACGAGCTTAAGTATAGCAAAAACACACAAATGTATTAAACTGTACACAGACCAACCGCAAATACTTATTAGATCTGTACTGCTGATAACCTTAAGCCAAAGACACTGCAGAAATGTAAACAAACATATATATTTTATTTATCTATTTGTTGTAAATGCACTACGATATTTACAATATAGCAATGGATACATTTCGATTCAAGCGAAGAATCAAAATATACAAAGGAAGGAACATACAATACAAAGGAAAATCTCACATCATAATTGCTACAATTCTACATAACGCGCGAAAGAGGGTCCAGAGTCATATTTGGTTAATTTGCAATAAAAGAACCAATTATTGCAGAATAAAATATACTGAAGAGATAGGTTTATTACCCAGGTCCCTCTCCTCTCCTTGAAGCCCAATTAGTCTTCTTGGCTTTCTGAGGTCTTGATAAAAAAATGAAAGAGACTATAAGTAACAGGGAAGAAAAAAAAAGAGAACAGAAAAGGAGCAAACATGTTGAATCAGCGTTTGTGTGTGTGTGTGTGTGTGTGTGTGTGTGTGTGTGTGTGTGTGTGTGTGTGTGTGTGTGTGTGTGTGTGTGTGTGTGTGTGTGTGTGTGTGTGTGTGTGTATGTGTGTGTATGTATGTATGCATGTGTGTAATAGACAGAGAGGACAACAACTTGGGTCAAGGGCCATTCTTCTAATAGGCTTGAGCGTACTCTTGCTCAGCATGTTGTATGCGCGCGCGCGAGTGCGCGCGCGTGTGTGTATGTGTGTGTGTGTGTGTGTGTGTGTGTGCGCGCGCGCGTGTGTGTGTACGTGTGCGCTCTCACGCGTGAGTGAGTGATAGAGGGAGTATGACTGCTTGGGTCACGGATTACACGCCCCACTCCCCTCCTGTCTCCCCCCTCCCAGTTTGCATGTACTTGTGCCCTGGAGTTGTGGTCGTAGATGGGTGATTGCTGTGGTGAATGATGATAGTGTGCGCCTAGGTTTGATTCTTAGATCAAGGTTTGGCGAAATAAATGCTTCTTCTTGTAATCATAATTGCTATTATCATTATTATCATTAATATCATTATAATTATTATCATCATCGCATCTTCATTATTATTATTATTATTACCATTGTTATTATTATTATTGTTATTATTATATTATTATTAAATCTGCCTGCACTTTGACAGTTATCCTTAACTTTTGTATAATGCTTTTCAGTTTTATATCTGTTTTAGCTCTATCTAACTTAGAATTGTAAACATATACTTCAGCAAACAATGTTATGAAATCAAACAATGTGTCTGTATTGAATCCAGAAGTCTGCTCCAGACAAAATCATATTTTCTTTGAGTTTCATTATAAAAGATAGAGAACATTTTTCATTCAACATTTTCCAGAAATTTCCAAGATTTTATTATGATGACACTTCCACAAAAACGTTTAGTGTTTTATTATGTTCCACACAGAAACTACAATGGCTATTTTTAATTCTTTCCAAACGACATTTATCATAAAGAGTTTGTGGACAGTCAATATTTGAAAAAGAAAGAGCTTCAAGTCCGTGGTTTTGTGCATTTTGAAAACAATGATTTTCCATACAATTGTACAGTTAATTGTTTTCGTTCCGTTTTGCATAACGTTTGCGGTTACCGTGGGTTTTTTTTTATCAGAATATCATAGTAAAGTGTAGTACCTGTTTGCACCGAGTAGAGTGGTTTGGGTGCTAGAGCAAGCTGCCTTCACTCTCCATGTTGTATTTTGTATGTAGTTTTACTAGATGGATGATAAATCCAGCGAAAATAATGAATAATGCATTAAATTCTGTGAATTCAAAGAATTCTCCACTGTTTTTCATGAAATGTGCAGTACGGTAAATACTATTTTTTAATCCAGTATGTACACGTTATAATTTTGTTACAAGACTATATAGCAAAGCGTTTGACGTCATTCATCTCCACCTGTTCAACACAATGGTCAGGATGGGCTTTCCCAAACACTTCATTGCCCGTGGTGTCTTGCTGGAAAACATCTTTTCCGAATTAGACTTATGCTGTCTAAACGATGGATCTCCATCTTATATTCATATTGCAAACGGTACACTTTCCTGTTTAGATCTATCGATGTGTAATGCTTCACTGGTTCTTGGATTATGAATGGAGAGTTCTCGATAATCTGTATGAAAATGACTATTTTCCAGTTGTCTTAACAAGTGCAAACGTTGAACATGATTCCTTACCGGAACGGTTGAATTTTCACAATGCTAACCGGAATTTTTTTTTGCAAGGACCATCCAGAGCGAAATAGAGGGAGACAAAGTTCTGCAAAGTGATGTTCCGGCAGACACTTAAGTCAAGTCATCCTAAAGCGTGCCCCAAAAGCAGTTCCCACGTCGTCAAAGAAACCTCACATGCATAAAACACCGTGGTTTACCTCTGAATGTAAATAAATAAAACAAGCCCGTTTTCGAAAACCATCAGTGGAAAACGTTCGAGCTCATGAATACTCAGAGCAAGGTCGAAGTATGTCCTCAGAACAAGTAATAGACACTCGTGGAGAGACTTCTGTTCCAAACTGACGTCCCAAACTGCAAAAAAAAAAGTGTGGAAAATTATTTTAAAATATTGAAGGGAAAACACCTGTCCCTCGATCAACCATCTCAGACTGTCAGATTGTCTGATTACTGACAAAAACAGTTTCTAACTTGCAAGCTTCCACCACTCAAATCAACTTTTCCTCAGCCAACAAATCGGCGCTTTTTCTTAAACACAAATCCCTGAAAGAACAGATTTTCGTCTTTGATAACACGGAAGAGTATGATCTTCCAATGACGTTAGCTGAATTAACAGCTGCTCTTTTGACTTGCTCTGAATCTTCTCCTGGCCTGGATGAAATTCGTTAGAAACTTATTAAGCATCTCCCAGAAAAATGTTTTAAAATTCTCTTACAAATGTACAACTACATATGGACGACAGAATTCTTTCCTTCCTCGTGGCGGAAAGCCCTGATCATCCCTCCACCTAAACATGGAATAAATATATCCAATCCTTCCAACTATCGCCCAACAGCCCTAACCAGTTGTCTTTGGAAAATGATGGCAAAAATGGTCAACAGCAGAACGTGTGGAAACTGGAGAATGGCGGCATCTTGGCTAAGGAATAATGCAATTTTCGCGAGCAACGTTCCACAGTATACCATGTAATCCGCCGTGGAACGATAGTCCGTAATGCATTTCTGGAAAAAAACGCATTTAGTGGCTATCTTCTTTGATCTCTTGAAAGCATATGATAAGAACCTGGAAATAATCAGGAATATTTATGAATCTACATGAACTAGGTTTTCGGGGTCACTTACCCTGTTTATCCAAAATGGTTTGGCTCAGTGACAGTTTCAAGTGCGGGTTGGTACTGCTCTCTCCAAAATCCATTAGCAAGAGGTAGGTGTACCACAAGAGAACATTCTCTTTCCTGCGCTGTTCAGTATTAAGATCAACAATGTAGTCGAGTCTGTACAACAGGGATCTGATTCTTCCCTGTATGTGGATGATTTTGCAGTATACGCAAAGGAAGCGTCTATGCAGTAATTCAGCGACTGCTGCAGCTGTATCTAGATAGGATCTAACTGTGGGCAGAGACAATTGGCTTTACTTTTTCCACAACCAAAACGCAGTGTATCTAGTTTCATAACCTGTGAAAATTCTTTGCCGATCCAGAAATTCATCTGGGAAAGTCCATCATTTCAGCTGTAAAAAGAAAAAGAAACATTTCTGGGATTGGTCTTTGATCAAAAGTTGAATTACCTCAGTTATATCCGTCGTTTTAAAACCTCATGCTAGATACCTCTGAATATTCTTCGAGTCATAACTCATACAGACTAAGGTGCTGACAAGAAAACATTATTTCACCTGTACGGAGCATAATTCGCTCCAAACTCGATTATGGTTGCGTAGTATATGGTTCTGCAAAACCCTCGTGCCGAAAACTACTGGAACCCATTCACCAGCAAGGGTTGCGCCGCTGTCTTGATGCATTCAGGACAACTTCTCTCTACAGTTTATATGCAGAGGCAAGGGAACCCTCCCTGTCCAACAGTAGACTGAAATTAAACTTACTTTTCTCTTAAAAACTGTTTTCTGAACCAGAAAACCCAGCCTACAACTGTATCTTTAACCCCAAATTTCAAACCAAATTTGAAAAAAATCCGAAAGTCACTCCTCCTTTGGGAATCCCTATCCGTCTTCATATGGAATAGGCAGATATGAATTTAGCAGTGGTTTCAGACTTCTCCAAATTTCCAGACAGCCCACCATGGACCTTGAAAACACCGAAGGTCTGTTTTGATCTTGCGTCCATCCGTAAAGACTGTACTAGTCCACTGGCGTGCAGGTCGCTTTATATGTATGCAGAACTGTGTCAGAAATTTCCGTCATCCCACAGAATCTTCACTAATGGACGAAATTCTGATGAAGGTGTTGCTGCTGCTGCCTTCTGTTAAGCTTTTTTTCAATTGCTCATCTTCAAAACATATTCTGTTTGACAGTTCCTTTTACATTGATGAACTGACTGCTCTGGTTTTGGTACTAAAAATGATGTCAGAATGCAAGCATACAGATTTTCTTTTTTCCTAACTCCCTCTCTGCTTTGCAGGCAATTGCTGGCCGAAATATCAGACACCCATGAAGTTCTTTGAATCTTTACTTCTCTTACAAGTGAAGGTTTCCAGATTGTTGTTGCCTGGATTCTTGGCCATGTTGGTGGTGTTGGAGGCAATGAAAAGGATGACTGCCTGGCCAAGAACGCCACAAGGGAAAAGTCGTCTAAATCCTTCGTTCCTTACAGATGCGTGAAATCCAAAGTGCTCAGTTATGTGAGGAACGTCTGGCAGAAGGACTGGAAAAAGCAGACAAACAACAAACGTTTCCAAATCCGCCCTAACCTGAGAGAGATTCTCCCATCTGCTTCAGGGAACGGTAGAAGGAAGATGTAGTGTTATGTAGATTACACGCGGGTCACACATCCTACACTCATTCGTACCTTTTAGAAAATGAAGAAGCACCGTGGTGGATACCATGTGACGAGCCGTTGAGCATCGGACACCTTCTTCGTAATTGCTTGGACTTGAACGATGAGACATATGCACTACACGGTGGACTCCTTAAAGAACCTCTTCATGGACGTCCCTACGGATGCAGTTTTCCAGTTTTTACGAGAGGTCAATAGATTTCACCTGATATGATTCAATGTCTGAATATGTCATTCTTTAAACGTATTTTAGACTTGCATGGTTTTTAACTGTTGTCTTTTTGTTTTAACGTGGGTGTTATTTTTAACCTTTTAACCACTTTATTCATCCTTATTGGTGGCTTGTTAACATTTTCTCTGCTTATTTGTTGTTCTATGTTTTTTTTAATGCGTACGATTCTTTCTTAAGTATATTTTATTTGTACATTTTAATGCCTCCATTGATATTTTTTCTGTATTTTTATTTGTGATTAATGCGTTATGCCTCAATGTCTGTATGTTGGAATATGTGTAGAATAGAAAGGATTAGATAAATGCTTCTGCCCTTAACTAATAAAATGACGAAGTTTTTCTCTGTCTCATATCTATGTAAATTGAACGAATGTTTTTTAAGAACATTAAAAGAACACGTTAAGGTCTAAACAAAACAAAGAAACCCTCCTAAGATATCACCCTACACACACACCACAACACACCAAATCGACTCTTTAGAAGACGAACTGGCAACTTGTTTTTAGTTACATAAACAACAAACCAAGGCTTTTGTCGCATAAGACAGATAATTGATTAACCAGCTGGAAAAGCTCAATATTGACGGAAAAGATCTAAGAATAGAAACGAATATGTACTGTGAACAAACAGCAGCAATGAGAGTAGAAAATGACATAAAGCTCTTTCCAAATATTAAAGGAGGGGTTGCAGAGATGTGTTCTGTTACCAGATTTGTTTCCATTTACAGCGAAACCATTATGAGAAACCTAGAAGAATGTCCTGTGATAAAGGTTGGAGGAAAATGTTAAACAATCGTCGTTATGCAGATGACACCGTTCTAATTGCAGAAAAAAAAACTTACAAAATCTTATGAATATATTAGAAAAGGAAGCAGAAATAAAGAGCTAGAAGTAAATTGCAAGAAGACTGAAGTCGTGATAATCAGTAAAAACCAAGAAATCCTCTCGTGGAAAATAACAGCAAATAACACAACACTTAAACGATTTGGTTAAGAATAATCATGATGAGGACAAGGAATAGAATCAAAAGAGAAATAGCAGAAAAACTGTGGATTTGTGGAAGTGAAAGGAACTATTAATGCCATATACATCCTAAGAACTATAATAGAGAGGTCAATTAAGATGAATAAGGATTTGTATGTATGCTTTGTTGACTATACCAAGGCTTTCGATCGAGTAAGACATGAAGAATTGATCAACCAACTGGAGAGACTCAATGTTGATGGAAAAGATCTGCGAATAATCAGAAATATGTACTGGGAACAAACAGCTGCAATGAGAATAGAAAACAATATAAGCTCTTTCCAAAACGTCAAAAGAGGAGTCAGCCAGGGTAGTGTTTTGTCACCAGATCTGTTTTCACTTTACAGCGAAAACATCACGAGAAACCTAGAAGAAGACCCTGGATTAAAGATTGGAGGGAAAATGATAAACAACATTCGATACGCAGATGACACCGTGCTAATTGCAGAAAATAAAAGGGACCTACTAAACCTTGTGAATATACTAGAAATTGAAAGCAAAGGTAAGAGGTTGTAACTAAACAACAGGAAGACTGAAGTCATGGTGATCAGTAAAAAACATGAAATCCCCTCATGCAAAATAACAGCAAATGGCACAACCTTGAGACAGGTTGACAAGTTTAAATACCTGGGAACGATCATTTCATCAGACGGTAGATGCACACGGAAAACAGCTGGCAGAATCAGCCAAGCCAAAACAGCATTCAAGAAGATGACAAGCTTTCTTACCAACAAATGCCTATCAATTAACATCAGGAAGAGAGTTCTTGAATGTTATATACAGTAGAACCAATACTGTTGTACGGATGTGAGACGTGGACAGTCAACAAGCAAAGCAAGAACAAGATTGAGGCAACCGAGATGTGGTTTCTAAGAAGAATTTTGAGAGTTCCATGGACAGCGAAGAAAACAAACGAGACAGTCTTGATGGAGGCAGACACAAGTAGATCATTCATAAGGAAGATTAGGAAAAGACAGGCAACATTTATAGGCTATTTTATGAGGAAGGGGGATTTGGAGCACCTGGTCATAACGTGAAAGCTGGAGGGAAAGAGAGCACCAGGTAGATCCAGGGAGAAAATGCTAGACGGACTTGCGGAGTGACTGAAGACGAGGAGGGTGGAGGAGATGCTTGGGGCGGCAAGAGATAGAGACAGATGGAAGTCCACGATCGCCAACGCCATGCGGCAGGGCACCTGATGATGATGATGATGATGATGAAACAAGTTGGTAAGTTTAAATATATGGTTCAGTTCAGTTCATACTATTTATAGTCCAGCCGACCACGTAACACCACGTGAAAAAGAAAAGAACAACCTGTTAAGATAAAAGACAACAGTTAAAACCATGCTCATCGTCAACCTTGCAAATCCCCCTATAACAGCAAATAACACATTTTAAACAAGTTGGTAAGTTTAAATACATGGTTCAGTTCAGTTCATACTATTTATAGCCCAGCCGACCACGTAACACCACGTAAAAAAAAGAACAACCTGTTAAGATAAAAGACAACAGTTAAAACCATGCTCACCGTGAACCTTGCAAATCTAAAATGCAATTAAAGGAAAACATGTAAAATTACATGAGATGAAATCTATTGATCTCTTGTAAAAACTGGAAAATTGCATCAGGAGGGACGTCTCGGAAGAGCTTCTTTAAGGATTCCGCCGTGCAGTGCTTTTGTCTTACATCGTACAAGTCCCAGCAATCGAGGAGGAGGTGTCGGATGCTCAACGGCTCATCACACGGTATACACCATGGTGCTTCTTCATTTTTCAAAAGGTGTGAGTGAGTGTAGGATGTGTGACCCGTGCGTAACTTACATAACACTGTCTCTTTCTTACAGTTTCCTGCAGCAGACGGGAGAATTTCTTTCAGGTTAGGGCTGATTTGGAAAAGTTTGTTATCTGTCTGTTCATTCCAATCCTCCTGCCGCACATTTCTCACGTAACTATGTACTTTCGATTTGACATTTGTAAGGGATCAAGGAATTAGACATCTTTTTTATTGTGGCCTTCTTTTCGTTCCCTCCAATACCAACATCCAGGCAAAAACAATCTCGTATCCTTCATTTGCGAGAGCGGAATACAGTTCAAAGAACTTCACAAGTTCAGGGTGATTAATGTTTCGGCAAGCAATTGCCTGCAAAGCGGAAAGGGAGTCAGAAAAAATGAGAAACTCTTTGTGTTTGGATTTGGACACAATTT
This sequence comes from Monoplex corrugatus, assembly GCA_030674185.1. Taxonomy (NCBI): domain Eukaryota; kingdom Metazoa; phylum Mollusca; class Gastropoda; order Littorinimorpha; family Ranellidae; genus Monoplex; species Monoplex corrugatus. The sequence continues at coordinate 77,482,790 of CM060314.1, read as the reverse complement.
TTAGTGCCAAAACCAGAGCAGTCAGTTCAGCAGTATAAACGGAACTTTCAGATGGAATATGTTTTGAAAATGCTCGATTGGGAATCTCGGAGCAGAAGGCAGCGGCAGCAACACCTTCATCACACTTGGATCCATCAGTAAAGATTCTGTGGGATGACGGAGATTTTTCACACAATTCCGCATAAAACAATTTGTACGCCAGTGCACTGGTATTGTCTTTACGGAAGGATGCAAGATCAAAACAAACCTTCGGTATTTTCAAGGTCCATGGTGGACTATCTGGAAACTTCGAGAAGTCGTTAACAACTGCTAAATTCATATCTGCCTTTTCCATATGGGGACTGATACGCAGCCCCAAAGGAGGGGTCACTTTCAGATGTTTTTCAAATTTGGTTTGAAATCTGGGATTGAAGACACAGTCGTAAGCTGGGTTTTCCGGTTCAGAGAACGGTTTTGAACAGAAATTTAAGCTTAGTTTCAGTCTACGATTGCTCAGGGAGGGCTCCCCTGCCTCCACATACAAACTATACACAGGAGTTGTTCTGAATGCACCAAGACATAGGCGCAGACCTTGATGGTGAATGGGATCCAGTGCCTTTAGGTACAACGCTCTCGCAGACCCATATACTACGCAGCCATAGTCCATTTTAGAGCGATTTAAAGTTATGTACAGGTGTAGTAGCGTTTTCTTGTTGGCACCCCAGTCTGTATGAGCTACCACTTGAAAAATATTCAGAGCTTTCTGGCACGATGTTTTCAGATGTTGGATATGACTGAGAAAGTTGAATTTTTCGTCAAAAATCAGGACAAAAAATTTAGCTTCTTTTACAGCTGGAATAATGCACTTTCCCAGACAAATTTCTTTGGCAGCAAAGAATTTTCCCAAGTTATGAAAGTGAATGCACTGTTTTGGCTGCGGAAAAAGTAAAGCCGTTTGTCTCTGCCCACTGCTGGATCCTACACAGAAGCTTCCACTTGTGTAAACTGCAAAATCGTCCACAAACAGGGAACAGTCGGACCCCTGCTGCAGTGACTTGACCATATTGTTGATCTTGATACTGAACAGCGCAGGAGAGAGAATGCTCCCTTGTGGTACACCCAGCTCTTGCTCATGGGTGTCCAACATAGTAGTACCAACCCGCACTTGAAACTGGGGCTCGGCCAAAAAATTTTGGATAAACAGGTATTGGTGACCTCGAAAGCCCTGTTCGTGCAGATCTATAAGAATTTCCGATTTCCAGGTAGTATCATATTCTTTCTCCAGATCCAAGAAGATAGCCACTACATGCTGTTTTTTTTTTCAGAAATGCATTATGGATTGTCGTTTCAAGGCGGATTAAATGGTTTACTGTGGAAACTGCATTGTTCTTTACCCAAGATGTCGTCATTCTCCAATTTCCACATCAGTCTCTTATTGACCATTTTCTCCATCACTTTGCAAAGACAACTGTTAGGGCTATTGGCCATTAATTGGATGGATTGGATAGATCTTTTCCAGGTTTAGGTATAGGGACGATCAGGGCTTTCCGCCATGAGGGAGGAAAGAATCCTGTCGTCCATCTGTAAGTGTACACTTTCAACAGAATTTCCAAACCCTTTTCCCGGAGATGTTTCACCAGTTTATAATGAACTTGATCTAAGCCAAGAGAAGAGTCAGAGCAAGTCACAAGAGCTTCTTTTAATTTTCCTAATGTCAGTGGAAGATTGTACTCTTCCGTGTTATCAGAGACGAAGTTACAAGCTCCCTTTTCTTTCATGGATTTTTGTTTCCGAAAGACCGGCGATTTATTGGCAAAGGAAGTGTTCTTTTCGATGGTTGACGCAAACATTTTTGTCAGTAATCAGACAATCTGACACTTTCAGATGGTGAACAGAGGGACAGGTGTTTTTCCCTCTCGTACCCTCCGCTCTGCCTCCGATCCTCTGACTTTTCGCTTTCCACGCACTAAGCTCAATACCTATGGTCTACGAGCCTTCTCTGTTTCTGGTCCACTCTCCTGGAACAAACTTCCTCTCTCAGTCCGTCAGCAACCTACTTTTGCCTCCTTCAAGTCCGCTCTCAAAACTCACCTTTTCTCCTCTGCATAAAATCCTAACCTCACTCAACCCCCCTCTGCAGCCTGTCTCCGCTCGGAGGGGAATCACTTTGTTTTAATATATAATTGTATATGATGTGCTCTCTGTGGTTTTCCATTGGTTTTATTCTTGCTTTTATTGCTTTTATTCTTTCTCCCCATTTGTGGCCATGCGTGTGTGTGTGTGTGTGTGTGTGTGTGTGTGTGTGTGTGTGTGTGTGTGTGTGTGTGTGTGTGTGTGCGTGGCGTGCGTGTGTGCGTGTGTGCGTGTGTGTCTTTTCGGCGCTTGGATTTGATTTTGTCGAGATTTTGCGCTGTATAAATATTGTAATTATTATGTATGCATGTGCGTACGCATGTATGTTATGTATGTATGTATGTATGTATACAGCTTTAGATTTATGTATGTATGTATGTATGTATGCATGTATACGCTCAGCTTAGATTTATGTATGTAAGTATGTATGCATGTATGTATGCATGTATACGCTCATATGTATGTAGGTATGTATGCATGTATACGCTCAGCGCTTAGATTTGATTTTATCAAGATTTTGCGCTATATAAATAAAATATATTATTTATTATTATTAATTTGTTAATAATTTTCCAGACTTTCTTTTTAGGGGTTCAGGGTATCAGTTTCGAGCAAAAGTTTCTCCAGGACAGTTGTTTACTTTTAAAGACGTATCTTGACTTTGCTTGCAGTTTTTGATGAGTTCGAACATTGTCAGCTGATGGACTTTGGAACACGCGACGTGGAGTTTTCTTGTGTTCTTGTTTTATCTGTTTACATTCTGAAGTAAACCATGGTGTTTTAGGCATGTGCGCTTTCTTTGACGATGTGGGAATTGCTTGTTTGGCACAGCTCGGGATGATTTGCGTTAGAGTGTCTACCGGTATCTACCGGATCATCACTTAGCAGGACCCCTTCTTCCTCCAAATCGCTCCGGACAGCCCTCTCGAACAAATCCCAGTCAGCCCTGCGAAAAACCAAGCGCTCCGGTAGAGACTCATGTCCAACGCTTGGATTTGTTAAGACAACTGGAAGATGGTCACTTCCATGCAGATCATCCAGAACTTTCCACTCGTAGTCCAAAACCAGTGAAGCATCACACACTGATAAATCGAAACAGGAAAGTGTACCATTTGCAGGATAAATATATGTCGGAGATCCATCGTTTAGACAGCATACGTTTAAATCGGAGAAGATGTCTTCCACCAAGAGACCACGCGCTGAAGTATCTTTACTACCCCAAAGCGGGGAATTGCCATTCAAATCGCCCAACAACAAAAAACGTTTTGGAAGTTCCTCAATCAAATTAACCAGTTCTTCTTTTGTAACAGCAACAGATGGAGGGAGGTACACGGAGCAAATGATTATTTTGTTTAGAGATACCCTTGCCGCCACAGCTTGCAAACTAAACAAAACGGACCTCTGTAGCAGCAGACATACTCCACCTGTTACTCCTCCATCTTCAGGTTGTGCTGGTTTTGAAACAATGTTGAAATTCATTAAAGAAAAACTCTTCCCTTCTCCTATTAACGTTTCTTGTAAAGCCACTACAGCAGGTTGCAGGTCACGGCAAAGTAGCTGGAGCTCCTCTAGATTGGAGTTGACACCTCGTATGTTCCAGTGGACTATACGCTGCATTATTAGTGGAACGACACAAGATCTGAACATACCCCAAGATCTGAACATTGGCTACTTGTAAGTAAAAGTGTCATTGTATGTGCCATCGCCAATGCGCTGCCTTTTGTATCCATATGTTTCGTCATCATCAGCTTGTAATGGAGCGTACTTATTTTCTAGTTTTTTTTCCCGCTTTTTCAGGCGGTCAGACCTGATGGCTGACCTGCCTGCAGGAAGCGCGGGCTTAGGCCCTTTAAGTGCTGGAGGAGAGTTCTTCATTTCCACCAACATCACTTTTTGCTCTTGTCCATTTACTGTGGAGCTGCACCCGGACGGTCGAGGCTGGAGGGCTGGTTTACCAGGGAGACTGGGTTTCCTTGGGTTACCAACATTACCTGCTTTTGGCTGCGGAGCAGCTTGGGAGATAACGGGTTCAACGCCCCCACTGAGGGCCTTTTGTATCTTGCACTGTTTCGAAACTTGACTTGTTCCAGGTTAGATCCGTTTGACAGGCTATGGATACCTGACTGTCTTAAACTACTGACGCATAGCCTTGGGTCGACGAGCTGCTGGCTTCCACCAATCTTTTGGTTTCGTGGAATTTTCTCCGTTTTCAGTCGTTGTAGTGCTTGTTCCTTTTGCCATACAGGGAAACCTTTGGAGGATGAAGGATGGTGACCTCCACAATTCATACAATTTAGTGAACCTTCACATCTCCCCTCGTGTGCCTCCTTTGCGCACATGGAACACTTTTCTGTTTCTGTACACCTGTCCTTGACGTGGCCAAACTTTTGACATCGGAAGCAGCGCATTGGCGATGGCACATACAATGACACTTTTACTTACAAGTAGCCAATGTTCAGATCTTGGGGTATACCAGGACAGCAAAATGTTAGGAACAGCGTGTTTGTCGGAATTTTTTCAGACCCTTTTCGGAACATGGCCCGGCGTACCTCTACAACGCCCTGGCTTTTCAGTTCCGTCCTGATCTCCTCTTCCCACACTCCTCTCGGCAGAGACCAAGGCTTTTACAGCCTGTAACAAGAAAACACCACTGTTTTGTTGTTATCTCGGGAGAGAAGGCCAAGGGAGTAAACCCTGACAGAAAACCGATGGAAGGCGACGGTAAACCACCATCGTATATTTCCAAGATAACCATGGCCAGCCAAAAGGGAACAGAGGTAAACAATATGAATAGGGGCTCCCGTGGAGTACCTTCGTCTAGTAGGGACCGTCATGTTGCGCAGGTGACACCAGACCGTCAGCATGCTACTGCGATCAGACTAAGAAACATCAAAATTGAAACCTGGCATATAAGAACATTTAAGCAAAAAGGAAAATTAGAAAATATCACGAGCGAGATGGAAAGGCTCAACATTAATGTTTTAAGACATGGGGAAGTGAGGTGGAAAGGGGCAGGCATGATAACATATTTCTGATGGAGACACACATGAAAGAGAGGTAGGTATCATAATGGAAAGAGACAAGTCAAAGTCTATCAAAGTCTGTGTCAGACCGAATTTTATTAGTTAAATTGGTTGGCAAGTCATTTGATATCAACATCATCCAAATACATGCACCAACATCTGCAAGTACTCAGGAAGAAATTGACAACTTCTACGAAGTATTAGAGACAGCCAAGGCTCAATGCAAATCACAGGATATTACAGTAATAATGTGAGATTTTAATGCTTAAGTGGGACAGGAGAGTGTGGATGATACAGGCAGAGCTCATGGCACACAAAATGCAAGAGGAGAGAAACTTGTTGAGGGAGCACAAATAAACGAATTCATAATAGGAAACACCTAGTTTGAGCAACGTAACAGAAGAAAATGGACAGTGATGAAACCAAGAGATAGTACAGAAAACAAATTAATTATACTTTCATAGATTTAAAAATTCTTTACTGATAGCAAAACATTACCAGGCACAAACTGCAACAGTGACCACAATCCTGCAATGGGATGAATTAGGCTGAAACTAAAGAAAAGGAAACAGACCAAAAGTAACAAACTAAATCTTGGACTCTTAACCCTTACAGTGCCAGATGATGTAATTGAAGTGTGCATCGCCATTGCCAGGGTGCATTTTGCGAATTAGGGTAATAATTCATAAAAAAAATTTCCTGAAGCTAAAGAAGACAAAATAGACAATAACATGTTGAATAAAGTTTGTAGCAAAATGATTTCTCTCACAATGACACTCACAGAAAGAAAAAAAATGAACATTTGAATTTTTGGCGAAATATGTTATTTGTACTCACCAAATTTGCAGAAATGTACTCATTGGCATGATACATTCCAAAGTGAAACAAAAAGCAATCCTTAATCCATGTTATTTCGAAGGCACACCAATTGGAAGAGAAGAGTTCCCATCACTGAAAAAATGAAGAAATCAAAAAAAGGTATAAAAAAAACTATTTACAGATTACGGATGTCCGACTGAACTACTGTGTGGTACTCCATGAAGCAAGAAGGAGCGCACAGTCCACGTTTGCTGGGGCAGGAGAGGCAGCTGTAGGTGGAGACCTTTATTTTTTTGCTGCTGCAAACTTTGCAGCGCTTGGAGCCCGTCTGGGGCACTTTCGATGGAAAATGCCGCTCCTGGAGGCGCACCAAGTCTTCTGCGTGGCTGGGATCGCGCTCTGGCTGTGCATCAGGAAGATTGCCCAGACCTGTGGCAAGCAGGCTGTAGATGACCTCACTCTGGAAAGACAGGAAATCCTTCTTGCGGCTATCCTTCTTGTGGAGAAGGTACGCGTTCAGCAGCGCGACTTAGAGAAGGTGGATAATCATCTTTGTATACCACCTTGCTGTTCTGCAGGTGGCATCAAAGGGCTCAAGCATTGCATCCTGCTTGCCCACAGCACCCATCTTGCTGTTGTAGTCAGCTACTGCAGCTGGCTTCTTGACAGCAGCTCTCCCTCTGCGCTGAACAGTCTTGAGCTTGTCATCATGGATGGTGGTCAACATGTAGACAATCTTGGAGGAGTACCACTTGATGGCAAGCAGCTTCTCACACCTCAGAGCCTTCATGTCCCCTTTTTTGGTGACCTCAAGGTCAGTCACCTCCTTCACCAGTCTGTTGGCTTTGATGGTACCACAACAGCTGGTGTTCTGCCTGAAGAGGTATCTGAAATCATACACACAAACACACGCAGCAATAAGTAACACGTGACAAAATATATAACTGCACCATAAGCAGGATGAACAAGCAAAATAAGTAAATAACACAAACATCACACACACGCACACACACACACACACACACACACACACACACACACACACACACACACACACACACACACACACACACACACACAATCACCACCACCCACCACTATTCCACCCACACATCACCACACACACACACACACACACACACACACACACACACACACACACACACACACACACACACACACACACACACAGAGTTGATAACAGCAGAAATTTTGATAATCACCTCTACAGTCGCAGGCCAGAATACCAGTTGTCCATGTAAACATGGTAGCCCTGGCCAAGAAGTGGTTCCAGAATGTACATCACAATCTTCTACAACAGAGGGAGATGTCTGGCATCGTCCGGGATATGGTCATCAATATTGAAGGCAGGATCCTGGGCCCCTAGTAATTAGAGTAAAGCACACATGTTTTTAAGAAAACTAGACACTCATATTGCGATGCAGAAGACCTGAAAAAAAGATGATTATGCAGTCAACACAGTATGCAGTATGAAAAATGGAAAAAAGAAAAAAAAAACCGGAAAAACACGATAAAATAAGTTTTTAAAAAAAATGTATTACAGCTTTCTGTATAAACAGAGCAAATTTCATATGAAATCATGAAAGTATGCACACTATGTGTGCAAAATCTGCACAGCACATAATGGACAGTACACTCTGTTATGAAAGGTACATTGGAAATTGCATCATATCTGCTTTCAATCTGTTTTCAAACTGTTGAATGATATTCTCTTTGAAAAAAATAAACATCAGCTTACCTGTATGAATGCGAAAGCAGCATGTGTATCCGCTGTCCTCGCAAAGTTGGAAGGTTTTTATTCCAAATCTGGCTCTCTTCAGAGGTAGATATTGACGGAAGACCAACGCCCCCTTCCACAATAGAGAGGATTCATCCACCGCCACATTCTGGCTGGGTTTGTAGACTGCTTGAAAGCGTTCTTGCAAGATGTCAATGAGGGGCCGAATCTTGAAAAATTGATCCCGGTTCGGATCATCATGAGCAGGCAGATTGTTGTTGTCACTGAGGTGCAGCATACGCAACACATTCTGATAACGATTGCATGCCATGATGGAGCTGAATATCCGGGATGAAAAAAGCATGCTTTCTGACCAGTAGAGAGCGATGGTCGGTTTGTGGATCAGTCCTGTCAGTAATGTCAGTCCTAACCACTGCTGCATTTCATCCATTGTCGTGTCTGTCCACTGTCTCAGTCGGCTATGTTTAGAAATTCCCCCCTCCTTCTGAATGGCAGCCGTGATCGTCTGCTGCGCGTACCTATTCGTCTCATTCACAAGCCTCTGAAGGAGATCTTGTGTGAGAAACAATCTGAAATAATCTACAGCTTCAAAGCCCTCAGTTGATACTTTAATGCATGCATCCCCTGTAAACTCAAACGACACAGGTCTTGTGTTTGTCGCGTCGACGAACTGACCGTCGAAACGTGCAGTTCCAGTCACTGTCCGTCCTCTTCTCTTCCTGCTGTCCCTCTTCTTTGACCCGCACTCCTGCTTCTCGGAAGTCTATGCCTTTTCCTGCAAATCACTGGCACCCTCCCACATTCCCATCACTATCGTTTTCAGTCTCAGCACCACTGACCTCTGTCTCCGCCTTGAAAACAGGATCAACAGTCGAATCGTGACTAACTGACATATCACTGTCGTCGAAGTCAGTCAGGGCACGCGGTGCACTTGTTCTGGCAACATCATCGCCATGAACATCACTGTCCTCGCTAAAATCATCCAAAGAATTAACTGATTCGATGTCAGAATAACTTTGGAGCACAAGTTGAACGGCAAGGGAAAGTGGAATGGAAGCGTGTTGTCCGCTTGAAGTGCTCGGGCCAGGCTCAGCACTGTCGGCCATTTTCACTGTCGCAGGTTTACGCAAACGGGGTCCCCTGCTAACTGCTTTGTTTGCAAACTTTGGGAGGAACGTCACGGAAACTGCGTAGTATCTCATTATCGTGGAAGGATTCTAGCTTGTGTATCTGTGTTCTGTGTCACTACCGCTTGTCGTAATTCCCCATGAAAAATGCTAAAAATAGCTCAGAATAATCGGTCGCTGGCAAGGACGATGACACGGAGAGCCGACCGATATTCGGTCGCCGGCACTGAATGGGTGAAAAGAAATTCAGTGCTCTGGAGGACGTTGGTGACAGTAAGGAACAATAGACAAAGTTGAGAAACTGTGTAAATGAAGCTTGTGAAGAAATCCCCAGAGATGAAAGAAAAGCAAAGAAGAACTAGATATTAAAAGAAATTCTAGGCTTGATGGAAGAACGGAGGAAGGTAAAAGAATAAGAGGAAACATACAGAAAGATACACAAGGAAATCAGAAATAGGAGAAACGAAGCTAAGGAAGCTTGGCTGGAAACAAAGTGCAAACACCGACATAAAACAGACCCTCGGTCTATGTACATAAGTATTGAAGAAATTGTCCACAGGAAAAAGACACGTTCATCAACTGGTGCTTAAAATGCAAAAATGGTACGATTATTATGGAAAAAGACAAAATATTAGATAGATGGGGAGAGTACATTAAAAACTTTGTTGACGATGACAGAAGCGAAGAACACATATGAAAGAACGTTGAAAGACCACCCATAATGAAAGATGAAGTTAGAGCAGCATTGAAAAAGATGAAACCGGGAAAAAACCCAGGACCAGACAATATTACTACAGACATGATTGAGGCCCTAGATGAATTTGGCATTGAAAAAATAATAGTCTTCCTAAATGAAATTCATGACACCAGAAAAATCCCTAAAGATGTCAAAATCAGATTTCAGTGCACTTCCAAAGAAAACAGGGGCTGTAAAATGCGAACTTCATCTTACAATCAGCTTGATGAGTCATGTAACAAACATTCTATTAAAAAAATTGTTAGGCTCGCTAAGGCCTGAACTATAGAGAGACAGACCTACTTACATTTATGCAACAACACAACACCTAAAGTTCAAACTTCCACAAAAATGTCTCGTTTTCACTCACACAACATTAAAAATATTCCCCCATCATGAGTGCATATCCAAACAAATGGCAGCCACTATTTCAACATCAACCAATTGGCACTGTCTATAGTTCAGAAACGTTTTAAGTTATTTAGCACCAAAAGTTACAAACTGGCACTACCAACTCTGAACATCACAAGTTGAAGGATGCACACAAAGAATTGTAGTCAGAAGATGTTCAGAAACTGGAATGAATCCGCCTACATCAGAAGTTGAAGGATGTACACAAAGAATTGCAGTCAGAAGATGTTCAGAAACTGGAATGAATCCGCCTACATCAGAAGTTGAAGGATGTACACAAAGAATTGCAGTCAGAAGATGTTCAGAAACTGGAATGAATCCGCCTACATCAGAAGTTGAAGGATGTACACAAAGAATTGCAGTCAGAAGATATTCACAGAATGGAATGAATCCGCCTACATCACAGGAGTTCTGCCGAGAAATGTCTGGTCTGCAGGGGTTCCCCTGATGAATGGCAGGTCTGCAGGGGTTCCGCTTACAGTCGGTGGCGCCTCACAACAACATAGAAGAAAGGGAAGAAGAAGGGAGGCAATCTGGAACATAATATTGTTCATAAGTCACAAACCCAATACTAATAGTCCATAACCAGACCTCCACAATCTTTGTCCGGCCCTTATGTGAACATTGTAGCGTTTATGAATACATGTGACCTTAACTGGTTATACGCGCAAATGTAAACCATACGCATATCTATGAATTTATGATCACATCCAGTTTCACACCAGTATATGAGAGCATGCCTACACAGGTACACGTGAACATATGGCACACGCGCACACGTATATATGGAGTGGACAATCTGTGACCTCAGGCATTATCCAGTGTGTGTGTGTGTGTGTGTGTGTATGCCTGTATACACGCACTGAGTACATGTGCACTCATTCGTGCGGATGTACGTGTGTACGTGCGTGTTCACGACGCACACACTCCATTTATCAACGCACACTGAATTTTGCCAAGATGCCTGAATCAAATCAAATCAAATCAAATGACATCATAATTGATTATAGCCCAGCCTACCACATGGGCCATAGCCGGAATTCTTACATGTTTCAGTATTGTTAAATTATATTGTCAACCCCAAACTTATTCTTCATTGAACAACACATGCGATAACTAAAGTCAACGACAACAAAATCGAGTACTCACTTTTTGCACAGCGATACATGCACATGCATATGAAATTCCATTTAATTCACATCAACATTTAACTAGCTGTATCCTATCATTTCTTCCACAATATTTCATAGGTAATATTCCTCAATCAATCAACCAAGTCTTGTATCACAGACTGTAACATTTAATATCTATTGACATCAAACCAAACAACAAACGGAATAGTTCCACAACTTGGCCTGTAAGTTTACGGTTTCCTACCAGTAAATGTTCCGGCCGCAGCGTTCAACATCACCCTCACACGTATTAGGTTCACCAATAATCTTCCTCATGCAAATGTTAATTTCTTCTTTGCAGAAATAACTGAAAATTACCGAGGTTGCCATTCTTACACGTAGTTTGTCAACAAATTATAATTGATACATTTCCAGAGTTCAACAAAATACTTTTCACAATTCTGGCCTTCAAAGTATCAACCGTTCCATTTGTCAACACACAATTTCAAATCAAGATAAGATTTTAAAATATTTATTTATTCAAACCATATGGTTTGCTACGCACCACCTCCACTTTAATTCCTACCTTATAGTAAGCAATGTCTAGCATCCAATCTTTGCTGGCCATGCTATTTATTTCGACTGGCCAATGACTATGCTATGCTTGACTATTAAAGGTTCTGATAGCTCTTCCACTATGAACTCACGACTCTACAATCGACGTTTGCCAGCTACCTGCACAGCGCACAGTTCTTATATGATTTGCTTGCCTAACACGCAGTTTAACATTCGCTACGAAGTATTACAATGGGCATAAAGTACTAAATATTAACACTAATTCCTAAATAAATGCATCACTATGTACATAACACCGGTGGATTTAACGTCAACTCCCTTACCCTATTTTGTCTTCCTTCAGTTTACAGCCACTCACGTTTGAACTTCAACAGTGCATGTACAATACAGTATTGACCCTCACAATACCCAAAAGGTATACGACTACGATGACGACAGAGCTGGCACTACAAGACGAAACTACAACACTAAATGTACTTCCATCCCGCACCATCTGGGGATGCCGAGATATCTCTCTGAAGTATAACAAGCTGACACGGACCACACGGACAGTAGTGTTCTAAGGCTGGAATACTTTCTGTATCTGTCTGAGGCAGATATGACTTCCTCTAAACTTCTAACTCCTTCTGCTGAAACCGAAGTGATAAAAACTTGAACATATGGACAACACAAAAGTTCTTTTTCAAACACTATTCACATATAAAATTTAGCGAAAGCAAGCTCTGCGCCTTCAACGTGAAGACCGCATGCTACATGAAAACTGCCAGCCATAAAAAAAAACTACCTTCCAGAAGAAAACTGCCTTCCTAACACATAATGCTCCTCACGTGAAAAATCTTCCTTACCTATCTCACAAGTCTGCAAAATAACATCATACTCAATCGTATCCATTTTTTAAAAATCTTATTACACCAGTTGATCTGGTCGTGACAATAATCATGATGAGAACAAGGAACCGAATCAAAAGAGAAACAGCAGAAGAATAATGTGGATTTGTTGAAGGGAAAGGAACTATTAATGCCATATACATCCTAAAAACTCCCTTAAAGAGATCAGTCAACTGAAGGAAAGATTTATATTTACACTTTGTTGATTATACCAAGGCTTTTGATCCGGTAAGAAACGAAGAATTGATCAACCAAATAGAAAGGGCCAATGTTGATGGAAAAGATCTAAGAATAATCAGAAATATTCATTGGGAACAAACAGCAGCAACGAGAATAGAAAACGATATAAGCTCTTTCCAAAATATCAAAAGGGGGGTTAGGCAGGGATGTATTCTGTCACCTGGGTTGTTTTCACTTTACAGCGAAACCATCACAAGAAACCTAGAAGACTGCCCTGGGATAAAGGCTGGAGGAAAAATGATAAACAATTTTCGTTATGCAGATGACACGGTGCTAATTGTAGAAAATGAAAAAACATCTACAAAACCTTGTGAAAACAATAGAAATAGAAAGCAAAAATAAAGGGCCAGAGCTAAAAAGCAAGAAGACTGAAGTCATGGTAATCAGTATAGAAAATAGCAAATGGCACAACAATGAGCCACGTTGATATTTGAAATATCTGGGAATGATCATTTCACCAAACGGCAGATGCACATCAGAAATAGCCAGCAGAATCGACCAAGCTTAAACAGCATTCAAGAAAATGAAAAGGGACCTTACCAACAAATGCCTATCAATTAACATCAAGAAGAGAGTTCTTGAGTGTTATTTCAGTGTTATGTAAAACCGATACTGTCGTACGGTTGTGAGGCTTGGACAGTCAACAGGCAAAATCAGAACAAGAATGAGGCAACTGAAATGTGGTTTCTCAGAAGAATGTTGAGAGTGCTGTAGACAGCAAAGAAAACAAACGAGAAAGTCTTGTAGGAGGCAGACACAACAAGAGCATTAACAAAGAATATTAGGCATAGACAAGCAACATTTACAGGATATTTTATGAGGCAGGAGAAATTAGAGAACTAGTCACAACAGGAAAGCTGGAGGGGAAAAGAGCACCAGGTAGACCCAGGGAGAATATTTTGGACGGACTTGCAGAGTGGCTGAGGACAGAGGGGTGGGAGACGTATTTGCAGTGACGAAGGGACTGATTCGAATGGAGGGCCATGATCGCCAACGTCATGATGATGATGGTACATACATACATACATGCATACATACATACATACATACATACATACATACATACATACATACATGCATACAATACATACATACATACATACTAATACATACTACATACATACATACATACATACGTACATGTATGTATGTATGTATATATATACAGACACACAGACACACAGACATACAGATAGACAGACAGACAGACATGATGATGATGATGATAATGATGATGGACTCTGCTCCGACGGATGAGTAGGTACACTGGTTGTATATCGTGTGGTATGGGTCCTTGTGTTGGATACGAAACCAATCCTAGAGGCACACATTCTTCCACAGTTGCCGCATGGCAAGGATCTGGTAAGCTTTCGACGTTCCCCCTTCTGTTTATAAGCAGCTGCTCTGGGCTGTTCAAATACGACCATTCCCTGCGCGTACTGCTGTTGCCAGATGGCTCAGTGTGGGCGATGTCTTCTCAGTTGGTGATGTTGATGCCACTGTTCATGAGATAGGTTTTTGCTTTAGTGATCTTCCCTGGTCTCAGTTTCCTTGCTTTAGTGCGTACAAAGTATCTTTGATTTGCTATTATTTTCCATGCGGACAACGTGTCCTATCCAACGAAGCTTGCATTTGATGGGTAGACACGCGAAACGTGACAAACCACAATTCTTCAGAACCAGAAGGTTGGACACTCGATCTTGTCACGAGATGCTACAGATCTTGCGCATATATCTTTGGTGGAGCTGTTCCTGCTGTTGAATGTGCCAACTTGCAGGTAGCCCAGGCCTCGCAGCATTACTGCATGACACCCAAGACTACTGCTCTGAACACAGTAATCTTTGTGGTGAGCCATATGCCAGGATTTTTCTGCAGTCTCTTGGTTAATCCTCCAAAGGCACAGCTAATCTTGGAGATTTGTGAGGCCACCTCGGTGTCAAATGATCCATTATCGCTCACTGTACTCCCAAAGTAGCAGCATTTTCCGACAGTCTTGATCTCCTGGTTGTTGAGAACAATCGGAATTGATGAAGCGCAAGAAATCTGAGGTGAATTTGCCTGAACAGCATCATCTATTTTGCTGAGGCCAACAGTAAAGTCAAAGCGTTTGCAGGCACATTAAATAGGTCAGCAAATCGCGAGGTATTCTTGTGCGAGTGTGCAGCCAGTGAACAGTCATTTGCAAAGAGAAATTCCCACTGAAAGCTTTGAGCATTTGGTTTTACCTCGGAGTCTCCGCAGACTGAAGAGTTTCCTGTCTGAACAGAAGTTAATGTTCATAGCCCTAAATCTCCTGGTTTTGTTTGCAACACTTTTTCTCTTGCAGTTGATGTATGGGAAACACAATGTCACTAGTGTCTCTTTCATACGAAAGCCACACTGAAACTCTGGAAAGATGGGCCCAGCTACATGAGTGATGGTTTTGCTTACGATCATTTTGGCAAGGATCTCATCTGCAATGCACAGTCGGGATATCCTTTGATGACTAACGCATAAGGTTTTATCGTTTTCCTCTGAGTAGCTTTGGATAATTCACACAAAATGTTGAGGAACACCTTTCTTCTGCAATACAGATTAAAGGGCGATGACATCAGCTTCCCTAGAGGCATCTCGCTCACTGTCATTCTTCAGCAATATCTTCAGCTTCAATGCTATAGCGA